>LPNX010473128.1:0-50662 GCA_001517045.1 Pseudotsuga menziesii
CCTAACGCCCTTATTGTGTGTGGTACCTTGGCAACCTTTGGTACAATGACTTAACATTATTACCTTTATTATTTTATTGTTATGTGACCACATGAACTATGCTACCCTACTCTAAGTGTACTCAAATTTATTTTATGTTTTATTATGGTAACTCTTCTAGGGCTACTATACTTGTGTTGTGAAATGTGAACCGTGATATCCAACTCGTGATCTCCAACCGTGAAATGTGAACCTAAACCATCAACACTCTAAGATCTCTCTCTCTCTCTCCCTCTCAAGGTATGTATTCTAACATATTTTCCTTACATTATGAGTGTGAGTATAAGTAAGATCCAAACCAGATCTATACACAACAGAATTTGAGCCCAAACTTTGACGGATGCATTGTCTGAACTTCGACAAACACGTTTCTGTTATTCGACAACCACGTTTTTTTGTCATCGGTGGGACTTCGTCGGATATACGAATCCATTTCGAAACCCATCCACAATTCGACAGAGTATAAATCTAATATGGAGAAGTCATTCATCCATTAATCATTGAATTTATGACTTTGTCTCGTTAGAAGTAGAGTCGAATATCCAACATATAAACGTCGAAGATCTGACATATCAACGTCGAATATCTGACATATCAACGTTGAAGATATGACATATCAACGTTGGATATTGTACGACCAACACTTATCAGAAGGAAATATTTTTGACTACATATCCGTCTGTAACATCGGAGATTCGACGGATATATGTACAAAAAAAAGAGAAAGACCGACGACATTTGTCATCGGTCTTATGGCATGATCGTCGGATATCGTGGCTGTCGCCAAAACATCCATGTGGAGGATGTACGGCATGGGGTAAATGAATGAAGTGGTGCATGCATCACACAGACACGGGAGACATCATAATATAAACAGTACGGGAAATCGTGAACCTCATCATGAATGAAGGAAGGAGGATTTGGGAGAACGGAAATTCAAGAGAAATAGAAGCAGAGTACGTCAGATTAGACTCCCCAACCCAATAACCTATTGTGAATTTTGGTTTTTTACTACAGTAGGTACAAACCATAAAAACCATGGAGTCTTATGCGTCCTGTGTGAGAGTTGTGGAATGTACATCAAGCCTGTTCAGATCATGCGAGATGACGTTAATTTGTCCATGGGCGAGAGTTGAGGTGGATCAGGCTGGAGATTTAGAGCATGCCAACATGATTGTTTTTTTCATGAAGAAGAGTTACTTGGTTGATGAGACAGATCATTCCTGCAGTATATATAGGAACCAACTTATCTCTGACTTCATTCATCTCAGTAAAGAAATTCAGAGCTGCGAGAGCCTCCAAGCTAATTTCCCCGTCTGCAA
This sequence comes from Pseudotsuga menziesii, assembly GCA_001517045.1. Lineage (NCBI taxonomy): Eukaryota > Viridiplantae > Streptophyta > Pinopsida > Pinales > Pinaceae > Pseudotsuga > Pseudotsuga menziesii. The sequence continues at coordinate 1,362 of LPNX010473128.1, forward strand.
ATAGGTTGATAACATGGACTCCACCGACGAGAGTGAGCCTTGCTGCCTGCAACATGTTCTGGAATCACTGGGACATAGACTAAGGAGAGTTAAGATGATCTGGATATTGAGAAGAGTCAGCTTCGCCGACTTAAAGGAGAAGTGAGGGAACGCTTTTAGTAGGTTGCAAAGGACCTCCATGAAGTGAGACCGATTCAGAGGGAGCAGAACGCTGCTGAGAAATACCAACATCAAGAGCAATCCCACGTCATCCAGGAGCTCGCGGATAGACTAACTCATGTCGATATTCAGGTAGGAACTATGGCCTTTGAATCCTGAGTGCAAAATGAAGTAGCCAACCAGAACGTTGTTGATGGAAACTAGGGTTTTGGGACCTCTCTAGCGAAAGAAACATGTCTTTATGTTTTGTTGTCTACTAATGGGACAATATGTCTCTATATTTAGGAATACATCCATTAGTAACTTAGATTATCCTTTTTTTTACTACTGTAATCCCATGAAGAAGACAATGTCAGTAAGTACATAAGTTACACCTTACATAAGTAAGTACATAAGTTACATAAGCGATGTTGAACTTTGTATTTCGGGACTAATTCAAATAGTACTAATATCTTGGAACATAAAATGTTTCTAAGTATATTGATAAGAATGGGTGCCAAACTAATATGAAATATCTGAATATATTGTGACCTTATACTTCTTGAGATAGATTTGAATTTTGATCATAGTGTTCCTTGTCACCATTTGGTTTCTATTGTTGCAAGTCTTCATTTAATTCATTCTTGGAAAACCTAAGTAACATTTGTTTTATAAATCATTTGATAAATTAAATATGAGTATGATGACTTACTACAACCATCACTATCTTTCATTGTGCATGCATCTAAGATAGAATTGATACAAATTGTCTCTTTGTTACCTTTTAGATATGTCTTCATTACTCCACTCTTGGAAATTATTATAAGGCATATTGGTTGACAATTTCAGTTGCACCCTAAGCATTTTGATTTCAGAAGTATATCACCTTGAAAAACATCTCCTCTAGCTAAATATTGTGCAATGCTTTAGATAAAACAAATTATCCTTCGGTAAGTTGTGAATGTTATTGGAAGTTTATCTTTGGTTCCTAGTCATATAGAGAACAAGTGTGAAGATAATATAAATTTGGCTTATGATTTTGGAAGGAATACATGGGTAAAATGTTTGATCTATGTTCAATAAATATATGGCCGAATGATTAATTAGAAGGATTTTTGTTGCTCATTATGTACTAGCTCATGATCGTTGTTAGTATTGAAATGAATGTCTTTGGTTTGATAAAATGTTATTTACATTGAGGAAGTGGTTGAGAATATAGTTGCTCTGGACTAAATTGAGCTTATAATCAACATCATAGGATCTAATTTATGGATTAATTAATAAATACTTACAACACAAGCTAACTCTTTATCAGGTCAATCTTTGTAGTTAAAAATAGTGGATAACATAAAACTTGCTATATACCTTTTAATCGATGTTTTCTATTGTTTTATGCTAATTTAATCATACTTATGAGAAAACACCTTATATGGTATTTTTTATATTGGTGTCTACTCATACAAGCATACATTAGGATATGTACAATGCTAGGTTATAACAGCTTGGAGCTTCTGCACATAATGGAAGCATTTGAGTGTTATCTGATTTCTTGTACCAAAGTATGTTTGGTATCTACAGTTGTAAAGGGATAGAAGCATAGGTTCTCAGATTTTCCAAAGCACAACATGTACATTTTCCATGATTTCTAATAGGATGAAGTGAGTGACTGTGTATTAATTATGCATGAATCAAACATAATAATTGTATATTAGTTCTATATGAATCAAATATTATAAACAAAATATTACCTATTTGTAAAGAGTGCATATTTGAATCAATGAAAACAATAAAACAACTTATGAAAAGAAAAACCACATAAGCTTGCAACTAGAACAATTGGTAGCTTTTGAATCTCATTTCCTGTAGTCCTTAGTAGCTCTGGGTGAGATGATTGGTTGTGTTGTAGCACAGTCTATTGGTGAAACAACTACTCAAATGATAAAAAGCTAAGTATGGCAGACATTGCAGAAAAGATGAACCTTGAGTTTGATGATGATTTGACATGCATTTTTAATGACGATAATGTAGAAAAATTTATTCCTCGTATACGTATTATGAATGAATAGGGTCCTAAAGGGGAATCACAAGACCAAATTTCCAAAGATGATGTATTTTTGAAGAAAATTGAAAGTAACATGCTTACAAAATTGGCTCTAAGGGGAATTCCAGATATTAATAAAGTTTTTACCAAGTCTGGAAAAATCAACAAGTTTGATGAGAATGATGGATTTAAGCCTGAGACATAATGGATGCTAGATACAGAAGGTGTCAATATGCTAGCTATGATGTGCCATGGAGATGTGGATGCTACTACAATAAGTAATCACTTGATTGAGTTTATTGAAGTGCTTGGAATTGAGAACCATATTTCAAAGAGAACTTGTTGCACAAATAATGATGGGGCCCACTTAGATATGAAGAGATAAGGTGTACATCCATACAAACAATTGAGAGACTGTATATTGATGTTCCTGAGATGTTCTTCATGTTCCTCTTCTATATTGGAATAAATCATTATGTCATCCAAAACTACTATAATGAATATATCCAAAAATTCTTTGAAAACACCGTTCATCAAACACATGAATGTAGCTAGAACATTCGTCAATCCAAAAGGTACTATTGTATATTCATAGTTCCCATACCTATTCCTGAAGGTAGTCTTACTTATATCTTCGTCCTTATGTGTACATGATAGTAACCCGACCTTAAGTCGATTTTTGAGAAAATTCTAGCTCCACGCAACTAAATGAACAAATCATTGATCCTCAACAATGGATACCTATTCTTAGTAGTAGCCTTGTTTAGTTGTAATTAATCCAAACACAACCCCATTGTTACATAATTATTTTGTACAAATAGAGCAGGTGCTCCCTATGGTGAAACACTAGGGCGTACCCTTCTTTAACAACTCTTCCAATTGCAATTTCAATTCTTTCAGCTGTGGGGTACTCATTCTATGAGGATCGCAAGAAACTAGCATTGTTCTTGGTACCATGTCGATTGTAAAATCAATGTCTCGTTTAGGAGGTAGCCTAGGAACTTTTGGAAACACACCTCGAAATTTTTGCAACACAGGAATTTCTTCAATGCGAGGCTTCATATCAGTGGATAATTCTTGCACATGGATCAAATACAATTGGTATCCATTCCTGAGACATTTCTTCATTTGTATGGTTGAGATTTTTCTTACTAAAATCGGCCTTGGAATTCCTTTAACCTAAGTGATTTTACCATCCTCATCTAGGCACATCATACTTTTATTATGACAGTCAAGAATAGCATGATGCAATTCTATCCAATCCATTCCAATAAACACGTCATATGAACAGAGAGTAATTGGAGCCATTGGAACACCTAACGATCCAAATGAACCATTCTATGGTCATTTGTGCCTTCATGATAAATGAAGTCCACATACTTGGTAATAAAGGTAATTAGATGATGTGGATGTCTTGAGAATATCATGCACTTTAAAAAGAAGCCTTTTGACCCACACATTAGATGGTTTAATAGGCTTGAAGAAATGAAGATGGTGTGGGAATTTGCGGTCTTGGAACCTTTGGGGATGAACCTAGAGAAAAATAATATGAAGGAACTGACACCATATGTAGGAGAACAATCCCTAAAGGCATATAAAACAAGCCTTAAATAACACCAAGTTTGACCATTAAAGTGATAATTCAACGATAAAATAAAACATTAAACTACACTCTCACCTTATTGAAGTTGGCTCAAATTTAAATAAAAATAAAAATCCTTTATGATAGGTCAAATCATAAATTAATGGAAACCAGTATAAATACCCAATGCACTTCATTAAAAAAAAAAAAAAAATTGAGATCTCTGAAATAGCGAACTCTCTAAGGAAATTCGGTTGCTATCTGAGGAAGTTTGTGGAGGATAGATGGAGCTCTGATTTCACTGATTTCGCAGAGTCCATGAAATCGTTGATGTGGAAGGTCATGTTGCAGAATGAACTTTTACTTTATAACCCTAAAATACTAGATATGTGTTACACTGCTACTGGAAACTGGGATGATGACCAAAAATCTGAGTAATGATGAGAGGAAGGGGAGTAAAAAAATCACAGTATAAATCTTGCAGGAGATAGATTGCATCCTCAATCAAGAGAAATATATGTGGCATTGGAAACAATGGCTGGGAGATGAAGGATGCATGGTATGTGGTTAAGACAAATTATGTGTTTCCAGAAGCCGAGAAGGAGCTGATTGAAAACATGCTTTGTAGTCACAGTGAGAATCTTACCATTGCTTTTGGTCTTATCAGTGCAAGCCTTGGAATTCTGCTCTATGTAGGAGTAAGCTACTCTTGTAGAAAATGGACCCTCTTTCCAGCCACAAATATGATGATAATCTGGCAGAAATTTCATGCATGGGAATAACTACACCATGTTCTAGGATCCATGCATATGGGGGAACAATGCCAGTTAGAAAAAGCACAAACCATAACCTTATTTAATGTGAAAACTACCAACTTGAGCATGGTCCTTCCTTGATTTAATAGTTTTGGTCTAGTCTTCGTTTATGTGTTCAAGATAATGACTTATTTGGAGAAGAAAGAGCTTTAATATGGTCTTTGAAGAGAGTGTGCATCATCTTTTTGAGTTTAACTATCATGGCAGCATCTTTTCGAGTTTAACTATACCAGTAAATTGACATCTTTATTCTTAATGTGGACTTCATATGTTTTAAATTGAGTTGAGAAAAGGAGGTTATGTGATTAATGTGTGCAAGCCATGCAGGCTCCTTTCTTTGTTACAAAGCTTTAAAGAAGGATTCACTAGCTATAACTAGGAATTCCTAACATTCAGTTATGGCATCCTCTTTTCTCTTTGGTTTTAGATAGCTTCTTAGTTCATCCAATTGTTATATGATGAAGGGTGCAACCACACACGAAGAGAAACACATCCTCTTTTCGTCAAATTTGAAACCTCTTATTTTACTCTCTTTCATAATACAGTCCTTAGTACTTGATTGAGAGTTCATAATACTTTCATAATACCTAAATGACAACAAATTAATTGCACTTGCATTATTTTTAACCGTAATCATAACCTAAGTTTCATGCCATAGTGACTTTTCACGTTATCGCTGAAGAAAAATAATTTCAATGGTCTAGAATGGCTGAAGGAAAGCATCATCAAGTTGTGTAAGTTTTAAACTTGTGCAGAGAAGTAAAGCATACGGATTATTTTAAGAAAAACATAGATCACAACACATCATTCACACATAAACATAGAGATTTACCCTGGAAACCCTTAACCGGGAAAACCAGAAAACTAGAAAACTTTGGAGCCACACCTCCTATTTTCTCTTCATTACATTATGAAATCCTCACAATACAAAATATAGGTATTCCACAACATCCAAATACCCTAATCCTTTAAACCGGATTAGAAAAAGACTCCAATCCCTTAACTGGGATTAATTTACATATTTTTAGACAAATTCTAAAAATAGCCACGGAAAGCTATAAATAGCCCGAAAATTTTGCTCACTGCACTCGCATCGGAAACAAGGCCTTTGGCCTGTTTTCATGAAGGTGATTTTGGGAACACCAAGATGCAGTGTTGACATGCGCACCTCCCCTCCACATGCACATGCAGAGAATATAACATATACCCAACATTCTCCCACTTGTTGTTTCCTTTGCATAGCAATGAGTCATGTACTCACAAAGTGCAGCAACGCCCATAGATTCTCTACACCAAGAGAACTTCTCTGTACTAACAAGCTTTGTTAATGAGTCTGCAACATTTTTCACGGTGTCAACCTTCTCCAGCAGCACCTTCTTGTCTTCAACCATATCTCTCACAAAGTGATATTGCACAAGAATATGCTTTGTCTTAGCATGATAAGAAGGGTTATTTTCCAGGAATATTTCACTTTGGCTATCACAATCTAACCTTATACCTTTATGTACAAACCCAATACCTAAACAAAATCTTTGCAACCACACAACTTCTTTGCTTACATGAGTGGCTTCCATGTATTCAGCTTCTGTAGTTGAGAGTGCAACTACAACTTGTGTCTTGCTCATCCAATTGATAGCTCCTCCAAATAGGTTAAACATATACCCACTTGTAGATCTTCTATGATCAAGGTCTCCAGCCCAGTCTACATTAACAAATCCATGTACATTTATTACTATGTATGTTCTAGGTCTTCCTTGGTAGCAGATTGCATAATCTGTGGTGCCAAGCAAATATCTGAAGACCCTCTTTACAGCTGTCCAATGCTCATTTCCTAGTTTTGACATATATCTGCTCAAAACTCCCACTGCATGAGAAATGTTTGGTCTTGTACATACCATTGCATACATCAAACTACCAACTGCACTAACATATGGAACCGTGACATGTCTTCTTCTTCTTCCTATGTCTTGGGACACTGCTTTACATATAACTTTACACCTACATGAATAGGAATATTGACCGGCTTACTTTCCTTCATGTAAAATATTTGTAGTACCATCTCAACATATTTCTTTGATTTGATCATTTTATTTGCACGATCTCTTCTTATCTCCATTCCCAGAATGAAGTTTGTAGCACCGAGATATTTCATATCAAACTTGGAGGACAGTTGAGACTTCACCTCCTTTATAAAATCTTTGTTGTTTCCAATCAGCAACATGTCATCAACATACAGAACTATGTTAATGAAGTGATCACCAACCTGCTTGGAATATACACAGTGATCAACTTTGCTTCTCACAAACCCCAATCCAAGTATGTATGTGTCAAACTTTTGGTACCACATCCTTGGAGATTGCTTTAGACCATAAAGGGACTTCTTTATTTTACATACCAACTCATTCTTTCCCTTTACTATGAACTCTTCTGGTTGTTTCATGTAAATTTATTCTTCCAAATCCCCATGTAAGAACTTTGTCTTCACATCCATCTGCTCTACTTCAAGATCAAAAGCAGCAGCAATAGAAAGAAGAAATATAATAGAAGTTAATTTTGCAACTGGAGAAAATATTTCACCAAAATCAATCCCCTCTACCTGATAATATCCCTTTGCTACCAAGCGGGATTTATACTTATCTACTTTACCTTCTGCATTCAACTTTTTTTAAATAGCCATTTGCTCCCAACGGATTTTCTTCCAGCTGGTAACTGGACTAGATTCCAAGCTTCATTTGTGTCCAAGGAATCCATTTCTTCATCCATGGCCTTTTTCCAGAGATCAATATCCTCTGAATCAATAGCTTCCTTCACATTTCTAGGATCATTATCAGTAATAGACATAGAAAAATGAGAGAGAAAATCAGGAGGGGAATACCTTTCTAGTTGCCTTATTTATCGATATGATCTCCTCAAAACTGGAGTATGAGGTTCTTCTTCTTTTGATTAAGCTTCTTCTATTGAGTCAGAATCTTCACCTTCTAACTTAAACTCTATTTTCTCTGGTTCCTTTTCCATTGGATTCACTTCCTGTGTGTGGACTTCTTTGACCTCTCGAAACACAACATCTTGACTGTAAACAGTCTTCTTAGTTATAGGATTCCAAAGCTTATACCCTTTCATACCATCTTTATAGCCAATAAAGATAGAATTCTCAGCTTTGTTATCCAACTTGCTCCTTTTATCCTTTGGAACATGTACATAAGCATCACAACCAAAAACTTTCAAATTCTTAATAGAGGGTTTCTTACCAGTCCATACCTCTTTTGGAGTTTATCAATCAATGATGACATGGGTAATCGGTTTACCAAGTAACATGTCATCTCCACTACTTCTGCCCATAATTCTTGTACTATCCCAACACTGCTTAGCATGCTCCTTGCCTTTTCCATCAATGTCCTATTCATCCTCTCAACAACTCCATTTTGTTGAGGTGTGTATGGAGTAGTCTTTTTCCTTACTATACCACACTTCTTACAAAAGTCCTCGAATTCATTCCCACAGAACTCTCCACCATTATCTGTCCTCAACACCTTTATTTTATTTTCTGATTGATTTTCTACAAGAGCCTTAAATTCTTTAAACTTGGCAAAAACTTCAGATTTCTTTCGAAGGAAACAAATCCATATGTTCCTTGAGAAATCGTCTATAAATGAAACATAATACACATATTTTCCTAATGATGGAACAGGAACAGGTCCAAACACATCACTATGTATTAATTCTAGAATTCCCTTTGCTCTTGTAGCACCAGATGCAAATCTTACTTGATTTTGTTTTCCATATATGCAATGTTCAAAGAAATCAAAATCCAGAGTGCAATCAGTCATACCTTCAACCATACCTTTACCTTGTAATGCTCGAAGTCCCTTTTCTCGGATATTCCCCAATCTTTGATGCCATAGCATTGTCTTTCTTCCTGATGCAGTTAGGTTTTTGTCATATTTACCTCCTTCCTCAAGCACAACATAATTGTTACATTCATCAATGATAGTTTTTCCCAATAGTTTGTACAGCGTTCCATACCGAACTCCCCTCATCAATACCATTGATCCTTGAACCATTTTGCAACCACCATCTCTACACATAGTCTTTACACCTTCAACATCCATCTTTTCAACAAATATCAAGTTTCTTGCTAGATTTGGAATGTGTAGCACTCCAGGCAGAGTTCTAATCCTTCCATCCTTCAGTTTTAGCTTGACTCTACCATGCCCAATGATACTGGCTGGTGAATCATCTCCCAAGTGCACATCTCCTCCACTGTACTTTTCATATCAACAGAACCACTCCCTATGAGGAGTCATATGACATGACGCACCTGAGTCAAACAACCATATATCACATTTTGAAGGATTACCCATGGAAGCTAGGTACACATCCCCTCCTTCTTCTAAGGAGTTCTTCACCTCTGTGGAAGGGGCGTCCTCATATCCCTTTGCTTTCTCAACATTCTTAGATCTGCAATCCTTTTTATAGTGCCCAGCTTTACCGCATTTCCAACACTTCCTTATTCCTTTTTCCTGGGGATTTATATCTACCCTTAGATTTAGATCTCCCCCTGGATCCTTTATTTTTGTTTCTTTCCTGGGGGCGACCTCTGACAGACAAGGCATCCATGGTATGATTATCCATAGTTTTTCGCCTCATCTCTTCTAATAGTAGGGATGATACAATTTCATCAAATTTTAAGGTCGCCTAGCTAGCACTACCTATTGCAACAATTAGGTTGTCCCAGGAATCTGGCAAAGAACACAATAATGTAATACATTTATCTTCTTCAGCCATTTTAATACCAATAGAGGCTATCTGACTTAATAGAGTATTGTAGACATTCAGCTGCTCTATTACAGTGTCATTCTCATCCATTTCGAGGTGAAATATCTTCTTTTGCAGAAACAACGTGTTCACAAGGGATTTTGATTGATACAAACTCCCTAGTTTTTCCCATAGCTTGACTGCACTATCTTCACCAGATGCGTTCAACAACATAGAGTCTGATAAGCACAATTGTATTGTATTCCTTGCCCTTCTTTCTAATTTATCCCAATCTTCTTGTGACATTGCAGTGGGTTTCGTACCCAAATCCACAGCAATCCACTGTTCTCGATCTACCAGAAGATCCTCCATTTTGAGATTCCATAGCTTAAAATTTTGGCCGTTAAATTTATCGATCTCAATTCTTGAAGTTCTCGCCATTCTCTTTCAATTCACAAATCAACACTGCAAAGCTCCCACTCAACCCAGGTTTATCATAGACCCGAGATCTATCAACCGCGTCAAACCCTTAGCAGCAAAGGCGTCCCCTTGATACCAAAATCGATCTCTGATACCACATGTAAGTTTTAAACCTGTGCAGAGAAGCAAAGCATACAGATTATTGTAAGCAAAATAGAGATCACAACACATCATTCACACATAAACACAGATATTTCCCTGGAAACCCTTAACCGGGAAAACCAGAAAACCTTGGAGCCACACCTATTTTCTCTTCATTACATTATGAAATCCTCACAATAGAAAATATAGGTATTCCGCAACATCCAAATACCCTAATTTGTTAACCCGGATTAGAAAAAGACTCCAATCCCTTAACTAGGATTAAGTTACATATTTTTAGACAAATTCTAAAAATAGCCATGGACAACTATAAATAGCCCAAAGGTGCTTTTGGGATCACCGAGCTGCAGGGCTGACATGCGCACCTCCCCTCCACACGCACATGTAAAGAATATATCATATACCCAACAAGTTGTAAATTTAACCTCCATATGAAACTACATGCAAACTTGTTTCTTGTAAGGAAAGACCAACTTTCATCGATGCCCCAAGGAAGAAGAATTCAGTTGATGATGGAAGCTCACACTTCTTGAATTTATAGACATTTCAATTAATGATGGAATCTAAAAGTTAATAAATTTATAGAAATTTTTGTGTTTGGAATACCAGTGAAAATCTAACCCCCGTATTCTCTACATCTTAACACACCCCTTCTTCAAAAACCCTCAAAAGAAACCAATGTTCCATACTAAGAAAATCATTTACCAATTCACCATGGGGTAATCATGTGATGAGTTCTCTCTTTGTGCAGTTTTTTATCTCACAATTGACATGGATGTATCATCTAGTCCCACTGACCTACTTTTGTGGTAATTTGTTGGACAATAATAAAATTATCTTATCTCATCTTATCTAGGTGATCATGTGAGGGGATATCTATTTAAAATTATGTTCTTTGCATATATTCCCTCTAAAATATTTTTCATCATAGTTGTAGCAAAGTCCAAAGCATTGACATCCAACCATCGTGTTTGGAGACAAATTTTGGATTCTTAAAGGTGGCATCTTGGAGGTGATGGGAGTAGGAGCCATGGGAGGTGCAAGTAGGAAATGAAGGACTTTTGGTTTGGGTGTTTATCACATCTTGGATTCTCCACCTCTATCACACAAGCTTCCAACCATGTTGTGGGGTGCTGCATTATGACATGTGTACAAATTACCTCTTTATATTTTATAGAATCATGGAGTTATTAGAAATTTGGAGGGAGATTTTATCTATTCCTAGAGCCTGTACAACTCACCCCTTGTTCTAAAAATTCATGCAACATGGTTGACCCCAAGAAAAGTAAAAACATAGTTGAAAGAGGATCAAGGAAACAACCAATGTTGCAACAAGGGCCTTGATATTTTTTGTAAGTTTTCTCTAGAAATCAAAGAAGCCTCGTGTAGATTTGAATCATAGAAAATGTTCCCTTATCCATATAATATTTCTCATGGAGGTCATCATAAGCCCCAGGGGGTTGTAGTGTGTACCAAAAATGGTGAAGCAAAGAGATAAGACAAAAAGACAATTATAATACAGTTGTTTATACTAGTCAGTTAGAAATGTTATTATTCCATGGCTTTCACAATATTGAAATGCTACAATAGTAACTTAGGAGAATAAACAGCTTCCTATGTTATAAATACTGAAACATGGTGCAACATACACCTTTACAAAATTATTGCATTTGGGCAGATAATCATCCAGGAAGAGTGTAACGAGGAATGTGACATGTGGATCTGAATACGTTCTTACATTTGAAATATGGAAGGTGACAGTTTATCGGGAACTCATTCCAATTTTTTGGCAGAAAGCGCTCTATAGCAGGTAACAATGTGGCTCTGTACATGAGAAATCAGCATTAAACCTTAGCGTAAAACTGAAATATAATGTTCCATTAGATCGATACAATTGTCAATGCCACTAACTAATAACTGAAGGAAATGCATAGTATAAAATGGGGACATACAATAATGCAATCACTCTTAACATAAAAAAAAACTCATGAAATTGGCATTGATGGAGTCTCTTGGCAAGCGATAAACAGGGAAATTAGCCACACAAGTACATTACTTCTGCAATTACTATAACGTTTAAAAGAGTACGACAATGTAATTATTCCGAGAACAAAAAAGTAACTCGCGAGAATGGCATTGAATAAGTCTTTTGATAAGAACTTGAACAGAAAAAATAGTGAAACAAGTACAACACTTTCGATCAAAGGAAAGCGCATTGCATGCTCCTTTGACATGGTCTCATGTGCAACAACCAACACATCAATTGCAGAAAATCAAACAAATAAATGAACGCATTTATTCTGCCATATTACATATTTAAAACAAAAGATGAGAAAATAAACAAAGAACATCAATGATCAATTTGTATTCACTTACAGAAGGAGGTGCATGCTTCACTGAATGATAGCAACCAACATACACAGTAAGGCATGCTATCAAGACTACATTCAAGTTTGGATTCACCTTTTCAACAAGGGGTTCCAGTGATAAAACTGAAATATCACATTAACAAAATAAATTAATTTATGTGGGTGAAAATTAAGGAAAAATCTACATTGGATTAGAACCAAACTAAGAGGATACATTCAAAGGCTATCTCCAAACAGACATAAAATTCTGGCAAGTGGAGAATTGGAGTGTGCTGCATAGTTAGGGTTCCTCGAATATTTCCTAGATGTGTATGTAAAGCAGAAAAGGAATTTTCCTGAGTTTCCAATGCAACAAAAATTCAAAACAAGATCTCATCGTGTGATTAGAGATGTGAAGGAAAAGGAATTCTATAATCTAACCTTTGCATTTGAGAGGAATGACAAACTCACAGGATCCAACTGGGAGTTTCAACTTTTTCTTCAACACTTGCAAGTCAGGCCCATAGAACCATGTGTTGTTCTCGAGTGCTATGAAATCCCTTCTGCCAAACTGCTTGGAATCATCCAACATTATGTTACCAGAAGCACATGTACTCTGGATCCCTTCTCTATGCATCCAAATTCGCAGCTGCATCAATTCTTCTCCCATTTCCGACACGACAACTTTTCTGCAACCACATCAAGTTTAAAATGCTTAGATGCCTTTGGGAGAGGTAAATGGGGACACTTGGGCACATCAAATTGATTATCTTCATCCATTTACTTCGGACATAAAGTCCCCCACTTCACATACCCCCTGCATACTCCAATGAAAAAGCAGTGGACTCTAAATAGGAACCCACTGCTGCCACTCCTGCACCTCATCTTCATCAAAATCCAGCAATACCGCCTTCAACTTCTCATTGGATTTATGACTTAGATTCCTCAAAATATTTGAAACCCTCGATGAATCAACTACATCGAATGAAATATGGAATTCATCTACAACCTTGCTCTCCCCACAGCCTCTCTACTTCAGAAAACCTCGACTTATATTGGTTTCTTATTGTCGTTTCAAAAAACAAAACAAAATAGTGTATTTACTAAGAAAAACGTTTAAAGGAACCAGAGGAATCAGAAGGATACCCGGTTCTCAAATGGATTGAACTACTATCAATAGCAGGAGAATCGAGAAGGTGAAAAGGGTTCCGTGGATGATTTAAACCAAGCCCAATTTAAGCCACAACATCATGTGATTCGAACCCTTGCTATGACTGGGACTGTGACTTCCCCTTTTCTGAGTCCCTAAATTGCATGTGGTCATGATATCTTCTGCACAGCCTATGAACTGTACAAAGACGGTAAAGTCTATAGATTTACCCCTTCTCAAGTACTTTGGAAGAACATCACTCAAGTAAGTATTTTTTGAGTATTTAAGTATTTTAATGGGTTATGCCTTTAAGTTCTTGGCTCTTTGTTATGTCTCCGCGCAGTCGATGTCAAGGGTCCTTGTCCATCTTGCTCATTTCTCTTAATCTATGCACAGTCCAAGTCGAGGGTTCAAATGGTCTAGGTCCATGTTTAAATGGCCAAAAGTATTTCATTATGTTTTGTTTTATTTCTTATAGTAATTGTTATATGTTTTGTTTTATTTCTTAGAGTAATTGTTTTATTTGTTTTATGTTTTTAGTAGGTATTAAGACTTTGTTTATTTTTTATGTTGTTAGATATATATATGTGTGTGTGTGTGTGTGTGTTGGTTTTTATGTGTGGTAAAACATGTAATTTAAAAATTCTACAATTTGAGTTGGAATAGGTAGAATTTTTTGGCACGGTTTTGAAAAAAAATGATCATAATTTTTAAAAATCCACCTTGCAATTATCATTTTTTGGAATTTGTGGTTCTCCGGGGGTTTATGAGGGTGATAAATCCATTAAAGACAATATCGACAAATTAATCGGGAGGCACAAATGTGAAAGCCATAAAATTGTCCGAACTTGGATATAATTGTCCAAAGCCTGAGCCACGACAATGTGAGAAAGACAATGTACATAAAGAAAATGAGAAAGACAATGTGCACAAATAAGATATTTGGTTTTATCCTAAGATGATCTTAATTCATGTAGAGTTTAGGTATCTCTTGGTAAGGTATATGTCACATTTTCCTTATATGTTATGTTTTTTAATGGAGGGATTTTGTAAATAAATAGTAAAAAATACAAAATTATTGCATGGCTTTGAGGAAAATTTTTAAAGATCCATAATTATTTAAAAGTGTAAATATTGGTGAATAGTATCCAAGTTTTTACTCTAAAATGTGTTTTTAAACATAACTAAAATAAAATCTAATCAAATTAATAACAAAAGAAATTATTCAAAATATATAGAAACAAATATTAATTGCTTCAAATAGTTTTACACTTTTAAAAATAAAAAGAATATTTATGAAATGATAGGATATGTGCAATTGTTTTCCATACGATGAGAACAATAAAGATGAATAATTCATTTTTTAAAAATGACCTTTCTAAACCTTGTTGATGACGATTACGACCCTGACGACGACGACGACGACGATGATGATGGATGATTTTTTAGTCTGGAAACCCTCCCACGTCATCAATGCATGTGTCTAGTCTAACAATTCCAAATTTCACACCATCCCGGCACATACAAAACAAAATTCATCATTGGCCCTGTTAAGTCAATGATTTGTTTCTTCAAATTTTGTTTGATTTGCATTTTTATTTCAGGTTATTCATTTGCTTTAATTTGATTTTGGCCTCTTTTAGGAAGTTTTTAGTTTTTATATGAAATTTTGAACTTTCTTTTGAAATTCTCAAGTTTTAAACTTCAGGTTTACATTTTGAAGGGGTTTAAAAAGGTCATTATATCAAATGATGGATTCATAAATCATATTTTGAGCATAGTCATGCATAATCATTACTCAAACAGCTTTTAAACTTCATGCAAAATGACAAAAAGCTGTAAAAAAGTGCTAAAATAGCATTAATATTATTCTTGTAGCGCTGGAGCCAAAAATTAACGAAAGGGCGCTACAAGAATATCGCAACCCTCATTTCTTCCGATTTTCTAGCAAAAATTTGGCATTTTCTTGAATGATGAGTGACTAATCACATATTGTGGAGTGTTTACTATGTGTAGATTTAGGAATTATCATAAGAACAGGTGGTTCCATGTCATGAGGGAATCGTGGTCATCATGAGCCCAAATGCAATTCATCTTGACAGGTAGCGGCGTGGTTTGAGTTTAATGTGAGACGAGTTGTCATTTGCATGCACATTCAAAAACGAAGGACGTAGTGGAGTAACTATAACCACTAAAAAACCGGGCATTGCTGCTGGGAATCGGAGTGGAGGTTTTCATAGTCGCTCCGAAAACTAGGGCTTCTTCATTTTGACATCTGGACTGAAAATTGCATCCTGAAGGACACCTATACATTCGAGGTGAACAACTTGACTACTCAAGTCATGATTTTAAACCACTGCAATTGATCAATTAAAAGGTATTCCACGATAAGCCAATATAGTTGAAAATTTGGGGCTTTTTCGGTGGGGTTTGTTTTAGCAAAATTGATCAAGGGAGAGGTTAAATTGTGTTGTTAAATGAAATTTCATCCAAAGAAATAGCTATCTGAGACATGTTGAGATGTTTTGTTAAGTGGAGGACTGAAAATTAGCTTTATATTGGACTATGCATTTGTTGAAGTTAAAGAGAGGCTGGGTTGAAAACAATGTATGTTACGATGATTCAAATTTAATACTGCTGCTGGTGCAACATGAGATTAAGGAAATGGACATTTGAGACAATATGAAAACCTATATAGCCTAAAGACCTAATTTTTCTAGGTTTTAAAGCTTACTGTTTTTGAAATCCAAAAGAAGCAGCGAAGAGTTAAAGGCTTGAGAGTAGAGGATGACCTACTCTCATTTTGATACTGAGATTACTGAGAGCTGAAATGGACTAAATTTAAGATTGTTCTGCTCTATAAATCTTCTCATCTAACCTATAAACAGTCTGCATTCAGTCTAAAAAGTTGACAGTTGGGCTTCTTTATGTAAAACTCTTTTGTGAAGAGATTGTTTATACATAATTCTGGCAGGTTATGGGTACTAATACACAGGTTCATTCTATATGCTGGAGGTGGACAGTCATTAGAATAATTAAATGGAATGACAATTATCAGTGGTAGTGAATAATCTAGACTGTATCAAAAGAACAAAAGCAGCAGTCAGAGAAGAGTAAGGAGAGCTGTTTTTGAAACCTGAGGGATTTGAAAAGAAAACAATCACCTAATTGGTCATTAATTGAACCCTAAAACCTATACAGTTTTCATCCTCTGAAGAAAAATGGGCAAGAGTGGTAAAATTAACAGAGCTGAACCTACTGATGTAGGTTGGATCGAAAAACTTCCTGGATGTGTTGAACTATTCCAACAGGCTAGTTGGATGGACTTTTTTAAGAAGATAGATGGGTATAATGCTCAAGTTTCTTATAAGTTTGCTCAATGCTTTAAAGATGACATGGTGACCTTTGATACTCTTAAGTTCAGGCTGACAGTAGAATTGATTGCAGAAGCTACAGGGATTAAGAATGAAGGTGAATTATGGTTTAAGAAATTGCCCTTTACCTTTGATCCTCAGAGATACCTATTGCCAAATGTCACCCCAGACTGGAGTAAGGGCATCCTTATTCAAAATTTCAGGAAGGAATGGGTTGAACCAATCAGAATTTTGCAGAGTTACATTACTTGCGAGGGAAGGTATGCTTATGTATTTAAGTATCACTTCAGATTTCTGCAACATATGGTGGGGGTGTCCAAGATGAACCTTCCATTCTTCTTATTCAAAAGCTTGCAGAAAATGGCTAGCAGGGTCAAAGGGCATATGGACCATTCTTCTCAGTCCATCTTTCATCATGGGCTAATTAAGTTGATTATTAGCACTGCTTTGCAGCATGAAGGTAAAACTTGGGACTTTTTTCTTTTTTGGTCAGGTTTTCAGGACAAACAAGAAGATCAGCAGCCTAAGAGGCAAGCAGACAAAGGGAAGGTAATGATGAGAAAATTAGGTCAGAAAGCTAAACCTGAAGACAAGGAGGATTTCAAAGTTGAGAAGGCAGCAGAGCATGTGGAGGTTGACAGTAAACCCAAAGTGTTTTCAGTTGGTACTACAGGCAAGTATTCACTGTTTTCAGAAGAGGAATTACAGCCTAGACAGCAGTTGATACCAGCAGCAGTTTCCAAGGAAACTAGAGCTGCTGTTATAGAAAAGGTTGTTATTCCTGAGGAGGATTTCCAAACCCAACAGAGAAGTCCACTCACCATTCTCTCAGATGATGAGGGATATTTACTAGAAGAAGATCAGCCCATTTATAAAGCAGAAGTCAAGCATGAAACCTGTAGAGAATTTTTCACTTCAGAGATCAAAGCAGCCAAACCTAATAAGAAGAAGAAAAGGACTGTAACCCCATATTGGAGGCCTAAAACCAGGCCAACAAATAAACTAAGATGGAATATGAAGAGGTTACTTAATCCAAAATTGAATTCCAAACAAGAGACTGTCTTGACTGATACTTCCTCAAATGAAGAGACAGAAATTGGTAAAATGGATAGTAAAAACAAGGGAAAAACAGTTGCCAAAGTTTCCTCTTCTCAGCCTGTAAAGGTAAAAGGATTATCACAGTCTGTAAAAGAGTTAAGGCAGCCTGAATCTGAATTGTTTGCTATATTCCTTGAAATAAGAAATGAACTGATAAAGCAGCAGCAAAAAGAAAAAGCTGAAATACCTCCTGTTGAAGATCAAAAATGGGAAGAGGGAGATGAACTTATACTTAGGCAAGCAGGTATTATGAAATATTCTAATATTCCAGACTTGTTAATAAAGGATGCAGACATACCTGAGATCCCTAGTTTTGAACAAGAAATCATGACAGGAAGGTCAGTTGACATAGATAAAGAAAACTTGCAGAAAATTATTTAGCAGTACAAACAGCAAATGAAACATATGCAAGAGGTCAATGAGGGGTTGATGATGGCCAACAAAAAGCTTAAAGAAGATCTTGAGGATGTCAATGACCATTTTCATGAGCTGACAGCAGTGTCTAAAGAGGTTCTCAAAAGAAAAGGAATCACTGATTTGCACTGTTCAGAGTTGGAGAAGACAGTCAAGGACTTGCAGCAGAGAAATGAGGAACTCACCAAGAAGATAACTGACCTGGAGCAGGAGCAGAAGAAAGCTAAGAGGAAAGATCAAGCGCTAGATGGCATTGCTCTGCTGGCTGAGGCAACAAAATAGCTATGAGTTAGCTTTTTTGATTTAGTTTTTTGTTATCTCTTTTGAGGAACATGTTAGTTAGTTGTTTTACTATTTTTAGAAAATAGTATATTTTGTAATATTCTAAATTTCACTTTATCCCATCGAATAGGTTGAGGCAGTTAGGGTTTTTGATCCCTAACTGATTTTGTAAAAAACACTATTTAGATAGATTAGAAGGTCATTGAGAAGGTTCGATTTTTGGGATAGCTTCAGGAGGTTTGCAGACTTGTTCATGAGTTAAGTATAAAGCTCTTGTAAGCATTTGATGATGAAACTATGAGATATATGACACTTTTATCCTTCATTTTCTGTGTTGGCTTCATTTTTCAGCTTGTCTAGTTGCTTAAATGATATATTCATTTACTGGTTTATGTTTATATGCTGGTGATGCTTGTCTTTTATGAATGAACTTCAATACTGTCTTCTGTTGGATCTTGTTGAATGTATTATGCATCTTTATCTTCTTTTGTTTCTGATTTAGTTATTACTTTGCTCATGAGCGTATTCCCTGTCTTTCCCCAAAATTTTACAACCACTAAAACATTCCAGAAAACCTAAAACCTACTTTGTTTTATCAAGTTTTATTTGAGATTGTGTTGGCTTGTTTCTCTGGCCTTAGAAACAATTTCTGGCACAAACAGGCCCCATGTAGCACATGATGATGATGATGATGATGATGGAATGAATATGATGATCATGACGAAGATGAAGATGATGATGAAGTCAGCGATGATGAAGATGAAGATGACGACGACGATGATGTCGATGACGATGATAACGATGATGATGATGATGGTGGTGGTGGTAGTGATGATGATGACGATGAAGATGATGATTATGAAGATGACGATGATGATGGTGAGGATGATGATGATGATGATGATGATAAGGACAATGATGAAGATGATGATGATCATGGTGATGTTGATGATGATGGTGATTATCGATGATCATGGTGATGTTGATGATGATCATGATGAAGACGAAGATGATGATGAAGATGAAGATGAAGATGACGATGATGTCGACGACGACGACAATGATGATGATGATGATGGTGGTGGTGGTGGTGGTGATGATGATGATGAAGATGATGATGATGATGATGATGATGATGACGATCATGATGAAGACGACGATGACGACGATGATGATGATATGATGACAATGTTGATGATGATGATGTTGATGATGACGATGACAATGAAGACGATGACATTGATGGTGCTAACGATGATGATGATTATGATGATGATGATGATGATGATGATGATGATGGTGGTGATGATGATGACGATGATGTTGATGACGAAGATGATGATGACGATGATGTTGGTGATGAGGATGATGTTGACAATGATGTTGATGATGAAGATGATGATGTCGATGATGATGATGATGATGATGAAGATGAGGATCATGATGTTGATGATGATGATGATGATGGTCACGATGATGATGACGATGAAGATGATGATGATGAAGATGACGACGAAGATGATGATGATGATGATGATGATGACGACGATGTCGATGATGATGATCATGATGATGAATTCGACGATGATGACGATGATGAAGATGATGATGACGATGATAACGAATAGTTGGTGAATTTTTGACTTGGGCTTGTTGAATTTCAGACGACAAGGTTGTCGAATTTCAGATGAACTGTCCTCGAATTTCAGACGAGAAGGTTGTCGAATTTCAGATGAAATGTTGTCAAATTTCAAACAAGAAGGTTGTTGAATTTCAGACGAACATGTTCATCGCAAAACCTATGAGGCGTAAAGTCAAAAATTCGATGACTCTACAAGATGACAAAAAAATTTCGGAATGTACAGTACTTTTCATCATTGCAATCCGACACAATCGTACTATACGTCGGATGGCATCGTATTTTGGGCTCAAATGTTGTTGTGATATAACATTACTATTGTTATTTAATTAATGTTCATTAGTTAAACTTCATTGTAATTTTGTTATTGCTTATGTTTTGTATATTGGAATTGATAACTCATCTCAAGGACCAAATTTAATGCAATGACCAGTGGAGTGTTAAAGTTGAAAGAGATGAAAATTATGTTTGAATTTATTACAATGCCCTTATTGTGTGTGGTAATTTGAATAACTTTGGTATGATGAATTAACCTTATTACTTTTATTGTTTTATTGTTATGTGACCACATGACCTTTGGTACCATACTCAAAGTGTACTCAATGCATAGGGTTATTGCTACTGTAAAGTTGAGTTAATTGGAATTGATAACTCGTCTCAAGGACCAACTTTAACATAGTGACCAATGGAGTGTTAAAGCTAAAAAAGATAAAAATCATGTTTGAATTTATTACAGCCGTACTTTTATGGGTCTAGCTTTGTATTAGAGTCATAAATTCTTCTTTAGGCACTAGGTCCCACATTCGTCACCTAACCATTCATGGAAAACAATAACCATAAACCACACTATTGATTAAAGGCATACTTCATGGGAAATACATGGGTTAGATGTAATCTTAAATGATGATTCCCATGGTGCAGGAAGAACCAAACAAGTATTTTTCAAATATGTCTTCCTCAAGCTAGGGGAGTGTAGAAATATAAGAGGAAAGTGAGACATTCAGAAGGTCTACAACAGGTATATCAACTAGATGTCAAATATTAGAAGAAAATTCCAAAGACACATGCAATTTTTTCTCGCTGAAGGGGGGTCATGTTCTTATGAAGATGAGACCATATGAGACATCAAGATGCCCTTGAGGTACAAACATTTAGTGAAACAATGGGTACCCAAGGATCTTCCTCAATTAAAAAAATATTTTTGTGTGAATGAGAGGATATATCAAATTGCACCATCGTCATTACATGGTTTGGGTTGCTTTGCATGGATGGCATAATGGTCGGTTACATCATATGTATTGAATTGATGGAGTATGTTGGACCCTGTTACAACTACATAGATTGGATGCAACTGGTCCAATATAGAAGAAGTATGTGCATATACAGATTATTTGCAAATTATTTACAGCTGAAAGACTTGGATCAAAATAAAGGAGCGACTTTGTATATTGACAGAAGGCCAAAAGCTACAGGGAATATTACAGGGTTCATAAACAGTACACAACCAGGTTCTACACTTAATAAACCCAATTGCACATTTGAGGGGTGTGAAGGAAACTGTGTTTTTGTGTGTTCCATTAAATCAATAGATGCAGGGGACGTGTTTCTTATTAATTACAATTTCAATCGAATAGATACAAACACAATCATTATTGTAGATGCACATCTAACAATTTACCTAACCTTTAATAATTGTATCTAATATATTATGTATTTTTTGGTAGTCTATTGTTGTATTTTCGTTAAAAAATTCTATATTTAAGACGCAGGGTAGAGATCGAGGCATCTCCCAAATAGTTGATTGGATAAGTATACATCATTGTAATTGTACAAATATAATATGAACAAAATGTTTATTTGTTATGTTTTTTCACGAGTATAATCATTCTATTTAGATAATGGTATCTATGTTTTTGTTGCATGGTGCTGATCAGGGTAGCTCCCTACCACTAGTAGATCAGACAGTAGTACGTGCCTCGAGGTCGTAGGTATACTTCGTTGTTGTTTTACTACTATAATATGCGCAATATGTTTTATTATTATTTATTTTCATAAATATATTGGTTTAATTTATATAATTGTTAAAATTTATATGTTTTCATAGATTAAGTCCTAACTTGATTATCATTTAATACATTTTCATAATAACAATGTAAATAGGATCACTGAAAGAAACACAATCACAAGGTACACAAAAATTTACCTTGGGGAACCCTAAATGGAAAAACCCAGCAAAAATTCCTCAATATATATTACCAGTATGCAATGAACAAAGAACAAAGCCTCATCAAGTGAGAGACCAAACACCAAGCATCATAACTAAGACACCAAAGACATTGGTCCTCCTCCTTCTATGTCTCTCCTTCTTTCTCTCTGTTGCGCAATACAAGTGTGAGTGTGTGTGTATAAATGAGGGAGGGTGCCTCCCTATTTATACTAAACTTCCCAACTGACATTTTACGTAATTGGGCCGACCTACCTAGGTACACTTCACAATAATAATTATAATCATCTTTTTTGGGTGTTATTGACCCAACTTAGAACTGAGGGTTTAACTCATGACATTTACATGGCCTTTTACATTGGTAACATCTCCCGAAAGAGGAATAATAATAATGTGAAGTGCACATATAATATTCTTTGAAGTTACATTATTTTAACACCCCCCATTAATAAGAAGGGTATTCTATTGACAACAACAAAAACTGGTGTGCCTTGACACAACATCATCAAAAGGAGAGAGAGAAGATGCATCATCAACATCATCTTTTGGAACATCATCTGGTACATCTATAGATCATCATAATTTTTGAACAATATCATCAACTTCAACATGGAGATGGAGTATCAACATCTTCAATACAAAGTTGAAGTAACATCATCATCATCTTCATTATAGATAAGAAGTAACATCATTTGAAATATGGAACTGGGGCATCATCATCTGCAACATGGAACTAGAACATCATAAGCATCATGGAGATAGATCATCATAATCATATGCTGGAACATCATCATATGCAACATGGAACTGAAACATCATCAACAACATGGAGCTAGAGCATCATCATCACATGTCGGAACATCATCATAAGCAGCATGGAACTGAAACATCAGCAACAACATGGAGTTGGAGCATCATCATCTACAGTATGGAACTGGAGCATCATCTGCAGCATGGCACTAGAGCATCATCATCTACTAGAACATCATCACCTGGATAACAACTGATACATCACTAGCATCGGAAATAAGAAGATGGACCATCAGCATAAAGATGGAGTAACAACAACAACATGTGACATCATCATCAACAGCTCAAGGCTGGAGTAACATCATCTATGGCAGTGTTGATGGCGCGGATTGTAGTTGCTGTAAAAACTACAAGGAAATCAACAAGAGGAGAAATCCCAGTCAGAAATGAGTTAAACAATCCTACGCTAGGATGGTCCTATCCCCGAAATTTTTGGTATAGCTAACCCCTATGGATATAAGGCCTACGCTGGCACAATGTGATTAGAACCAAATGGATTTGTCCTTCCTCAGTGGAAGATCTGAAAGGGTGTGAAGTAACAATGATCTAATCTATCAAACCAAACTGAAATTGTGAATGTTGATAATGTATGATATAAAAATTAAATTAATATGCTTGACAGGTGTGGATCCAATCCATAAACATATAAACTAGATTACTCTTGTTAAATTTGAATATAACACAAACAATTACAATTGCATTATTCTATTCAAATATTTTAAGTGCATAATTGTTCTCACAGACAAACACCAATTGAAAAATCAACATTTATAAGAGTGATTGTTTATCAGTTGCAATGTAGCGTATATGAATTAAACAAAGAAATTTATTTAATGCACATCTAACACAGTAACTTAGTAATGAAAAATCAATACAGAGATTAGCGTGTCTAATAATAATGCAACATATGATAGAGATATCAGAAAGAATAAAGGAATAACCAAGATTCACTAAAGAAATTTAATCAATAACCAAAAGATGACAAAATAAACTATATGAATTTTATTGAAAGTGTAACAAATTATAGTTCTGCAAAAATATAGAGTATCCCTGGTCTTTCCTCTATGGTTCCTCCTCCTATCGTTCTCTAGAGTCACTCACACGAGCTCTGTCATGGATCCCCTATCTATGAGATATCCATCTCTTTAAATATTAATTACAAAAGATTACAAAGAAAGGAATCCTCCACAGAAGTGGGGATCACTAAATACGGTTTCATGATTTTCCAATGGCAGATTGCCACTTGGAAAATGCATCTAGTATATCCACTATATCCTGATATTGGGCATGTTCTAATCGCAATTGAGCTTTGCAGATCAATGACTCAATTTACCTTTTCTTAACTTTCTCTCATTCTCGGAGAAATATGTTGATCCTCATTTGTGAAGTCAAGGGTAACTCAATCCATTCCTTGATTTCTGCCACTTGAAGGTGATCAATTTGTTCAATCTGCTCCTTGGTCTTCGATAATTCCATTTCAACTTGTTCCATATTGATCTTAAGAGGTAGAGCATCTTCAATAGGATCCATAAGTGGTAAGTCCAGAAAACTTAACAAGTTCTTTGAAGCGAACCATATTTTCTTGTATGCTATATGTCCATTCTGAATGGTGGACTCTACCAATTCACAAACATTCTCCCAGGACTCTAAGGAGATCTTCATCCTCCTCTACTTGTTCTTGTCAAGTTTTGCCACATCTTCAGGTCTTGATGTATCTCTGGCAGTCCACCAGATTATCATAATCTTTGGTTACTTCCTTCCTCCTTTGATTATGATCATAATAGAGGTCAGATTGACATTCAAAGGATTTATAAGTTTTCTAAATCTCATTCAATCCTTCAAATAAACCAACCATCACCTTGTTAAGGTCATCCTAGATTCTGGAATCCAGTTCTTTAAATTCCTCCTCTGTAAACTTGGAAAAAGAGGAAGCAACATATATGAATTGGAAATATTTCAACTGTTGTTCAAGGGATGTAATATTTTCAGCATGTTTAACATTGAGCCCTTGTGATTCTTCAAGCTTTTGCTTGGGAATATTATTCTGCTCTTTCAACTGCCTAAAATGGTCCTCATAACTATTCTTCAAATCATGCATCTAACTTTGATGATGTGCACTTTCCTATGATTGTTCCTATTTAATCCTCTGCAGTTCTTGTTCTTTCACCTCAATTTATTTATTGAGTGAGGAAATTGAGTCATAATTATCCCCTGAAAATTCTCCCATAGAATATGTTGTTTCTAAAGCCTCTTGCTTGACCTCTGTCGATTCCCTTTTCCATATGATTTGGTTTGGAACTATGCCTTGCTTGAATGTTCCTTCTCTAGACCTCTTGGAGCATTTCTTCACTCAAAATTTCTCTGCCTTGCTCCATAAATACTCTCTTAGTGATACTACTACATCCTCACCAAAATATTCTACTTCATAAACTACAGGGGTCGACAGTTAAACTACAGGGATCGACAGTTCAGACATTGTTACCAAAGGTACAGGTTGGGAAATGAAAGGGGTAGGAATATGCATGCTCACTTGAGGAATTGTAATGGATAGTGTGTGGGCATAAGAGGCTAAGGGTGAAGGAATGAAAACATCATTAGGAGAGATAGGCTCTGCAAGGGTGGAAGGGATAGAAGTATCAACAGGTTGTGAAGATAATGAGGGAAATTGTGAATATGTTTCCTGGATAGAAACAGTAGGTAGTTCAAATGCTGCTGAAAAAATAGGCAAAATGGAAGAAGGAATAGTAATTAGGATGGGAAAAGATACAGAATATTTCCCATTACTAGAAATAATGACTTGGGAAATATGAGTATCTGAAAAAAGAATAATCATCAACCAAACCTTCAAGGGGATCCCCAAATGCCTGGGTCATTGTGAGAGAGGATGGTAAGATGATAGGAACAATGATTGGGAAAGAGAAATTGGAAGGATGTAATTCTTCTTCCAGGTCATTGTCCTCAATTTCGAGCATCTCCACCTGTGGTTGTGGTTCTTGAATATTTTGTTTCTTTGCATGAGGTATAGAAGTTGCTTCTCATGCCTCTACCACTAAGCTCAATAATTCTAAGCTCCTCTTCATCTCTGCAGATCTTATTAAGGCATCAAAAGTGGATGAGGGTTTTGGTTGAGGAGAATATGCAATCACTGCTTTTCCCCTGTTCTTTTCCTGCTCAACTATCATAGAAGAGGTGCCATCCTGTGTCTTTTGTTCTTCCTTTTCAACTAGATGCTTATGATTTTTCTCTTCTACGTCTAATTCAAGTCTTCTGTAGTGTAGCACTTTGGTTTTCAGCTCCTATTGGTATTGAAAAATGAATCTCTTCTCATCAGGCGAATTAATTATGCTTACAACTTCTGAGAAATCATTAGCCCCTTGGTAGATCGAATCATCAGGGTCCTTCTGATGAGTGTACGTAGTATTCATGTGCTCTTGGGTGAAATGGTTATCCAAGAAATACTTTGGGTCATGCATCCTTTTGGGGACTTCCCCAATATTCAGGGTAATGATTTTCTTTCCCAGTATTCCTGCATGGGTGGAATTTTGTATCACTAAAGTTCCAAGGATGAGGGTGAATTTGGGCCACACTTTCCTATTAGCTCCAGTGTGTTTAGGAAACACCCCATCAATAACTGTATTGAAATATATTTCTTCCAGAACCATTCTATCTGGCACTATCCTTGGCAGTGGATGGACAATTTTTCTACCCCAGATTCTGATATACACAAAATACTCACCAACATTTCAATCCCCCATGGTGGATATCAATTCTCTAGCTCTGTCAGAGAATGTAGGAGCATCCCCTTTGAAAATATTCTAATAAATTGACCCTATGAAATGGTCACAAATATCATAGATAAGAGGGACAAAATTTTCCTCCCACAGTGCTGAACAATAAATATGGACTGGAGGTCCAACCCTCGTCCAATTCCATCCCATGGCTGGGAAAGGAAACGATGCACAAAAAACGTCCATCGCATAGGCCAACAAGTAAAAAGTGGCTTTTATGGAAGTTGGAGTTTTTTGGTAATTCTCAATAGCTTCTTTCAAGACAACTGATAGAATTTAAGCCCAATTGAATGACTCCTCTATTGTAAGAATATGATGCACAAGAGGCGCAATTCCACAGTCCATACAACCTGCATAACATTACTGCTAACATGGGAAAGGTTCCCTAAACCAAGAGATAGGGCATAGTTTATCAGGTTTAGGTAGGATTTTAGTAGGGTTATCCATCCAAGACTTAATCGTTTCTTCAAAGTTGTATTGAGTCACAAAAGTTTCAAGAAATTTCTTGTTGAGCAATTGTTGAGGTGGGTTGAGGGCATAGGCTGTTGCAAAAACCTCTGGGTGAAAAGAGGCCAACTGGGTATGTGCCTGGTCATTAAATGAGCGATCTTGAGGGTTAGCATGGTCAATTATCCACTTTATAGGGTCTGTGTATGGTATAAAGGTAGGCATGGTTTCTATAGCATGCAGTTGAGTTGTACTGATGTTAATGAGGGCGGATTGGTCATGTTGAATGGAGAAAAAGTCACCGTTATAAAAAATAGAATAAATCTTGGACCAGTCCAAACGGCAGGTTTCAGATACACGTCAACTGGTGTCTGAGAAGATGCCAGAGTTAGGGTCTTTGTTCTTTTTCTCGTTAAGAGCGGTTTCGGATATGGTGTTCCTCGACATGGTTGACATGATTCGAGGTAAATTATGATAAAATGAAGAATAGATTCAATTTTGACCCAAGCAAAATTTATTGAAATTGAACCAATGGAGGGAAAGAAATTAAAAATACTTACCATCAATTCATTTGAGAGCAGGAAAATCCGTTGACCTAGTGAAAATTTGCAGTAAAATCTTTCGCTAAGGTGAAATTCGTAAATTGGAAATGATAGAAAACAATAAAAAATAAAAAATATTTAAATGACTGAATCCAATGACAAAATGATTTTAGATCATAGATTTCAAACAGATCGACACCTGATATTAACACAGGAAAGAAAACTGTGGAGACGATCTTTTGACAAATTTTTATTTTTTGATTTCCGCAATCCGCATTGTGGGTCACAGAATTGCAAGGTAAAATTTTGTAACTAGAAGTTACTTTATTTCTTCCACAATCCGCAATCCACATTGCGGGTTGCAGAATCACGAAAGTGCAATTTTATTGTATTTTGGGTTTCTGATTTCCGCAATTTGCATTGCGGGTTGTGGAATTGCAGGACCGATAAATTGAAATTTTATTGTGAAAACGTTTTCAGACACACGCAATTCAAATTGCGGGTTGCTGGTTGTGGAAAGGTAAAAATGAAAAATAAAAGATATTTCAACATCTGCAATCTGAATTGTGGATTACAGGTTGCAGACAAACAAATTTCAAAACCTCCAAAAAAAATCACTTTCGTTATCTGCTTTTTGAATTGCGAAATGCGGCTTGCGGAGACATAATTTTTGAAAGAAAATAGTAGATTTTCCGCATTTCACAAACCAAAAAAACAAGGTTTTGAATCAAAATTTTATGAAGATCAAACATGAAAAGACAAAACGATGAAAGTACCAATGAATAATACCCCATAAGTAAGACAATAACCACAAATATTACCTTAATGAGTGAACGGGGATCCCATTTTATCAAGTAAAATGGGATCTGTATATAATCCAAGAGTGAATCAATAAGAATACAATCGAATATAGCAGAAAGAGCATTATCTTCCCTCCCCAAGCCACTTATTATGGTACTCTAGTGAAAAGGCACCATAGAAGAAAAAGGGTATCCCTGTGACCAATATGCAATCAAAAGAGGGCATTTTATGATGAACCTTAGGAAATCATTTGATCTTCTTCAAGATTATCCAACCAACAATCACCTTAAGTTATTAATCATGAATTATTAGTGACTTTATTTTCAAACATATATACAGATGTTTCTTCTCTCTCTTTTTTTTAACAAAAAAAAATAACCATAACTTAGTTGAAACAAGACCATTTCCCTGGTAAGGTGCAATGCCATTCACAAATCCTACCTGGAAACTGAACAAGCTAGCTCGGTAAGGAGACTCCTTGTATTTTAGTTGTGGTACTAAAAACAATTACCATAGCTTGGCAACCACTTGTCAATAATCTCAGTCCAAAATAGGATCCATGATCATGGTTAGGTTGGCTTGTGATAAGACCCCATTTCCTTGAATACAACAAGTTATGATTAATTATAAAACACAAAATAATATTTAATTACAATGTAAATTGCAAGCCATTACCTTGGCTTGGTAACCATATTTTGGTAATGTCACTCACTGAATATCTATGAACATGATAGGTTGGCTTGTGATAAGACCCTCTATCTTACAATTTAGACTTATTTAGTTGGATTTTGTTTTAATTTCAAGGTGATGAAGGTGATATCCAGAATAGAAAAAAGGTTGACCATGCTATAAATATTTACTGCCAATCTCTAATGAAACATATGACAGGAAGACCAAATTGATGCTAAAGCTTCAATTATCACAGTGAGGGTGTACAAAGATAGTGACTCGGGTGAGAAAATTTCAAATTAAAAGGTCTATAGAGATGATTGATTGTATTCCCATGAGTGCACTCTTTTGGATATAAATCGAGTAAAGATGTTCTAACATATCCACCTTCAAATATTTCATCTAGAAATTTTGGAGATAGACTAATCACTAGCTCTGGCCAAATGCCTTGTCAATATCATGTTCAAAATAAAAATAAAAACAAAATCAAACCAAAGAATAGGAAAACAAAAGAAACACCCCTATGTACAGATAAGAAAATGCTTACCTCAAATAAAGTACTTTTTGATCTAGGTGGATCATCTCAAAGTCAATCTAAGTTAAAGTCTTCAAAGTGAAAATAGAAGCTTACAAAATGAAATAGCTTGTCAGCAGCTTTCCAGTGATGTTCATTTCATGTGAAACAACCTCCAGATGAAGAATTTGTCAGCATTTGAAGTTTCGACAATAAAGGTTAAAAATGGTAAAAATATATATATGGTTTGGAAAAAAATTACCAAAGATTTGTATGAAAATATTGGCTAGAGGTTAGAGTCTATGGGATTTCAACCCTAGACCAGGGATGATTTTAAGGAACCATACTTATTTAAAAGTGTAGAAATGTTGGCAAATATTACCAATTCTTAAAATGCCAACTATAAAATGTTTGGTGATATTTTTCAAAAAATATTTTAATTTCCAAGGCTTTTATATCATTTATATAATAATTTGGCGATTTTTAGAGTAAAAAAAGTTTACCCCATCAAAATTGGGCGAAACAAGGCTTCAAAAAATGTAAAATGGCAAATAGTGTTTTGGATAAAAAAACCCCTAAAAATAGCCCATGGCTTAAATTTCGCCCCTAAAATTATCCCTGCCCTATACCTCTAAGTCCTTATGTAATTCATAAATATCCCATTAGCCAAATCCTCCTCCATATGTGTTCCTTGTTGTTAAGAATATGGCATAATAATATATGGTTTAAAAGTTGTCAATGACGTGGGATCCCGTATGGTGGGGGAAGGTGGTTTTCACCCAGCCCACCAGAGATCAAATCCCACCGAGACTTGGCCCGCTGTGATAAGGCTCGAAGGGTAGACGCCCCCTGGGATAGACTGCCGCCTCTTCTGGATTGGAGTCCGGGACGTCTCGACCCTTGCTGAGTCACAAGTTTCTGGTATATCTGGCTTGCGGGCTGTTGGATATACTTGGGGTTTATAGTGGCAGCCGGCGGCTTTGAACCTGGGCCTCACCTAGGTAATCCCGACGAGTTACCGATTTCCCTAACCTAAAAAAAAATATATGGTTTAAAAGTTTTAAATTTTAAAAATAAAATGGAGAGGGGTCAAGGACATAGCCCTCCACACCGGTACCCCTTGGGATTTAAAATATAGTATAGAACCATACCATATAAACATAGGATACCATATATTCCAAGCGCTATGTGTTAAGAAACGGGGAGCCAAACCATAGCAATACGTACCATATATTAAGCCAAACCTTATCCAAAGTTAAGTGCCATTTGAAAAGTGGAACCTTACCATATTTCCAAGATTTATGATATCATATCCAAATCATATCAAACATGTTAAACCTTAGAACCATATGGTAACGTGGCACATGTTATACGAGCCACCATTCAAAAAAACGAGCAAGGAGGAGAGGCTCATGGGTCTTCCTGGGCCTCTCCCCACTTAACACCAAATGAGAATACAACCGCGTGAATATGTTTGAAGGTTGTTGCGCTTAAAATTATAAATGACCGCAATTTCCAGCCACGAAAAGGTGAAGTTCAGGAGTTAGAACATCGCAGTTTTGCACAGTAATCAAGGCAAGTACATGAAAGATTCACAAGGTGAAAAGGCCATTAATGGGCATGGATCCCGAGGCAGAATTCCTACACAATCAACACTGTTTTGTCTTATTCGCAGAAGTGTTTCTCGATCTGTGTGTCATAAGAGGTCTCAGACAAATATAGAGTTTATAGTCATTTTTCTCAGAATTTCGCAAGGAGTTCAATGGTGCTGTCTATATAATTCTAAAGTGTCTCTAGAACACTGAATTGTAATCTTTTGAAGACTTAATAGATTGTCCTTCCCATTGGAAGTGCCCTGGAGACGTAGCCAAGGAGGGGTGAACTCCATTAGCAGTTATGTCTTCTATTTATGGTTTTCATTTATATGTTTATTTGCTTTGTGAATGTTTTAAATCATTTAAATTTTCAGTTGCTAAGCCCATTTAATGAGTAATAAACATACAAATTCAAATGCAAATTAATGGTTAAAAGATCCTAAATTTCATATCAATTTAATTTCATATCACTTTTTGAGGAGTTATATGTTCATTGGATAGGCCTCAGAGAAACCTTCCAGTGTCTGCAATCAGACAGTACTAGGGCCAATATTTTCTGTAATAGTGAATGGCCCTATCCACAAGTGTTGAAATTTAGTATAATCATTTTTGTCTATGTGTTGTTTGTCTCGTTTTAACACCAAATCCCCAACCTGGAAATCTCGGCTGATCGAAGACTTTTCATCAAACCATCTCTTAATTACTTGTTGGTGTTGGTACAATTTATTTCTGGATTTCTCTCTCTGAATCTTCTAAATTAAGCAATGTATTAATTATGTTTTGAAGAGGAGGGGAGTCATTCTGTAGAAAGGATTGATCCAGTTGCAACGATGAAAGTAAGAGGTTTGATGGTAGGACAAATCCCTTACCATAAATAAGTCAATAAGGAGAGTTCCCAATGGAAGCTTTATGAGTTATATGATCTTCCCACGGAGCATTAAAAAGTTGGGTGTGCCAATGCTTGTGGTGAGTGGCAATAGTTTTCTTAAGAATATTGATCATTTTTTTGTTGAAAGACTCTGCTAATCCATTTCCTTGTGGGTAACCAGCATAGATCCAAATCCTAGGCTCTATCAAGTGTCAAGAGGGATCACATATATCGAGGTGCAAACATCTTCTTAAGTATTACACTCAAGGAGATATCAGCTTTGGTGTGTCCTATATATAGCCATTGATTTGATTCAAGCCAAAAGACACATCTTTCTATTTAAGGTCGACATATAATATTATTATTATTAATATTTAATATTATTTATAGCTGACATATAATATTTTTTATTTTGTTAGGAACGAACATTACAACATCTCTCACTTATATGTTTTTAAAACCATGTGTAAGACCCTCTTAAAACCATGGGTTGTTTAGGAGGCCTTGCACATTGTCTTAAAACCATTTGCAAGGCCCTCCTAAACCATGTACAATAAAACCATGGGTTGTTTAGGAGGGCTTGCACATGGTTTTAAAACCATTTGCAAGGCCCTCCTAAACCATGTACAATAAAACCATGGGTTATTTATGAGGCCTTGCACATGGTTTTAAAACCATGTGCAAGGCCAACATTTTTTTGCAGATAATTCAATTTATTATTTTTTATTATTTTGTTAGGTAGGAACATTACAAAATCTCCCCCATATATATATATATATATATATTTCTNATTTTTTGGGGTGGATAATTAAATTTTTTATTTTTTATTGTTTTGTTAGGTATGGACATTACAACATCTCCCCATATTAGGTTGCTTTTGTGGCCATCATTTATTTTGGCAGATAATTAAAAATTTTATTTTTTATTATTTTGTTAGTAACAAACGTTACAACATCTCCCCATACTCAACAATATTATTTTTGGCCAACATAATATCGACAAATGTTACAAGAACTCCCTCATACTAGGCTGTAGAGCGCCTCTCGACGCAATAATTTGCAGAGTATTTGATTTTGATCCCCTTTTCAAGGGCATACTGAGTAAGATCAATAGAAGTGAAATAAGATGCATTATCAAATACCAAATATTTTAGGACCCCAAACCTAGTGACAATATTACTCTCTAGGAAATATATCATTGAGTTAGTGTTGGAAACCCTAAGGGGAATTGCTTCTACCCACCTAGTGAAATAATATGTTGAAGTAAGGATATACATGTGCTGCAAAGAAGAAGGAGTAATAGGACCAAAAAAATCCAATTCCCAGTGTTGAAAGGGAAACTGGATGGTAACAGGCTGGAGGGGGAATGTAGGTTTCTTTAGCTTACCATCACATCTCCGGTAGGCTTCACATCTTCTAACAAAAGCACATGCATCTTTAAATAATGTAGAAAAATAATAGTCAGCTATGAGGAGCTTGAGTAGTTTTTTCTCCTGAATAGCGTCCTCTACAGTCCCTACATGTAAATCCAACAAAATATTGTCAGCTTCAGCCTTTTCTAGGCACCTAAGGAAAACACCATCATAATTCATTCTGAAAAGCACATCATCAATGAAATAATAAGGTGTAGTTTTCAGTCTTAAAGCTCTATGATTCTTGAAATCAAAGGTTGAAGGAGAATACCCGTGAGTTAGAAAAAATCTAATGTCATCATACCATCCAGATGTTGGAGCAGAAATAATGTTTACAGTGTCCACAGATATATCTTCCTCTTGTTTCCATTGTTGTTCCTACTCTATATCATTAGATTGGGAAGATAACAAGCATAAACCGTGTCCTTTGAAAAATTGGCAGGAATCTACATGCTTCTCACTGAGCATAGTCATCGAATGGGAATGCTTCTCACCGAGCTCTTTATGAATTAAGACATTCCTTATGGCTGCATAAGGGACAATCACATTCGTTTTAGATTTCAATAAATAAGGTCTAAAATGTTTAACAGTTTTATAAACTGTTTTGAGAATTGATTCATAGTGAGATATAGGAGCTAAGACAATCTTCACAATCTAAGTTATTCACAAAATATGCAAGAAATCAATAAAAGAGAACACAATAACACACATAGATGGTGCCAATAACCGATCTTTCTATTAGTATACCACTTGTAGATCTGTATGGTACATACTTATAATACAATGGGGAAACATTGTGAGCCCTTGGAAGCCATGTGTATGCATACAAGTTTCAGGCTAGGATTTGACCCCTAAACCCCCCTAGGTTAACCAATAGGCTCCCAAACCATACCAAACAGTTATGAATGCAAGTGTGAACATGGATGGAGCATGATGGATCATAAATGAAGGCATTATAGGAATGGGTGAACACATGTGTAATTGGAAGAGGCTCAAGGAGGCAATAAATTCCCAAGAATACCAAAAAACAACCACATTCACACGCTAACGACCCTTGTCAAGCATATTCCCTGATTTAAGGGATAAGGACCGGCATGCCATCAATGAGGGCACCTAGGTTGACAGAATGATCAAACTAGAGCACCTCAATTGTTAGTATGATCAAAGTGGAGCACCTCAACTGTGATTAAATGAGCCTGAATCACCTAATAGACCAATATTGATCAGTATAACCTAAGTTAGACCATATGACATAAGTACAAGAAAAATGAAAATGTCACCTAGGTGTATGACCATGTTAATAAGATGGATTATTGATATAACACCCCCCCTTAATCCTAACTTAGTATAGATTATATCAATGATTATTGAGGCCTTGGCAACTAAGGTTAAAGTCACCTCTTACAACAAAAATTTATTTGTCCATGTAAAACGAGGAAAGAGGCAAAACCTCATAGGGAAAATCCTCCCTCAAGAATGGAAATGACAGAGATGATCAAAAAGGTCTTCAACAGGTCCTCTTCTTCACTTGAATGAGTTGAAAGAACAACTTCTTGGTGATGTACTTGGTGAAGATGTTGTGGATGCCAAGATCATGCATCAGTACATCAATGTCTCGTGGACAAAGAACATGTGGAGAGGCCCCTTGATGGTCACCATTTTTTATGGAGGAGAATCATAAGAATCTATTTTGTTGCAAGCATACTATTATCTGGAAGCATAATCAATAATGGAAAAGATATCTCTGCAAACTCTTTCCCATAGAACATAAAAAGATTCAACAAAATATGCCTCATGTGTAGTTGTCATATCATGAATAAAACCATGAATCTTCTTCCCAATTTGATGAATTACCTTCATAAATATGTAAAAAATATCACGAGTCTCTGAAATATCAGCATATATTTCATATACAACAGAAAATATCAAAGGTATGGTGTCTCCATGAGCGAATGGGTCCATATTGGGAGAAGAGTGGGAAACTAGATCACACTGGCAATTGAGCGAACCTGGATGGTCTGGAGACTTGAACATTGAACCATAGGTGGTGATATCATGTCAAAACATATGGAACAGAAGTCCCATGAAGGCCAACACCATGGCTTTCCAACCAATGAATGACATGCAAGACATAAAAGCAACATACACAAGTGACATAGCATTGGAAACTAAGCAATTTTGAGATTTTCCAACTAGTGAAGTTGAGGGTTGTTGGGTATTTTGGGAATAAAATGTTTGGGGAAATGAATTTATGACTATCATAAGTTGTATATAATCTTGTATATCACCTTTATAATAAGAATAGGAAGGATCTTAATGGAGTGGGAAAGATATTTTAGACGTCAAGAACTAGTGAAAAATGACTAGTTTCTGGAGGAAACTTTGGTGAAGTGTTTGGGGTTTCTTCCAAGGAAGGGATGGAGGTTTCAGATTCTGATATATCAGAATGTAAATAAGAAACAAATACATCTGAAACATATATATGAGAAATGGGTTTCTCCCAAGCACACAAAGCACGCAAAGGCTTGCCATCTTCTTGCTTGTGCTCCCCTCTTCTTGCAAAATATGGAACATCAATAATGTTCTCTACAAGGAGCTGGATCATGAAGTCCATATTATTTATGAATCAAGATATTTCATGATATGAACCTTTTCAATAACCAAATGTGGTTCTCTCCCTTAGTCGTCATCCTCTTGGATTTTGAATCCTCATCAATTGAATTGGAGCTTTCTATATCTTTGAATGCATCTTCTCTTTCTATGTTTGTTGCTTCAAATCCTTGACGTTGTTCTTGCCTTTGGCTTGATTTTACAAACCAAAAGTAAGGGATTGATCCTTGGTGTATTTTATGGTACCCATTTTCACTAACTTTTCTTTCTCCTGAGTCAATGACTCCATGAATTCTGCTAGCGCGTGCATCCTCCAATTTCTAGTTGTGAGCTTTCATGAGTGGAATGTTGAAACAAACATAGAATACTCAGGACCTAGATTAGAAAGGATACAAAATATGATCTAATCATATTTATTATCTATTCCACATTTTTTCAGATGAAGCACCAACACTTTGAACTTGGTGAAATAGTCTTGTATTGTCTTGTAGTAAGCAGGACTCAGTGAGATTAGCTCATTCTCGAGCTGATGGCCTCTCATCTCATCAGTATTCCCAAATAGTGACTCAATATTTATACAAACTTCATTGGGTGTTCCAAGACTGTCTACATGGAAGAGAATATCTCTCAAAATTCTAAGACAAAGCATACCAAATTCCTCATCAAGTATGTTT
Organism: Pseudotsuga menziesii; assembly: GCA_001517045.1. Classification (NCBI taxonomy): domain Eukaryota; kingdom Viridiplantae; phylum Streptophyta; class Pinopsida; order Pinales; family Pinaceae; genus Pseudotsuga; species Pseudotsuga menziesii. The sequence goes on from LPNX010473128.1 coordinate 38,533, forward strand.
AAGTACTTCGATTTCTCCACAACAGAGTTTGGCTTGGTCTCAGTCCCCATGGTGACTTTGTACAGGCCTTTCGACCTCAGCTAGGTCACCATTTCAGAATTCCATTCAAAATAGTTGAATGGAGTTATCAATGCATGAGTCTGCTCCATTTCTTCCTACGTATTGTGTGACAGAAACATTGTTGTACCTACAATGAAAACACTCAATTTTTTCTGGAAAATGCCCTAAACAACAACTTAATCACTCCGGTTTTGATTTTCATCTCCAAAAAACTCTCATACCATGTGAGAATTGCTTCACAATGAGATCTAGGAGCTAATTAAATCTTCAGAATCTAAGTTATTCACAAAATATGCAAGAAAATATTAAAATAGAACAAAATAACACACATAGATGGTGCCAATAACTGATATTTCTATTAGTGTAACACTTGTAGATATGTATGGTACATACTTATAATACAATGGGGATAATTCCTGAGCCCTTGGAGGCCATCTGGATACATACAAGTGTTAGGCTATGATTTGACCCCTAAACCCCCCTAGGTTGACCAATAGGCTCCCAAACCATACCAAACAATCACGAATGCAAGTGTGAACATGGATGGATCATTCTAGATCATAAATGAAGGCATGCTAGGCATGGGTGAACACATGTGTGAGAGGCTCTAGGAGGAAATAAATTCCCAAGAAGACCAAAAAACAACCACATTCACACACTAGCACCCCTAGTCAAACCTAATTTAAGGGATAAGGAATGGCCTATCATCAATGAGGGCACTTGGGTTGGAATAATGATAAAACTAGAGCACCTCAACTATCAGGGCGATCAAAGTGCAACGCATCAACTGTGAGTAAAGTATCCAGGATCACCTAATAGACCAAGATTGATTAGTATAACCTAAGTTAGACAATATGAAATAAGTACAAGACAAATGAAAATGTCACCTAGGTGTATGACCATGGTACTAAGGTGGATTATTTCTCTAACAATTGTATAAGCATGTTTATCAATTTGAGAATAATTTAACTTAGCTCCTTTAAAAGTGGACACATAAACGAAATGGGGATTTCAATGTCTTCTGATTGCTTCTACATCAAAACAACACCATAAGAAAAGTCTATGGAAAACGTATACAAAATGAAATATTTTTCAAAATCCAAGGACATCAATGGAGGAGCATCTGCAATAGCTTTCCTAATCCTATAAAAAACATCCTTTTGAATGTCATACCACTTAAATGGTACATATTGTTTTTATCAAATCTTGTAATGGTCTAACAATTTGGTAAAAAAAGGGTACAAACCTTCTTACAAATTTAATCTTACCAAGGAAGGACTGCATGGCCTTCTTTGAACTGGGAACCCCAATTTTTCTGATCGTATATGTTCTTTCAGGATTGATAATAATGCCATCTTTTGAGACAATGAATCCCAAGAGATTTCCTTCGGTGACCGCGAAAATTGACTTCTTCAGGTTCAGTGATATACCATACTTCCTGCATCTTTCAAAAACCTGCCTAAGAGAAAACAGATGGTCATGCCTCTTTTTAGAATAAATTGTAATATCATCTAGATAGACTGCTACAAAATTGTACATTAATCCTATAAAATCTATATCCATAGCTCTTTGGAAGGTAGCACTTGCATTAATCAATCCAAAGGAAATTCTTCTATAAGCGAAAGTTCCCCAAGATGTTGTAAAAGTGGTTTTGAGATGATCTGAAGGACTAACCAATACCTTATTATAATCAGATAAACCACCCAATAAGGAAAGCATTTCCACGCCTGCTACTTTCTGCAATATTTGTTCCATTGAAGGAACATGGTAATTGTCCTTTTCAGATGCTCTGTTCAAGTTCTAAAGGTCCACACACAATCTTATTTCCCCATTCTTTTTACGAACGGGGAATAAGTTTGAAATCCAATGTGTATGTCTCACTGGAAATATAATTCTAGTTGTTAACAATTTCTCAAGTTCTTTCTTGGCAGAAGGATCGAGACTAGGGTGCATATTTCTCAACTTTTGTTAATAGGGTTTGATTCCATGCTTCATCGGGATGTTGTGCTACATGATGGTTGTGTCAAAAGTTTTCAAGTCATCATACATCCAAGAAAACACATATTTAAACTCCTTGCAAAGTTTAATAAAAGCATTTGCTTCATCTGGTGAATAATTAATCCCTATATTGATTAGTTGAGGGTTCTGCTCATTTCCCAAATTGATAGTTTTGAAATTCAACGTCTAAGAACTATATGTCTTCCAGTTAGTATTGTTGATGTATATGTAACTTTGGAATGTATTCATCTATGTATCTTATGTATTGTAACCCGATGTTTATTCCGGGATGTTTCTATTATGTATTTGAGTCATGTTGTCTTGCCCCGATGTTCCGATCGGGAGGATCAATAATGTAAACAAGTCATGTCAAGTCATTGTTAAAGTCCCCACAGTTTCGGGGCACTAGGGTTATTATACACTCATAGAGATGTAGGCTCTAGTAAGTAATTGTTAAGTTAGGCCGACATGATTGAGTGCACTTCAAGTGAACGAAAGAATATAAATAGAGAGTGAGACTCTCTATTTATCACACACATCATTCACTCACTCAAGTGTGGTGCATTAGTGAGGAAGGAAATATATTGGGACTAGACCGAAGAAGAAGATTACTATTGTTGGGAGATCTCTTACTATATTGGTGTTGATTCTATCTCTAAGGAAGTTGCAGGGTTTTCTCCTTTATGGTTTCCCCGAGGAAAATCTCTTTGTGTCTCTTGTCTCTTGTGATGTGCTTATGTTTTATTGCTATGCATGTTATTCTCTCAGTGAAAAGATCCTAAGATCATAATGCTAGCTTATATGATGAAAAACTAACATGGTATCAGAGCTAACCTGAGAAGAAGACACTGTGCAGCTGCGGGAACTAGGGCCTCCTAGTTTGTGGACCTTCCTCCACAAATTTTCAGCAAAAGTAAGGTGGAACAACTCTCCTCCTTAGGGTGCATCTTTCTGTTGAAACAGAATCCAATTCTGAGGTTTTTCAGTTTTGGACCTGTCACTAGGGTCGAAAATTAGGGTTTTTTTTACAGAAGAGGAATTTTTCAATGAGCCCAGGCCTGGATTGATCTCCTCCCCAAAATCGAAGTTAGGGACAAATTTCAAGGCATTTGGGTGGACAGAACTTCGAAAAAGCAAAACCCTAATTTGCTCCTGAACCAGCTCTGCAGGATTTCAGCTCAAGTTTCAGATCCTACATCTTGAACCTGGTAAGATCTAAAATCCTTTGTATTTCCATTTGAGGTTCTCATTTAAAGATGTCTCATCATACCAAGCTTGATGAAAAGCTTGAGGGAGCTGAAAACTTTCGAGCTTGGAAGTATAGGATCTCCCTGGTCCTGGAAGAGAATGAATTAGACTCCTATATCAATGAGGAGGTTCCAGTCCTAGAGGGAGATGAGGCTAAAGCCTTGCATAAGAAAAAGATGGTTATGGCAAAGAGAATCATTGTTGATTCTATCAAGGATCATCTCATACCACAGGTATCATCTCTTAAGACACCTAAAGCTATGTTTGATGCCCTAACCAAATTGTTTGAAGGGAAGAACATTAACAGGAAGATGACCTTGAGAAACCAATTGAAGAATGTGAAGATCCAGAATGCTGAGACTATTCAGTCTTACTTTACAAGGGTTTCTCAGATCAAGGAACAATTAGAAGCTGTTGATGAAGAAGTGGAAAATGCAGAGATTGTGATGACTACTTTGAATGGCCTTCCTAGGTCATGGGATGCTTTCATCCAAGGAATCTGTGCTAGAAAGAAGTTATTCAAATTCAGCAGACTATGGGAAGAATGTTCTCAAGAAGAAGCACGGATAGCAGCTCGAGAAGAGAAGATGGGAAGTGAATACCAAGCCCTTATAGCCCACTCCAAGAAAAGCAGAAGAAGACCTCATTACACCAAAGGTAAGGATTCTCATCTCAGGAAAGACATATCAAAATTAAGATGTTATACATGTGATGAGGTGGGACACTTTGCAAAAGACTATCCTAAGAACAAGAGCCACTCTCATAAGAAGAAGGGAACAAAAGAAGACATCATGCTCATGCTGCAGAGGATGATGAACCATCCAAGAAGAGATCCAGATATGAAAGTGAATATTCTTCAAGCGAGGATGAATATGTTCTGATATCAGCTCTCACAGGTAACATTACTCATGGTAGTGATGATTGGCTTATAGAAAGTGGGGCTTCCAAACATATGACGGGATTCAAGGAATCCTTTGTAATACTGTCAGAACATGAATCACCTCACAAGGTGAAGCTAGGATATGACTACCAATATCCAATAAAAGGTAGTGGGGAATCTTCATACAACCTAGACTTTGGTAATTCTCTAACAATGAAAGAAGTATTGTTTGTTCTAGGACTCAAGAAGAACCTTCTATCCATTTCAGCATTAGATGCAAAAGGAATGCGGGTTGCATTCATAGATGGTCAAGTCATCATGTGGCCAAAAGGAAAGACTATCGATGATGCGGTAGTGATTGGAGAACAAGAAGGAGGCTTGTACAAATTGAAGGGCCATCTAGAACAAGCCTTGATCCATGACACGGTAGAGCCAAATGAACTTTGGCATAGAAGGCTTGCACATGTGCATTACAAAGCACTACCTATTGCAAGCAAAGCTGTTGAAGGTCTTCCAGAATTCCAAGCAAAACATGATGGAGTTTGCAAAGGATGTGAGAAAGGGAAGAATACAAAGAAGACATTTCCTAGCAACGAAAGCAAAGCCAAAGGTATTCTAGAAGTCATCCACTCCAATGTATGCGGTCCTATGTCATCAAACTCACTAAGCGGGTATGCATACTATGTTTCTTTTATTGATGATTTTTCTAGAAAGATATGGATTTAATTTATGAAGAACAAAGATGAAGTATTCAGTAATTTCAAGGAATTCAAAGCCTTGATCGAAAACCATACTGAAAATAAGATCAAGACCATTCGATCAGATAATGGTGGAGAATTCACTTTGAATGAATTCAAAGAGCTATGCAAAGAATCAGGGATTAAGAGGGAGTTGTCCACTCCTTATAATCCACAACAGAATGGAATTGTGGAACGGAAGAATAGAACTATCATGGAAGCTACAAGAGATATGCTTCATGATCAAGATCTACCTATGCATCTTTGGGCGGAAGCTGCCAGGACAGCGTTGTATGTACAGAACCGTACTCCACATAGAGTACTAGAGAACAAGACTCCTGAAGAAGTCTTCTCCGGCAAGAAACCAGAAGTCAGTCATCTCAGAATATTCGGCTGTCCCGTGTACATACACATTCCAAAAGAAAAGAGAACAAAATTAGATCCTTCAGGAAAGAAGGGCATATTTGTGGGATACTCTGAAAGCTCGAAGGCTTACAGAATCTATTTTCCAGGATACAAGAATATTGTCATCAGCAGAGATGTGACATTTGATGAAGGTACAGCTTACAACAAATCCAGAAAGAGACCTACTGAAGAACCTGAAGAAGCTGAAGCAGAAGTACCCAGAATTCATGATACAATCATGGACAAAGAAGCTCAAGAAGAAGATCGAGAGTTCGAGGAACCACAAAGACCTGTAGATCCACCTTTGGAGAAGAATCCGCATAAGAGGAAACCTGCTTGAACTTATCCAAGGTGCAGAAAGATATGGGGCTCCAGAAGAAAATCACAGAGAAAGAAAGAGAACCAGATCCAATTCTTGTGATGAAATGGAAGATACACCAGATGGATGTCAAGACTACCTTCTTGAATGGTGTAGTAGAATAGGAAGTGTACGTAGAACAGCCACTCGGTTTTGAGACACATGACAGAGAGTCTCATGTATGTAGATTGAAGAAAGCCCTGTATGGTTTGAAACAGGCACCCAAGACCTAGTACGACAGAATTGACAGCTTTCTATCCAGTTTGGGCTTTACCAAGAGTAAAGCAGATTCCAACCTTTACTACAAGGTTGAAGATGGCAACCCAGTGATGCTCCTACTGTATGTAGATGATCTATTTGTGACAGGTATAGATGGGTTGATTACTGATATGAAGAGAAAGCTTGTTGCTGAGTTCAAAATGAAGGACTTGGGGATGATGCATTACTTTATAGGTATGGAGGTGTGGCAGAGTACAGATGGAATCTTCCTTGGACAAGGGAAGTATGTAGTAGAGATCCTGAAGAGGTTTGGGATGATGGACTACAAGGCTATGGGCACACCTATGGCATCGAACCTGAAGCTATTGAGTGATGCTTCATTAGAGTCGGCTGATGCTACGATGCATCGTCAGATGATTGGGTCATTGATGTACCTAACGAACACAAGACCATATATTTGCTTTGCTATGAACACCTTGAGCCAGTACTTAACAGATCCGAGAAGTGTTCACTTGACTGCTGCAAAGCATATTCTGAGGTACCTGAAGGGTACAGTTGATTATGGGCTCAAGTACGATGCGAATCAAAAGATTAACCTAGAGGGTTATGTTGATTCAAATTCGGTAGGTAGTGCCATCGACAGGAAGAGTACTTCAGGATGTTGCTTCAGTATGGGATCAGGTGTGATCTCTTGGTTTAGTAGGAAGCAATCCTGTGTGGCACTAAATACAGCTGAAGCAGAGTATGTCACAGCTTGTTCAGCTAGTTGTGAGGTAGTATGGCTGTGGAAGCTACTATCTGATATATTTGATCTCCAGTTGGATGCTACTTGTATACATTGCGACAACCAGAGTTGCATGAAGTTGTCAGAGAATCCAGTGTTCCATGACAAGTCGAAGCACATCGAGATCAAGTATCACTATATCAGGGATATGGTGCAGAGAGGAGAAGTAAAGCTCTAGTATATTGCGACGGAGGAATAGATAGCTGATGTATTGACGAAGCCATTGGCTAGGCTGAAGTTCGAGTACTTCAGGGAGAGACTTGGTGTTCTCCAGATCGAGGTTCCTCCCAAGAGGAAGTGATGTGTCCGTGCTATGCCATTTTGACATGGTGAGAGGATTGGTTCCTTCCATGATCAAATGTAATTGCAGTTCCATTCCGACATGGTGAGAGGATTGGTTCCTTCCATGGTCGGATGTAAGGGCTATGACATGGTGAGAGGATTGGTTCCTTCCATTGTCAGGAATATGTGGATGCCACATCTGGTTTGAAAAAGGACCAGCTCTGTGATGCCTCATCTAGTTTTAAAAAGGACTAGCTCTGGGAAGACTCATCTAGTTTGAAAAAGGACTAGCTCTGTGTAGATACCTCATCTAGTTTGAAAAAGGACTAGCTCTGGGAAGACTCATCTAGTTTGAAAAAGGACTAGCTCTATGTAGATTCCTCATCTAGTTTGAAAAAGGACTAGCTTTGTGTAGATGCCTCATCTAGTTTGAAAAAGGACTAGCTCTGGGAAGACTCATCTAGTTTGAAAAAGGACTAGCTCTGTGTAGATGCCTCGTCTATTTTGAAAAAGGACTAGCTCTGGGAAGACTCATCTAGTTTGAAAAAGGACTAGCTCTGTGTAGCTGCCTCATCTGGTATGAAAAAGGACCAGCTCTGAGATGATACATCCACTATGAAAAAGGACTGGCTCTATAGAACTTCTTGTGACGAGAAGAATCATGAGATAGCACCAGTGATGATCCAGATCCAGTAATGATGATCCGGCAGTAATGATTAAGATCGAGAGATGATCCAGATCCAGTGATGATAGCCAGTGATGATCCAGATCCAGTGATGATGTTCTATGATGATCCAGATTGAGAGATGATCCAGATCCGTTAATGAAGATGACTTGAAGATGAAGATGACTTGAAGACAAAGATGACTTGAAGATGAAGATGACTTGAAGACAAAGATGATCCAGCTAATACAAAGAAGAAGACCTGTGCTGAAAATTTGTGTCGAAAGAATACATTCCTAGTTAAGAGGGAGTGTTGATGTATATGTAACTTCAGAATGTATTCATCTATGTATATTATGTATTGTAACCCGATGTTTATTCCGGGATGTTTCTATTATGTATTTGAGTCATGTTGTCTTGCCCCGATGTTCCGATCGGGAGGATAAATAATGTAAACAAGCAATGTCAAGTCATTGTTAAGGTCCCCACAGTTTCGGGGCACTAGGGTTATTATACACTCATAGAGATGTAGGCTCCAGTAAGTAATTGTTAAGTTAGGCCGACATGATTGAGTGCACTTCAAGTGAACGAAAGAATATAAATAGAGAGTGAGACTCTCTATTTATCACACACATCATTCACTCACTCAAGTGTGGCACATTAGTGAGGAAGGAAATATACTGGGACTAGACAGAAGAAGAAGATTACTGCTGTTGGGAGATCTCTTACTGTTTTGGTGCTGATTCTATCTCTAAGGAAGTTGCGGGGTTTTCTCCTTTATGGTTTCCCCGAGGAAAATCTCTTTGTGTCTCTTGTCTCTTGTGATGTGCTTATGTTTTATTGATGTGCTTGTTATTCTCTCAGTGAAAAGATCCTAAGATCATAATGCTAGCTTATATGATGAAAAAATAACAAGTATTATTTTTGAATTTGTCCTGCAAGTCATAGTACTTTTCCAAATTAATAACTGACTTAGGGATAAGATTGGAAGGGAATTTAGGGTCAGAAAAATGACTTTTCATGTTCAGCCTCATCAATAGATACATCTTTAAAAGTATCTTGGGTTGTCAAAAAGTCCAGGATTTGTTGGCCATCATCAAATACCTTCCAATTTGTAACATTATCATCAATAAAAGGCATGTAGATTAATTCAATCGAGAAAGTGTCATCGGACAGACCTTTAGCGGGAATGAGCTTGGATGCAATATTAGCTAACAAGTCTGCATCGAAGTTATGAAATCTAGGGACATATTTAATGTTAAAACCCTTAAAAGGACTAGTCATGTCCCTAACAAGTTTCTGGTAATAGATAAAACGTGGTGATAAACAATGGATCTTGTTTCTTACCTACTTTACAATAATTTCAGAGTCACCATAGCATTCAATAACCTAAGTGCCTAAATCAATTGCTTTCCTTAGTCCCTATAAAAGAGCCTCATACTTGAAAATGTTATTAGTACACTCAAACTCTAGTCTGCAGGAAATCATTACTTTGGTTCCTTTAGGATCTATCAATACACATCCTACACCGGCTCCATATTTTTATTTAGATCCATCAAAAAATAAATTCCATGAAGATAAATCTGTTCTAAAATTGGTATTGAAACTATATACATTATGAACAACATAACCAATAAATGGAACAACAGTGTAATTATTTTTTTCAGATAAATTATCAACATCCTCAACAAGGGAGGAATCAACAAGAAAATTTTGTAAGAAAGAATCAAATGTGTAATGTTTTATGCCTAAGATAAAGAAGACAGCAGGTTCACTGGTATCATTTAAGTCAGTGACTATCTGTTTCATATAAGATTCCCTTACAATATTGATTTGGTTGGGTTTTCCATTGTAAGGGAGCCATAAATGGGACCAGTCAGTGGAAAAATAACTTTTGATATTTTATGACCAATCTCTTCTCAACAACATACCATAGGCCTCGTGAATGTCAATGGTCTAGTGAATCCTCGGTTCAACAAACAACGTCAAAAGGTCATTATTTAATTCCCCTACCATTCTAACTCTTGATATATCAAGTTGAACTATCTGGGTTGGATAGGGTTCACAAGATGCATTCAATTTATTACATACATACAACGACATGACATTTGATGAAGAACCTGATTCTATCATGCAATTATGTATGTTTTTATTGAATATTTCAAAAGTAAGTAAGAAAGGAGGAGTCCTTTTCCCACTAGGCTTCAGACTATCAGGATTTGAATAAGTTTCTAAGTTATTGTTATGAAATTCCCTACATTTATTCAAAATCATGCTCTTATGCATATTTTCTCTCATATAAGGTATTTTTAGAAGCTCAAACAAAGATATGTTAGCTTTATCCCTTTTTAAATCATCAATCAAATTTTATTCAATCTTAGGAATAATTGTTTCTTTTGGAGTAGTTGCTTTACCTATATTGGAAGTAGATGATGATGGTGTGGATTCTTGTGAAGTATAACCTCTACTCCCATTGTTATAAGATTGTTGAACATTAAACACTGTTTCAGGCTCCTCGTATTCTTCTGCCATAGGTATCTGAAAGAAGAAGTTGATTGTATTAACAAACTGATCATGTTCTTTAGGAGATTCAAAGTCTTCGGTTTCTTTAGTGTCATCCTAAGTGCTATCAAGAACATTTTGAGATGCAGTGGTTAGAGCCTTGAAAATAGAAAAAATCTCTTTAGAAGTTGAAGTCTCATCAGTACTTGGAGGAGGTTGGTTTTGGTAAGGTCTCCTAACATGTGGCATTACAAAACCTCTATTGTTTTCTTGGTTTTCAGTATTGATATTTTTTTTAATCCACCATGTCATTAGAAATATTTAGTAACATTTTCTTCATGTTCTCCGTTTCAAAAGGGTCTTTAGATTGTATTGCGGGTTTAGGGAAATTTTCCTGCCTTCTGCAAGATGTGGAAGGTTGATCTACTTGAATATCTGGATTGTCTTTTAAGCATAACGTGTCCTTCTCCAACAAGATGGCTTCATCAAAAGCCTCCTGTGGGTTGGTCCTGTGTGCTCTTTTCACCCACATAGCAATGGGGGTAGGAATACCCTTAATGTAGTAAGAAACCAATAATTCTTCCACAAGAAGAACATTAGCAAGGATTCTATTTTTTAAACAAGAGAATCTCTGATTAAATTCCTTCACCCTTTCTTTCCCTTTTATCCTCAAAGATGACATATCCATAACCAGATCTTCAAGAGTGATGTCATCCCAAAAATTTTGGAGAAACAAATTTTCGAATTCATCCCATGAGTTAGTGGATCCAGACTCTAAGGAAAAATACCACGTAGATTCTTTTCCTTCAAAATAATAAGGGAAAATTCTACAAAGTACATCTACGTGTACCCCGCTTCTCAGTCTTATGGCTTGCATGAAAGTCTTGATGTGATCTTCAGCAGGAGATATTTCATCAGGATTAAACTTAGGAATCCATTTCTATGGATTTTGAGGTAACTTATGTTGTTGTCCAGGAATGAAAACTGCATCTTGATCTAACCATGGTATGTTCAGTTGATCAGCCATTGGTCTTGCTTTTGAAGAAGAGGGACTAGAATATGTTTTGCTCTCTAAGAATTCCTCAGATGGTGATGAAGATGAAACATGAGGTGTAGGTGGTGTTCCACCAGATAGTGCGTTGGGTTGTGCATTGTCCTAAGGATGATCTATTTTTTCAAACAAGGGATTATTTTGGATCTCAGGGTGTAATTATTGTTCAGCTATGTCTTGGTTACTTGTAATAACAGGTGAATTTTTCATGGAAATGGGTTGGGATAAGATGTTTCTGAGGTTCAGAGTCACCTCAACCCTTTTCTCTACTCTAGCAGTGATCTCTTGAGTAATTTTCCTCTAATGTTCAAGAGTCAAATGCACTCTAGTATATGAGACAAATATAATCTCAAGTCTTATGTTTACTTGTTCTAGGACAGGGGTAGTAGGGACTGTGGCTTGGTTCTCTACTAGTTGCACTACTACATTTCGATCCAAAATCCAACGGTTTTTTCCGACGGTGCGTGGATTTTTTCTTTTAACCGTGCCAAAAATCAGAAAGATAAAAAAAAATTTTGAAATGGTGGGGATAAGCGTCGCTTAAGCGACGCCTAGGCTTTCAAGCATTGCTTAAGTGACGGATATCCTCCTAAGCGTCGCTTAAGCGACGGCGGTTAAATTGCCCATTTATTTAATAATTTCTTAAGTGTCGCTTAAGCGACGGCGCTTAAAATGCTCAATCATTTAATAATTTGTTGTAATTGGTTAATTATTTAAAATGGAAAGCGACGCTTAAGACATTATCCCACACACATTAAAATGGAAAGCCTAGGTTCATTTTTCATATAAATAGATGTACGGCTAGGTTCATTATCTCACACACTGAGTCTCGCACTTATTTCTTGGACAAGAAGTGCGAAATTCCTAAGGGTTTTTTTTGGCGTTGCTCTTTTGTGGGGATCTTCCCACTTGGTCTTGTATTTTGGCGTTGCTCTTTTGTGGG
>LPNX010473137.1:0-29520 GCA_001517045.1 Pseudotsuga menziesii
GACACCAAGATCGGGTACTAGGTGTCTTAACCAAGGGTAGCTAAGACTTGGAGAAGATCACAAAGCCCACAGATCGAGGGTCAAAGTGTCTCACATGCCTAGACTCAGTCTGGGGCTTATAGTTATGTCCTCGTAACAGACCAGGTGCATCAGCCATAAGATGCATAATTTGACCCAAGGTCAAATACTTGGTAACAGACCAAGCACCTCCATTCTCTTGAATAATGGCCCTCAGCCTTAAGCTGAGTCCCCCAGTGCTAGACTGGGTCATCTTCCTGTTAACTAACCGGTTGCCTCCATTCAAAGAATGGCCACTTAGTTCTAGGTTGAGTCACCCAGTGCTGGACTGGTTCCACATATTGGTCCCTAACTAGATGTCTTCATTCAACAGAATGGTCACACAACTCTAGGCTGAGTCCCCCAGCACTGGACTGGTTCCATATCCCGGTCCCTGACTAGATGTCTCCATTCAACAGAATGGATACTCAACTCAAGGTTGAGTCCCCCAGTGCTGGACTGGTTCCATATCCTGGTCCTTGACCAAATGTCCCCGTTCTCTTAAGAGAATAGCTCTCGATGTTGCTCAGGAAAAATCAACACTGGTAGCTGACCAGGTGCCTCCATTCAATGAATGGCACTCAACTCTAGGTTGAGACCCCCAATCCCAGACTAGGTCAAATTCCTGGTAACTGACCAGGTAACTCCATTCTCCCAGAGAATGGCCCTCAGCCCCAGGCTGAGTCCCCTAATCCCAAACTAGGTCAAATTCCTGGTAACTAACCAGGTGCCTCCATTCAAAGAATGGCCCTCAGCCCAGGATGAGTCCCCTAGTCCCAGACTAGGTCAAATTCCTGGTAGCTGACGAGGTGCCTCCATTCAACGAATGGCCCTCAACACCAGGCTGAGTCCCCCAATCCCAGACTAGTTCAATTTCCTGATAGAGTGAATAATTGTCCCATGTAGAGTGAATAATTGTTCTACATGGGTCATATTATTGTTGTTATAATATTTTGAATGACATGGATGGTTCTTAGGGCCTTTGTAAGGTTTAGGAATAAACAACGAGGATGTAGGCCCTAAAATATTCATCTTTATGTCTAGTGGACATGCACATGGTTCTATATCACCTCACATGTCTTGTAAATGGAATCTTTCGCTTTCAACCAGGATATGGGTGCCATTACAATGTTTTTAGCATATATTAAGGGTTTTGGTTCCTTAACCATGTTGCACAAACTAAATCCATGGAATTTGCTATCATGCACGAAAGTAATCTTTTAGGGCTAATGCACCAAGAATGGGGCTCTAAATTGTCTTCGTAATTATCTTTCTATGTATAGGTTTAGAGGTTTGGAGGTAATATTGGTTGAGGATCAGGAATAAGGGATATTATTTCATAATGTTTAATAAAACAAAGATACCTTTGAAGTGACAACTATGATATAGGCTCCTCATCGGAGTAGCAACCACCTGGTGTAGTTCCCTACTGAAATAGATTGGACCTCTAATCCACATTGTTTTAGGATGCTACCCCTCATTAATGGCTAGACAAAATCTATGTGTTTGGATACTACCCGTAAGAGGATCAAGGGATAAAAATGGATAGATATAATATCTACCTAGTACAATTGCCCTTTGAAATAGAGTGGTTTTGGTTCACACTGCTTTGGGTTGCTACCCCTCATCAATGGTAGGAAAATGTCTACATGTTTAAATACTACCTGTAAGAGGATTAAGGGTAAACTTGGATTACAACTTAGTACAACCCCAAATCTGGAGCACGCTTGCATCCTCAAACAACTAATTGATAGAAAACTGCAAATTCAAAGAATTAATCTAACTTACAGGAAACCATTAAGTATTACAAGAATTCATGGAGCATTACCAGAATTTATATTGAAAGGAATTTGATGGCACAACGTCAGATTCCTGAATCTTTTGTATGAAAATACCCTGGTTTATAAATGCACACTCTGTTCTGGAACAACGACCTTCAAACGAATCCCTAATCAACAGAACTCTAGGTACATCGCACCACCAACACGATTATGTGTAACTTCAACCGTAATGTGGATAAATTCCACAGATCGATTCAATGTCCAGAGCTACAAGGATTTGCAAGTGCTGAGATGAATGATTCTCTTTCTCAGTTAGATTTTGAAATGCCATTCCTTAGTCATCAATGATTTGGTGTTCTCCTCAAGCTGTGATATTGGATCGCAGTTCTAATCTGAGCATTCTCCAAACGCTACACCTACGATCTGACCTAAGAATCTCCACAATCTAAAATAAAATCTTTCACACATTAGTATCTTCTTCCTCTCTTCAGAAACCGGTTGATCATCCCTGCATCGAGCCCCTCCTGGAAGGATCAAGGCAGTCGGGCCGGCATATTGGGGGCAAAGGTTATGTTTTTTTTGTTTTTTTGCATTTTCATTATATTTTATTTATTTTTGTTTATTTTATATATTTGTCTTTTATATGATTTTTTTTTAAAGACTAAACATTTTTCATTTTTTATTTTCTTAATTTTTCATTATAGAGTACTTGAGTCAGTTTCCTAAATTTTAGGAACCTACCATCAGGCACCTAGTTTCCATCAATGTATTATATATGTCCTTTAAAATCATATCCATGTTGATGTAATTGTAACTTTGGAATGTCTTTTAAAATGGTATCCATATTGATGTAATTTTTTTTTTCAAAGGAAAAAATACCAGAAAAGAAGTAACAGAGTTGTGTAAGGTGGAAATGAATCCAAATCGGGCTGCAAAATGTGAGAATATATTCACTGAAAAGGGACAGAACAAGAATAGATGTTGGATATCCTCAATATTCTTCTCACACAGCACACATCGGCTCGGACCATGAAAACCACGGAGTTGAAGCTGTTCCCAAGTGAGAATTTTACCTTTTACTAACAGCCAGATGTAACAGGCTATTTTTGTAGGAATGTTCAGAGTCCAGAGGACATCAATAGCAGGGTTTTGATCCTCAAAATTGTTGATCACAGAGATACACTCATAACCTTTTGCTGCACTTATCTTTCCCACATAGTTGCTATGTGACCAAAGAAGCTTATCACTAGGATCACTGAGGCGTATTCTATTATATTCCATCCCTCTGGTATATTTATCCCAAAGATATTTCCAATCTCCACCTAAATCAAGTTCATCTGTCGTAAACCAGTAACCAGTAGCAAAAGGGGTTTTATTCCTTGCTTGAGCTAAGGTATTAATCCCATAATATTCAAGATAGGCTCTTAAGTCCTTTGGGAGAATATAAGAGTTGCTCAATCCAACTACAGGATCCACTCCCAAATGAATGTCTGAGCCATTTCCCACTTGCCAAATGATCCCTTTACCTATCCAATGCAAGGTTTTAAGGAAGCCTTTCCATATGATCGAGGAATTCTGAATAAAGAAACATTTTTCTCTGAGCCATGTGTGCAGAGGTAGCTTCTTCATATATTTTACAGAGAGGAGATGATGCCAGATGCCATCGCTATTAAGATCAATCCAGAAGCTCTTCATTCTCAAAGATAAACTGAAGCTAGGGAGATGGTTGATACCCCAGTCCCTTGCAAAAATGGGTCTAGCAAGAAGTTGCCAGTTGACAAGGTGAAATTTCTTCTTTTGAGTTGAGGAGCCCCAAAGGAAAGAGAAAATTAGTTTTCTGAGTTTGTCAAGGATTGAGGATGGAATTGGAACTAGATCCATCCAGTAGACAGGTATGCTCGAAAGTACAGATCGAATGAGGACGAGTCGACCTCCTAAATACAAGATCCTATATGTCCAATGAGATATACGTTTCTCAAACTTAGAGATAATCCAATCCCAATCCTTGACGAGATAGCTCGAGGGCTTGAGGAAGTAACCAAGATAGTTGAAGCCTTGATTGAGGTGAGCAAATCTGAATGGAAGGAGACCTGTGATTCTACCAAGGAGGGATGCATCCAAGTCATTATGGAGAAAACAAGATTTTTCAATATTTATGCACATGCAAGAAGCCTCACAAAAAGATTCAAGTATAGCTTTGAAAGCAATCCATTCCTCGAAGGAACCCAAACCAAATAAGATTACATTATCTATGAAAAGTAAGTGGGTGAGGTGTAGATGGGATGAAATCTTGATCCCTTTAATTTTACCATTTCTCTTAGCATCTTCAATCATGAGGCTTAGTCCTTTGATAATTAAAATGAAAAACAGTGGGGAAAAAGGGTAGCCCTGCCTGATACCACGAGAAGCCTGAAAGAAGGAGGAAGGAGATCCATTGACAAGAACAGCGAAATTTGCTGATGTAATGCAGCCCATTATCCAGTTCACTCCCACCAGAGGAATCCCGATTTGAATAAGTAATAGATGAATATAGGTCCAGTTAACCCTATCAAAAGCCTTTGTTAAATCCAACTTGAGGATGAGAGCACATCTCTTTTTTGTTTTTACAGAATGTAAGGCTTCCTGTGTGATTGCTATGGGCTCAAGGATCTGGTGGTTTTTCAGGAAGCCAAACTGCTGAGGGGAGATAGAAGAGTCTAAGAAGGGTTTTAATCTCATGGCCGCTACTTTTGAGATCAACTTATAGCCAAGATTACAGAGGGAAATGGGTCGAAATTCTGCAAAAGAGACTGGGTGCTCATTTTTAGGGATGAGAGCTAGAAAGGTGGAGTTAAGAGAAGGAGCTACACTACCCAAAATTCTTGAAGATTCCACCATATTAACTAGGAGAGGACCCAGAATATCAAAAAAGTGCAGGTAGAATTCAACTGTCCAGCCATCAAGGCCTGGTGCCTTATCTTTTTTGAAGGTCTTAAGGGCTCTTTCAACCTCAGAGAGAGTGACAGGATTTGTAAAGACCTCTTTATATTCATTGCTGATATAGGAGGGAAAAAGACGAATAACCTTAAGCTGAGTAGATAGATTTGTCAAATGATCATCAGCAAAAATATTTTTAAAGTAACGAACCCCAAGAAGTTTGATGCTCTGATCGTCCGAGACCCAGGATCCCTCCTCATCTTGTAAACTCCAGATGGAATTATGGTTTTTTCTAGCTGATGCTACAACATGGAAAAATTTGGTAATTGCATCCCCATCCTTAGCCCAAGAAACTATGCTTTGGAGTCTTGCAGAAGACAACTCATGGTCCAAATTTTTTTGTAGATCAGCTTTAAGGGAAATCAGTCTGCTTTGCTGATCAGTACTTAGAATTGCTGATTGAGTGAGATTTAATAAAGAACAAATTTCTTCCTCCAAGTAGGCATATTTTTCCTTCATCTTTTGTGCTTCCACTTTTGTCCAGGACTTCACTTTGTCTTTAAGTAAATGGAGTTTGTATGACAGAACCTTCATATCATCCAGCTAATCAGTTGGACGTATGAGAGTCCATTCAGAACGATAAACATCCCCACCATTGTGTTAAGATAAACATCCTTGTTGGTCAGAGGAGGCAAAGTCCCCAAAGGTTGTGGGGAATTAGGGTTATTAGACACTCCTAGAGGTGTCGGCTTTAGTAAGTAATTTTTAAGTGAGGCCAACAAGTTGGAGTGGGTTTCAAGTGAACGGAAGAATATAAATAGAGAGTGAGCCTCTCTATTTATCACACACACATTCACTAATTGGGGCGCATGAGTGAGAGAGAAGACACTGGGATCAGAGAGAGAGACTGCTGCTGTCGAGAGATCATCTTTATGTTTTTGGGTTTTACTTTTAGTGCTGATTCTATCTCCGAGGAAGTTGCGGGGTTTTCTCCTTTATGGTTTCCCCGAGGAAAATTCTTAGTGTCTCTTGTCTCTTGTGTTTTATTGCTGTGAATGTTATTCTCTCAGTTAAATATCCTAAGATCATAATGCTAGCTTGAATGACAAAATTCTAACAATCCATCGTGGAGGAAAACTAAATATATCAAGATGCCTTATTTGACATGGTTAACAAACCCATAATTTTGGGATTATCATTAAGGAGTTGAATTTATTACAATGGATCTACCCATAAATCAACCAATATATGAGTCCATATTTCTCAAGGAACAATTACATTTGTATTGATCTTTTTGAGTCTACAAATCTGCAGAAATATCAACAATAAGGGTTGCTTAACGAATAACAAATTTTAAAAATTGTTGTTTTCCTACCATGAATCAACGATGTCCTACATTCCAATGGGAACCCCCAATTGATACCAGGCACTGCATATTTCCTACTTCAACTATTTCTTATCCAATCTCTATATTATTTCACAAGTCAACCATGCTTTAGTACCTCCCATGTTATACCATCCAAGTTAAGTTCCAAAACCCAAACCATGGGCTCAACACCCAATCTAGCTCCTAATCATGTGTCATGTGAGCTAACAACCAAGTATAATGTGCACAATGCATCTCAACCTCGTCTCTCTCTCTAATGTGGGTCCTTTGTTGTTTGATGGTATATGGTATACACTTATTTGACAGTAATTTCTAAACCACCTACTTGAGGCCAAGGGAATCAATTTAGAGCCATCATGTTGCTCAATGACTCCATTGAGTTAAGTTCTAGAAGTTGTACAATGATACACCTTGACTCCTTGAAGTATAATACAAGGTTGGCCTCGATGTCCAACTTGATGCTCTAGGCAATGAACATGGGAATAGAGCAGGGTGACACAAAGAATGTAGAGAAAACACATTAAAAATACATGTTTTTCATGAAAGATATTGTCCCCAAAAATGTTTTTCACCAGATTGCTTCTCTACTTCCTTATAAGATGACTGGGTTAGAAGGGGTTTTTAAGTATCTTGGTTTCTTTTTGAAACCAAATGGGTATAAAAAAAGGTGATTAGGAATGGTTAATTAAGAAGATTCAGAGGAAAAATTAACAGTTGGTCATTTCGATGTCTGCCTCTCGAAGGAAGACTTTTTTTGGTAAATTATGTTCTACAAAGCATTCCATTTTTTGGGTTTTCTTTATTTATCATTTAGGAGTCTACGTTTACAAGATAAGAAAGAAAATATTTCAGTTTTTATGGGTTGGAAAGTTGGAATATTCAAAATTTCATTTGACTTCATGGGAAAGTATATCAAAGTCAAAACTGATGGTAGGACGGGGGATCAAAAATCTAAATTGGTTAAATAGGGCTTTATGTGCAAAGAGCTTATGGAGAAGCTTATTTGATGAAGGTTTGTGGGGGAAAGTTGTGAAAGCTAAATGTTTAAAATGTGTTGCTATGGTCCATTGGTTTCGAGATGCAATGAAGAAGGCTCAAAATGTTTCATCTATTTAGAGTAGTTTTTTGAAGTCTTTCCCCATTATTAACCAGTCGATTTGTTGAGCCATCGGCCGAGGTACTCAAGTATTTATTGGTTTTGATCCTTTTATTGGTTTATGCAAATATTATAGCTTATCTTAGGGACTGGTGGCAGAACTCCATAGAAGGAACATCTTTGGGGTTGGAAAGAGAACTAATACAAGAGAGGAGTTGGTTGCCTTACAGGGACTTCTTTGGTTTGTTAGGAGAATGGGACTCACTTCTATTCTGATTGTTGGCGAGTCAAAAACTACTACAGATTGGGCTAGAGGGGAAACTGCACTTTACTTTTTTTATTGGAAAATTGGATGGGAAATGTTAGAAAGTTGATATCTGAGTCCTCACACATTACTTTTTAGCATATCTATAGAGAATTAAATGATGAAGCAGATAGATTTTCAAAAAAAAGCATTGATGAATTGGATGGAAATATTTCTTTTAAAGAGCTTAGAGATGAAATGCCTATAGAATCGAACAGATTGAAGTTCTTTTGATTTAAGAGTTGTTCATTTAGTAAACTTTGCTTACTAATAGCTTGTGTTTGGGGGATGGCATATTTCTTATTTTGTTATCATTATTATGATATGTTTTTTATTATAAGAAGTAAAAAATGTCAAAATAATGTTGAGAGGAGAAAATATAAAGATCTTAAGTTCCTCTTTTATCAAGGTAGTAATTTATTTTGGATAATGAGAATATTTTATTTTTTCAAACAAAAATGTAATTCATTGATACAACTTTGTTTAATAATACAAAGTTGTTTTTTAGTGCTTGAGAAAAAAACCAAAATCCTCATGGTCAAATAAGGCGCTGGTCTATCATCTCCTTTCTTCGTTGTCTTCTCGAGTCTCCTTTCTTCGTTGTCTTCTCGAGTTTATTCATCCTGTAGTTGCTTAACCTTTGAACTTTCACCAGGTAGGAAGTCACCAGTCACCAAGTGAAACTGAAAGCCCTTGTGGTGGCAAAGAATGCTAACCTAAGTGAAGAACGTTGTGAGATGGCGTGTAAACGAAGGCGATTGAAAGAATCCATGTGCATTTTGCATTCGATGGACGAACAAGTAGATTGCTCTGCTTATCAGTCACTCTTGCAGGTATTCCTCATTAACAGAGCTCTGCTGGAGGCCAAGCTGGTCCGTGGTCACATCATCCAAAGTGCTTTCAAATTTAATTGCCCTGACATGGCTCTACCCAATAAACTCCTAAGCGTGTATGCCAAGTTCGGGAATTTAATCGATGGTCACAAGTTTCTAGAGAAAATGCCTTAGCTAAATGTGGTCTCTTGGAGTATCACGATTGCAGCTTACTATAGGGCTGGCCATGGCAAAGAAGCATTGACACTTTTCAATCAAATGCAAGGAACATGTATTCTCCCCAATCAATTCACTCTATCCATATTTCTCCCAGCATGTACTCACTTGGAAGCAGTGGCGGAGGTTCATGAAGAAATAATCAGAAATGGGTTTCACTCTGAAGTTTTTGTGGGGAATGCCCTTCTTTACATGTATGCAAAATATGGGAAGATCAACACTGCACGTTATGTGTTTGACAAATTTCTTAGATGAGATGTTGTCAAATGGAATGCTATGATTGCAGGATATGCACAGAAGGGGTATGTTAATGAGGTTCTGGACCGGTTTGACAAAATACCTGAACGAAATGTGGTCTCCTAGACATCAATGATTGTGGGATATGCACAGAATTGCATGGTTGAAGACGTTGCCAAACTCTTTCATGAAATGCCTGAAAGGAATGTGGTATCTTGGACATCATTGATTTCGGGTTATGCTCAGAATGGGCGTGTTGATGAAGCTTACAAACTGTTTGAGAAGATGCTGGAGAGGAATCTAGTCTCTTGGACTACAATGATTACAGGATGTGCACAGGATGGGCGTGTTGATGATAAAGCAAGTTTCCTCTAAATCGTGTTACCATCTGAAGTTGAATTATCAGTTGGAGAGCCCCCTTACAGGTCAGATATTTTTTCTAAGATCCCTTGCATTGCTATGGAACTTATCCATCAACTTCTAGTTTATACCAATGACCAATTCATGGATGAGATGGTATATGACTTTCTTTTAGAGATTACTCATACCTCAGCTAATCCCAATGCCCAACCAGACTTTGCCCAATTTCTGGATGATATGATGAATGAACAAATAGCCACGTTCTCTGTTATTAGATATTTCATATACTAGGTCTACTTATGATACATGATTTTCTACCAATTTCCAAACCATTTTATGCATCTAATCCTTGAGCTAGTCCTGCATCACCCCACGAATGATAGGTATAATGAATTTTCTAATAAATTCATGGATGACATTTATACTATCCTGCATGGTAATTCTCTCCGTAGAAAGTTTCAAGAATACAAAAGACTTCTGCAATTTATCTTACACTCAGCTGGGGGTGATTGGTTCTTGCTTGATAATCATTCAAAGATTAGAATTTATGGATGTAAAATCTTTCCCTAGCATCTCTTCGCTTTTATAACTCCGATAAATTTTTCTCTAGAATATATTGGTCAAATATTTAAGTCTGATGAGGTCCAATTTAGAAAGAAAAGAAGCATTATAACTTTTAGAATTCCATAGCAAATCGGTCCATTTATAGTCAAGATCCGTACAACTCAAGCGTTGGTGAAGGAAATGCTAAAGGACCTAAATTTACCTTTGGGATTCAAAAGGAACTATGATACTATGGATCTTATCTCAGAAAAGAGGAAGAATATAAAGCTGGTAGAATATGTACACCATCCCCTTGAACAACTTGACATGATAAAAAATTTAGAAAGTTTGGAAGAGGTTCAAAGAATCATTTTTCCAGGAAAACAGAGAAAGTATTAGACTATACCAACTCTTATCTTGGCAGATGCAGGAATGAAGAGAACCCATGTAGAAAGAACCTTGATATAGAAAGGCAAAAACTGAGGAAGAAGTACCATAGACTAAAATTCCAAGGATTGAACTAGTTATCCATACAATTTCATCATGATCAAGGAGTGGCAACCTCGTCTTCTTCCAAGCCATCAGTTATTGTCAAAAAAATTCCAACATCTAGGTATCCCCAAGGACCAGAGGAATATTCTCAAGCTCTCCTGTACAAATCTAGATTGGCAAGACTACTCTCATTTATTCAATATGAAAGAACATAGCTGAAGAAAGGCATGTTCCCCAAGGGAGAATTCATGTCAAAAGGATAATATAACTTGTTATCTTTAGTCGATGTCAAGCATGGTGCCTTTAAAGTGGAAGTATTGGAGCCAACTATCTCTAGGGAAAGGATGACTCCAAACCTATACATAGCCACACAAATGACAGTCAAAGTGGATGACTTCATCCATTTGGACAAAGTATAGTTGTGTAATTTAACATTAGATGTCTTGCTTAGATATGTTTTAAAACATTCCATGAATGTGAAAATATCAACAATACAGTCAAAATATTGGAAAAGCAGTTAAAGAATGAAACATTGGCCAATAAATACAAACTTTTGAAGGCTATAGAACTGGATAATAAAGTGATTGAGAAAGGGTTAGATCCTCTTAACCTTTCTCTTGCATAGGGACTCCTCAAAGGAAAGGATAAACAAATTTAGGCATTAAGGGAAAAAAATTAAATTTAGGCTCTATCAAACATCTATGACGCAGCAGGATAGTGGGATGGCATCAAAAAAGTAAGGAAAATGATGAAAGATGGAGGGGTGCTCTGCACAAGGAACACTAGCCTTGGCCTTCAATCAATCTTTTGGCCATCTTGTCCCACGTCGGAGCCTTCTTTTTTGATCAGGCACCACATAAAAATTCAGGCTTTCTGTGTGCATTTGGATTTCCTTAAAACCTTCCACCACCACTGCGGATCCCTGTTCTGAAGGTCATCAATAAGTTGAATGTATCCCAGTTTTGGAGTGTAGATCCCTTCCAGTTCAGAGTTCCAGATCAGTTCATCTGGCCTATCAGTAAGCCTGAGATGGGATGACCATAGAGCATTTACATACACATTCCAAGCATCCACCTGAGCATCCCTCAAGCCAAGTCTATGAGCATCCATCGAACCTTGATTCCAAAAGGTTGTTGACGTAGGGTCGACAATTTGGTCCAGGTGATACAGACCTTGAAGATGAATATGTTGAATCATAGGTTGGCGTAGAATACGGTTGTGCTGATAGCCCGGGCAGGAATCTTCCCCAATTCCCACTTTTGAACTTCTTCAAACCCTCCAAACCAGGCTCTCTTCAACAAGATGAAATGAATTTATTATAGCTTTTCAGATAATTGATGCAATTTACCTCCTCTTACTTGGATTTTGGATCCAATCTTCTAGGGAATTAGGAGCAATGTATTTGTGGGTAACAACCTCGGTCCAAAGACTATGGGTAGATATTTGTCTTCAATAGTTCAACCAGCATTTGTAGCTAAAGCACTGGAGACTTTTATTTTCCATCCTTGTTCTCCTTATCTTTTATTTTCGATGTAAAAGTGACATTCTTCTTATCTTTTATTTTCCATGTAAAAGCGACATTCTCCTTATCTTTTATTTACCATCCTTATACTTAAAATTTTTAATATTACCATTAATTGTTTCAAGATGTTTGAGAATGGTCTGATCTCATTGGATTTCATATGCAAAAATTAGAATTTTAGATCCCATTCAGAATTCATAAGACTTTAGTTTTCAGGATTTCAGGATCGCGACATTTCCACTGGATTCTATCATGTATAATAGCAAGGGATTGGAATTTAATCAAGCACATCAAACTCTCTACGTACCTTGATGTTGGCAGTGTTGATGCCTGATTGTTGAAGTTGATTGAACTCCTCTGTCATGACCTTAATAAAAATGTGCCCTTCAGTCAAACAAAATCAATTATTAAGCATGGGAACTTTTTTCTGTCTTATTTTAATGCTTGGAATCTTGGATTAGGAAGTTTCATCAAAATTGTAGGGTGTAGACTATTGTCCTTGGAGGATCACTTTCAAGATTTGGTTGTTGTGGCCCTGTTCAATCCTCTGGTGAAGTCTCAAGACACCATTTTGACTAGTAGATTCTCCATGGCGGCTTGCAGATACAGTTGGTTGTTGCAATGTCGTGTAGATTCTAAGGGTGTTGCATACTAGTGGTGTCATTCTTGAGAGGTTGTGGAATGTAGATAATCAAATCCTATTGAAGTATGACCCTGTTTTAGTTTAGTTATGGTCACATGCGACATGGGGAACTTCTATCTGTTCCTGAAACCTATACCCCCATACATAGGTGTTATTAATGATACTCTCAGTATTCATATCACTATCATTGTCCTTTGGCTCACTGAAGGTGTGGAGTGGCAAGTTAAACAAAGTATTTGAGAGTATCATCAGCCACTACTGATCTTAATCAGCCTATGCAATGTTCTCTGCCTCTAGCCACCACAACATTGAGTTCATTTTATCCATGCTAATGCCTTCATACAGATGTGCATGGTGCCCCAACCAAAGCATGCTGTAGCATTGTACCTTCCTTATTTGTGTCCCATGGTTCTTCAATCAATGGTAAATATTTATGCAATAGCAGATCATAACTCCTCCTTTACCATTTGATTATCATTTGGAGATCCTCTAACTGGAATATCCACATACCACTTAGCAATTAATGCATATATTGCCGGTTGCAAAACTGCATGTTCACTTTCTTTCTTTGTATGTTGGACTTTCCTTTCATTGTTTAGAACTTTAATGTGGGATCCCTCTTTGGAATGATAGATTTCATCCGTCTGAAACATATTGCCAAAAATCTTGGATCTGTTCCAGGCTAGGGGAAATCTTTTTTTGCATAGAGGATCATCTGTATCTCTGTGAACACTCTACTTTGTTGCAAGAAGAAGTAACCTATGACTCAAAATGACTTTGTCTCATTCTGATTCAACAGATTAATTTTCTACCCACTGCTGCTCCAAGTTTGCAATTGCTGTTCCAAGCATCTAAAATTATGTCTTCTCTAAATCTACTATTTTGCTGAAATTTCCCTTCATCCAAATGTGCTTTTTCATCAAATTTAAATAGTAGACTTAACAAGTATTTTTGGGGAGCTGGTCCAAAGCAATTTAAAGAAGAAATTGAGAACTGCTTGCTGAGCCAGAAGTGGAGGCTGGTTCTGTTCTGAACTGGGAATTTTATCCAGTTCCAATCTGGACCAACCATCAGATAACTGGTTCCACCCATGTGCAGCAAAGCCCCAAATCAAGTTCCTCAACCAATTTTTTTTTTCTGGTTCTGATTCTGACAACATTGGCTTTTAACATGCTAGTTAGTGTGGAATAGATAAAAAGGAGAACATTCACATGATGTTGTCTTTTTTTTTCATTGAAATAAAATTTAAAGTTCTGTTTTGAAGAGTGGATGATTATTTCCCTTGAAAAGGTTGAATTGTCGGGCCTTACTCATCAACCAACAAGCAAGGATACAGTTTCCTTAACTTAGGACCTGTTCTTCCCCTTGAGAAATATAATTGTATGCTTGCTTGAGTCGAAATTTATTTTGTGAAATGTCAGTGGTAAAAAGAAGCCTTTTTGGGCTTTCTTGATTTTCCATATTTGTGATTGTTGTAAAGAATAACCAACACATTATGGGCTAAAAGGATTAGAATTTTAGAAATTTATGTAATGTGTTTATAGTCTCTCAGTTAACCGTTTTTGTATTTTTGATAATGCAGCGATCAACGACTTCAAGTGGAAAATTGGGCAGAAGGGCTGGAGGGGCTTCTGTAGCTTCTTCAAGTTTAGTGGCTCATAGGAGAGGTCCAGAAAGGAGGTGGACAGCAACTGCTACAGTAAGGCGTATATTCAATTTCTATGGAATGCTAAATTGTGATTGCTTTTAGATGGACTTTGATTGATTCTTTGTTATGATATATGTATGCATTCTTTGTCAAAATCATTCCTGGTTTTCAATTTTTCAATTCATTGGTCATTACTACCTAGAAGTTAAAATTAGTTGATTGCAACTTATGCTGTGTTATTTAGAAAGATGATTGTACATAAGTTCTAAGGGCTCCTTATTTGATAATCCTAGTTTTAGAATATATATTAGCTTTTAATTGAGCTTGGCCTTCCAAATCCTTTTTTTTTCTGATCGTTTTTTATCTACAGTATGTGATGAGGGATAATACAAGGATTGCAAGCAACAAAGACAAATCCACATATGTTCAATCTCCACGGAGAGAAGATCAACAATACCTTGAGAGTGATTCGTCAATACAAGTTGTTTCCAGTCTGGAGTCACTTGAAGATGCTGTTGGTACATCTAGGAAAAATGCAGGTAATAAATCCACGTTTAACTGAAGCATAATCAAGGCTGCTTGGCTTTGTTTTTTCTGATTTGTGAACTTCTTTATAATTTGGATCTATTTGGGGGGTCCATAATGTTTCTCCTTTTCACTGACTAAAGGTGCTATATGAGGTGGAATTGTTATCCACACAAGTTTCCTGCCTTAGATGTACTTTATTGATGCTTTTCAAGGGTTGTATGATTTTTGTTATGTCAACCATCCTCCTAATCTTTACCTAATACCTGCTTTACCCCATTCTTAACATAAATGATTGAAATTCTTGCTTTATCATGATGAAAGTTGACATTCGTTTCTTTTCCCTAGCTTTTTCTATTTGATTTTTAGTATTTACTTGTTTGCCGAATATACATTAATAATCTTTATTTGTATTTCCCTGCTAACATCAAATAGCTTTTACAGTTTCTGCAGTTGAGGGGACAATCATTGGCACTGAAGGACCTGGTGAAGCTGGGAAGAAAAAAATGTTGCTCCTAAAAAGCAGAGACAAGGAGTCTACCAATGTAAGTACCATTGGAGGTATATTTTTGTTAAAATTGGCGTATGAGATGATATTATATAAAGAAAATTGATTTAGGCTAGAAGTACTAAGTAGTTAATATTTTCTCATGGGAAATGGGATTAGCAGTAAAGTTTTCTAGCTGCTTCACAAGCTATTACTGACAGAACACAGTTAACAATAGCATTTACTATGATTAGCTATTAGCAGGACAATTCCAGTATTCCTATATTAACACAGGTCAATCTATTTGTCTATGATATCTGGTGTAAGGAAACAACATTCATTTCCTGTCTCAGTGGAATCAAGTCTATGAATGTAGTTATTGTAGTAGCCAAACCTCTGAATTTTGAGATAACCTAGTGTATCTTTGAGCAACTAGCAACCTGTCAAGCTAGGGACAAAGAAAGTGCAAGGCTACCGATCTAATATGGTTTTTGTATTTTTTATTTATGATTAGATTGTAATAATAATGTAATAAAGATAAAAGTATAACATGGCCATTCTTATACAAAAGAATTTACTAGCATATCGATTGCATAGATATTTCGTTCATGCTCAAAATGTCACTATGAACTCTCCTATACTCTGTCATGACAACAGAAATCTCAATTTTCTCATTGGTTTGCAAATCTGAGTTTTTTCATGGATGCAATCTAAAATTTCCTAGCCTAGGTGACTACTGTCCTTGTGTCCTCCATCAAATCAATTAATTCCATAATTTAATTAATGCAGAAAAAATAATTTCTAATCATATCATCAATCACAAATCTATGTTTTTTCATGGATGCACTGTAAAAATTCCTAGCCTAGGTGACTGTTGTCCTTGTGTCCTCTATCAAATCAATTTATTGTTGAAATTAATCAATGCAGAAAATTTAAATCCTGAATATAGCATCAATCACACTATGTATAGCTGGAAATTGTAAAGAGTGGAAGCATTAAAAAAAATCATACATACACAGGTAATTTCTCCTACAAAATCAGCTTTTCATTCCTTAATCAAAGATTAGTAATTACAAGGAAACCTCCACAAACTGCTGAAACTTAGTAGCTGTATGGCTTGCTAAGAAGGTGCAGCCAACATAGAAAACAAAGGAACAGTGGTATGGCGCTAGATTTGTGATCAGATTCATCAATAAGTGAATATCTATCATCATCAACAATAGGCTTATTACTATTGTCACTATCCATGCCAACTCAAAGGTCATCTTCTTCTGCACTTGGAGTAGGCTCAAACTATGGGCCAATCAGACTAGATGAATCTTTGGAAACACTGCTTAATGCCAATTTCAAATTGCCGCGAACATAAACAAGGTCTTCCAATTGTTTAGATAGCAATTTGTTTCTTTTCTTAGTGGACAAAAGGAAATGGACAAAAGGTTAAATGAAGTAGGGGCCATTCCTGAAAATTAGATCTTTGTCTTCTTTGGTTTTGAAGTCAAACAGGAAGTATCCCCTTTCGACAGAGTATGATGCAACATTTTTGGAGATGAGGGGTCTCCAGTTTCTTTGGACCTAGCTATCAGTGGATTTTGGCAAAGGCCAGAGCCCCATGAATTTCCCAATCAGGGCTCGATCTGCCAGGGAGAGAGCAACCCGTATAGTTTCTTCCAGTGGGAGGGCTACTTCCTGCACATCTTCTATTCTCTTGACAAACTTCGGGGGATCTCTTATGCCCGATTATTGGCATCCAATACTGATTATTGACATACTGTAAATGGAAGTAAAAATTTGCACTAAAGCATAACATGTCATATTTTGCTCATGTTTTTTCTTAAAATGCAATATTATTCTTCATTTTTGAATTGTAACTAATTTCACACAACATATTTTTATACTGTATGGTGATTTAGGTCACAACTAATTGATATTCTCGATGGTTTAAAGGAGAATCCGGATGTTAGAGCACTAATGCAGGTGCCTATATCTACTTTTGTTTTCTTCATGTGCTATACAAATTTCTATTTCTGTAAAATTTCCATCTATTTTCCCTAGTCCCTGCGTTGTTGACTATTTTCTGCAATTTTTGTAACAATAAGTTGGTTTTATGCAGTAGCTTACCTAGCACTAATTGAGGAATGAATAACATTGCTATCTATATACAATTTGTTGTGTTCACCTTTATATGCAAGATATTCTTGCTCTAATCTTTAAAATCTGTTCAGAGCTCTGCAATTAAATACTTTAGGATGACAAGTACAATTTAGATATACAGTGAATAATGTCAAATTGGCACTCATCTCATTTAAATCTATAGTAGCTAGCTGATATCTTGTGTTATGTGTGCTCTTGTAAGTTCCTAACTAGTGTTAACCCCATGGAAGTTATAAAAATCATTGGAATGACTGGCTTTGAGAAACTAGGTTTTGGAAGTTTGATCTTGGACATGATTAGCCCTGCCAAGCCATCCTTGGGATTTGGGTGTTTGGCTATTGGTGTTTGGGATTACCACTTGTCCACCTCTATACTGGCCCTAGTGAATAGCATTTAACGTTGCATGGGGGCAGTGGGTGTACTATGTTTGATCAGGTCTATTGGTGAGAGATCTAATGGTTGATTTTTGATAAGTGCTTTTCATAACCTAGCCTTCTCTCTCCCTTGTAGCATCTTCTTGCATTTTGGTTTTGAGGA
This sequence comes from Pseudotsuga menziesii, assembly GCA_001517045.1. NCBI lineage: Eukaryota > Viridiplantae > Streptophyta > Pinopsida > Pinales > Pinaceae > Pseudotsuga > Pseudotsuga menziesii. Next base: position 17,736 of record LPNX010473137.1, read on the forward strand.
GTTGAGAGCTCGACCCTTTGCACATTCAGTTAAGTGCTTTCTTGGCCATGAATGTTAGCCTGGGTTGTAAGTGTTTTTGTTGACTGACTGTTGGCTATTGAAAAGTTTGGAACTGCATCCAAATTGTCTGTTCAACTATGTTTGGATAAAGGTAGACTCATACCTTCCTCTATGTTTCCTTTTTGGTGCATTGTTTTTGGTTGATGGGTAGGAATTGTTGTTTGGTTGAGTGACTCTGCCTTGAGTTTTTCTTGCCCTTTGTTACATTTGAGCTCTAACACTGTTTTATTATTGTTGCTTTCACTTGTTTGGTCACTAATGTATGAGGCCAAGTTGTTCTTTGGCCAGTCTGTTTGCAGGGTTTGATGTTGATGTTTAAGCCCTCGACCCTTTGCATGGCTCAGAGTCCAAACTGTGAGCTGTTAAAGCACAGTAGGCAGAATTGTTGGTTATTTGTTGGTTGTCCGTGGTCGAGGCTGGCATTTGCATGATTTATTTGTTTGAACAGCTCATTGTGCTATATCTCTTGAGCATTGTTTTCCATGGTCATCTTGGGCTTAAGGGCATTTTATTTTACTACTTATTGCTAAGACTTGGTGATTGACAACCTTACTACTGTAACAATTTAGATAACAACAACACACTCTAAATTTGACTATTTTGAAATTCCTCAAAGCAAAAACAACTTCTGTCGCACACACAATCACTTGCTAATCAAGTTTCAGTAAATACTTATGTTCTGAAAATCATTCTATTCCTAGAGGATCGTCTCTAACAAAAAACACTAACTTCAAAATCGCAAGTATGTGTCACAAAGCAACATAGACTTTCTAGAGGGTGTTCATGTTTCCTAGATTATTATCATTTGTCCCAAAAACACCATTTAATTCTAGAAATATTAAACTTGTTGTACAATACCACCTAGCAGATTCAATGCCATCTGGTTTTCCTTCCTTTCACAATGCCATCTTGCCCTCATAACCTTGTACCTTTTACAAAATTTGATGTTAAACCTGTACTGTTTCTTAGCTTTCTTTCTTTTATGTCTGTCTACATTGACAATGTAGAAATAAACTCGAGAAGCCAGGCTACGGTGAGATCTGTTTTCTCAAAATCCCCTTAGTACTGTAACGAGACTTGCCTACCTTGCCAAAGTCATTCTTAGATCAAATTAATTTTATCTCCTTTTTTATGGTCTCTATATGTGATTACATCTCTGTGATGCAATTTACATGATCTACCAAGAGATCATGGCCCCTGTAGTCACTGGAATCGTGGTTAAATCTTATTGCATGTATGCAATTGGTGTATGACTCTCATGGTGCATATTAAAAGCTATGAAAGCATGGGTAAATCTTGACCATGTTCTGCATTTTTCTGGAATTTCTATTATTGATGGTAGAATTTGAACTTTACAAAATCTACTTACTGTAATATCGATATAGGAAAGTAGACATTCAGACCTGTTGCGACCTGATATGCTGCTAAATTGAGGAGTTTTCATTGGGCCAGCAACTGTGATCTTGCGGTGTATCCGCATGATAAAAGTAAGCTCATTGAGGATCAGCCACCACCTTGGTATTGACCATGAAACTACTGTGTGAAGGAATGATGACATGCTACGAATTGGAGAGTGGAAGTATTGCCCAGCCACTGCGTGGAAATTCAAAGCTACTATCGACACGAAGGACGTTTACTAAACTGATTGGATGGAGTACTCTCAATGGTAGTAAGCCTGTGCTAAATTGTAGTCTTCACTCTTTGATTTGTGTTAGTAATGGCTAGTTAGCATCATTTACTCTTTCCGAAGTGTGAAAAATTGATTGGAAAGAATTATAGTTTATGGAGTCATAAGATACTAACCATTATTGAATTTAGAGATCTTGAACAAACCATCTTAGGCATAGTGGAAAAAATCGGCATCAACAAAAAAACAGCGAGGGTCTAGAAAACATCTTCTCGGCAACATCGGCAAAAAAATCGGCAAACCGCGACAAGCATTAAAAAATGCAAATTTTGTACTTCAATAGGGTCAAAATTAGCTTACCGATTTTCCCCTGTTTGCCAAATTTTCCTGTTTTTCCCTGATCTTTCCCGATTTTCTCAATTTTTTGCCGGTTTTTTCCTCGATTTTCCCATTTTTTGCCGATTTTTGCTGATTTTTTTTTCTAATTTTCCCGATGTCCTATTTTTTGAAAAATCAGGATTTTTTTCGGGCCGAAAAATTGACAGCCAAGAAAAATTGCGATTTTTTCCACTATGATCTTAGGTAAAGAATACAGAGCAACAAATTATCCAAAAAACTATGATAAAATACATAAAGAGGCACTTATGCTTCTCAAACTGTCAGTCACAGTTACATTAGTTCCAAAAGTAAGAAATTCCATTGTAGCACCTATGTTGTGGACAAATCTCCAAAATAAGTATCAAGCATCATAAGTTGGGTGGTCATTGTATTTTAAAAATCTTTTGTTTTAACGTTTCCACCAAGTTACAGGAAGGAGGACCAGTCTCTAAATATTTATTACACTTGAAGGATCTTAATGATCAATTTTTTGCTATTAAGAATTCGGTGGATGATGAGGATATGGTTGCTTTGTTGATGCGAATTTTTCCACTGTCCTTTGATTCATTTGTTGAGTCCTTACATCTACTTGGGGAGAACCAACAACTTACATTTGAGAATTTATTAACACTTTTTTGTACAAAAGGAAAGGAGGCTAGATCAGATAGAAGCGTCAAATCCATCCACTATAATGAGTGCATTAAGTGCAGAGTTCAAAGGCAAAGACAAAAAAAAATGCTAGTAATGTATCAAAGAGAACAAATTCAGATGTTATTACTGCAATAAGCCTAGACACTTCAAGAGATATTGCCAAAAAAACAATATGACTTGGCACATGGTCAGATGAAATCAAGGCGTGCAAATGTTGCCGAAAGAGGTGAAGAAGAAGCAGTGGATGATTTTGCATTTGGGGCATTACATAATCAATCAACTAAGTCTATAGCCTGGTATTCGACTCAGGTGCATCTCACCACTACAAGTTTCACAGAAACTGGCATGTAAATTTCATTAAAGATAAGAGTAATAGTGAATCTATTGATTTGGGTGATGGATGGACTCACTATGTTAGAGGATGTGAGGTTGTTCATGTCATATTGAACAATACTTTAACTTATACTTTCAAAAACGTTCGATATGTTCCTAACATGAGCAAAAATCTCGTCTATTAGTGAGATAACTAGGAACCCTAATATTTTTGTAAATTTTCAAGGAAGCAAATATATGGTCACTACTCTCGTGATAACAAGGTGACTATAGTTTGTATTGGTGAAAAAGGGTTGTATAGACTGGTTGATTCTAAAAACAACAAAAGCACATGCACTAGCTATGGTAGAGAATACAAATGTACTCTGGCATTAAAGGTATGGACACCTAAGTTATCAATATTTATTTGTACTTAATAAGACTAATATGGTGGATGGTCTTCCATCCATTCAGGATTGTTAGAGGTATGTGCAGGATTATTAGAGATACATGCAAGCTATTAGTTATGAAAACAACATTGGCTTTTATTTGATACTGACAATAAAACATGGCAAGCCAAATGAGTTTTGGACCTAGTACATGTTGATTTGCATGGTCCAATGAAAACACTTACAATATATGGAGATAAGTAATTCCTATTACTGGTTGATGACTATTCAAGGAAAATTAGGGTTTGTTTTATGAATAATAAGTCAAGTTGTTGTTCAAATTTTGTAACATGAAAAGCTTTGGTAGAGAAACAAACAAGTAAACAACTGAAAGCTTTAGGATATGATAATGGAGGTGAGTTTGTTTCAACTTAGTTCAAAGAATCTTGCAAAAGGGAAGGTATACAATTGCGGTATACCACTCCATACACTCCACAACAAAATGGAGTCATGGAAAGGAGGAATAAGATAGTTGTGGAGATGGAAAAGTGCATGGTGCACAGCCAGAATGTACCATAGCCATACTGGGAAAAACCAGTGAATGTTGTGGTTTACATCCTTAACAAAACTCCTTGTAAATATTTGTAGGATATCACTCCTGAGGATTCATGGTTAGGTAGAAAACCTTTTGTAAGAGATTTTCGTATTTTTAGTTGTATTGCTTTTGCAAATATTCCCAAGGAAAAACGTTTCTAATGAATAACTGGATGTTTCTACGAACAAAATTGTGATTAATAGAGATGTTGTAGATGGGAAAATATCATTCTTCTGTGATGATGGTAAATCTATGGATAGTACTAAGTAGTGTATGGGAATTGTTTCTCATTCAAGAACAAGTTCTGGCGTTGAAATCAAACAGGACTCAAAGCCGGAAACATCATAGGAGTCAAGTTCCAAGGAGGGGTTTGGTGAAGAAGAGGGGGAATCTCAATCTTCACAACAGAGAGGGATTCTTGATCTTCACAGCAAGACCAAGAGTGCCAACAAAGGAAATGGAAATGGTATTATACCATGATGGAAGGATATTGAGAAGATGAGTTGCCAAAGGCACTAGAAGGAAATATTACATGATTGAGGAAACAAATTGTGCAAGGCAGTGAGCAGATAAATTTTTCTCTAACTTCTGTTGTTTTTGTGTCAGGTATTTGAACCTAGCACATTTGAAGAACCCACAGGAAAACTTGAATCAGAGGCTGCCATGAAAGTGAAATATGATGCATAGATGAAAAACAAGACTTGGGTCTTATCCACATTGCCTCTAGGGAAGAAAGCACTTGGTTATAAATGGATTTTAAAAGTCAAATATAAACTAGATGGTTCTTAAGACAAATACAAAGCTTGTCTTGTTGCCAAAGGATATGCACAAGATGAAGGGGTGTACTGTGAAGAAATCTTTGCCCCCACAGCAAAAATGGTAACTTTTCGACTAGTTATCTCCATTTCTACTCATTCTGGATGGAAGATATACAGATGGATGTTAAAAGTGCCTTGATGTAACCGCAAGGGTTTCATTTTTTTGGAAAGAAACATTTGGTTTGTTGGTTGGTAAAGTCCTTGTATGGATGGTAAAGTCCTTGTATGGACTCAAGCAGGCTCCTCAAGCCTGGTATTTCAAACTTGATCAATACCTTAGAGATTCTAGAGTTAGAAAAACCTATTATGAACCCACTTACTACGTCAAAAAAAGTGACGATGATATATTGATCTTATTTTTTCTATGTTGATGGTCTTCCCATCACCAAAAGTAGTGCCAACAAGATTCAACAGGTGAGATTTGATATTTGATCTATTTTTGAAATTACTGATTAAAGCCTGCTTCATTATTGTTTAGGTGTAGAATTTTTGCAATCTAAGCACGCTATCTTTTTATCACAAGTCAAGTATGCCAAAGCACTCTTCAAAAAATTCAGAATGACTGAATGTAATCCTACATCTACACCTATGGAAGTTGGCATAAAACTCTCAACTTACACGGACTCACCACTAGTCAACGAGTCATTGTATTGGAAATTGGTTGGTAGTTTGATTTATCTTACTACCACCCAATTAGATCTATGTTTTTTAGTGATTTGTCTCTTTCTCAAATCATGTCTAATATTGAAGAGTTACTTTGGCAAGTTGCAAAATGAGTCCGTCAATATTCAAAGGGACCCTTGGCTTTGGCATTCTATATCAGAGATAACATATGTTGACTCCATGCTAGCAGAGCATATTGATTTCAATTACGCTGGATCAGTTGATACAAGGAAGTCAGAAACAGGTTATGTGTTCACTCTTGGTTTAGGAAGGTAATTTCATGGCAAAGTAATCTACAAGCTACAGTTGCCTTATCCTCCATTGACAAAAAATACAAGGCAGACTTCAGTACAGGTTGTAAGGCAATGTGGTTACGAAGAATATTGGTCGATCTTCAACTTGACCAAGTAGTGATAACCTCACTTTTCTGTGACAATCAGAGTGCTCTCAAAATGGCAAAAAATTCAGTCTATCATGCCATAACTAAGCATATTGAATTTCATCACAATTACATCAGATAGTTGGTTGACAATCAAGACATTTGCCTTTATTATTGTCCTACAGCAGAGAAAATATTGACATAATGACAAAACCACTTGGTAATGATAAGTTCACTCATCGTGCCATGTTGTTAAAAAGAAAGCTAACTCCAGCTAGATTTTCATAATGGTGTAATGAGCTAACATATAAGCTTTCACTCATAGTGCCATGTTAGAAGGAAAGCTAACTCCAATTATATTTTCATCATGGTGTAATGTATTTTATGACAATGTGGCAGCGTTAGATGGAAAACTACTTTATGAGAACTAACACACATTAGCTTTTACTCACTGTGTAATGTTTTAAGAACGAAAGCTAACTCCAGCTAGATTTCCATCATGGTGCATTGTGATTGATGACAATGTGGCTTTGCTAGATGAAAAACTACACTATGAAAGTTTACACACATTAGATTTCACTCACCGTGCAACGATTTCAGAATGAAAGCTAACTTCAGCTAGATTTCCAACACAACCCAATGTGATTGATGACAATGTGGTTGTGTTACATGGAAAACTACCTTATGAAAACTAACACACATTAGTTTTCACTCATCATTCCATGTTGTTAAAATGAAAGCTAAATCCAGCTAGATTTCTGTCATGGTGTAATGAGCTAACACACATAAGCTTTCCCTTATAGTGCCATGTTGTCAGAAGGAAAGCTAACTCCAGCTAGATTTCCATCATAGTGTAATGTATTTGATGACAATATGGGTGTGTTAAATAAACTACCTTATGAAGACTAACATACATTAGCTTTACTCACCATGCAATGTTTTAAGAATGGAAACCAACTCTAGCTAGATTTCCATCATGGTGCATTGCGATTGATAACAATGTGGTTGTGCTAGATGAAAAAATACCCTATGAAAGCTTACACACATTAGATTTCACTCATTGTGCAACGATTTAAGGATGAAAGCTAACTCCAGCTAGATTTTGAACACGGTGCAATGTGCTTGATGACAATGTGATTGTGTTAAATGGAAAACTACCTTATGAAAGCTAATACACATTAGCTGTCACTCATCGTGCCATGTTGTTAAAAGGAAAGCTAACTCCAGCTAGATTTCCATCATGGTGTAATGAGCTAACAAACAAAATATTTCCCTTATAGTGCCATGTTGTTAGAATGAAAGCTAACTCCAGCTAGATTTCCATCATGATGTAATATATTTGATAAAAATGTGGCTTTGTTAGATGGAAAACTACCTTATGAAAACTAACCGACATTAACTTTATTGACTGTGCAATGTTTTAAGGACGAAAGCTAACTCTAGCTAGATTTCCATCATGGTGCATTGTGATTGATGACAATGTGGTTTTGCTAGATGGAAAACTACATTATAAAAGATAACACACATTAGAATTCACTTATTGTGCAATGATTCAAGGATGAAAGCTAACTCTAGTTAGATTTTCATCACGGTGCTATGTGATCAATGACGATGTGGTTGTGTTGATGGAAAACTACCTTATGAAAGCTAACACAGATTATCTTTCACTCATCATGCCATGTTGTTAGAATGAAATCTAACTCCAGCTATATTTGCATCATGTTGTAATGTATTTGATAACAATGTGGCTATGTTGGACGAAAATCTATCTTATGAAAGCTAACACACATTAGCTATTACTCACCGCGCAACGTTTAAAGAACGCACGCTAACTCTAGCTAGATTTACAACATGGTGCATTTTGATTGATGACAATGTGGTTGTTCTAAATGAAAAATTATATTATGAAACCTAACACACATTAGATTTCACTCATCGTGTAATGATTTAAGGTTTAAAGCTAACTCCAGCTAGATTTCCATGACGGTGCAATGTGACAATGACGTTGTGTTAAATAAAAAACTACCTTATGAAAGATAACACAAATTAGCTTTCACTCATCGTGCCATCTTGTTAAAAAGAAAGCCAACTCCAGCTATATTTTCATAATGGTGTAATGCGCTAACACATATAAGCTTTCACTCATAGTGCCATGTTAGAAAGAAAGCTAACTCCAGCTAGATTTCCATCATGGTGTAATGTATTTGATGACAATGTAGCAGTGTTGGATGGAAAGCTACCTTACGAAATCTAACACACATTAGCTTTTACTCACTATGAAATGTTTTAAGAATGAAAACTAACTCTAGATAGATTTTCGTCATGGTGCATTGTGATTGATGACAATGTGGCTGTGTTAGATAAAAAACTACACTATGAAAGCTTACACACATTATATTTCACTCATCGTGCAACGATTTAAGGATAAAAGATAACTTCAAGTAAATTTCCAACGCTGCACAACGTGATTGATGACAATGTGGTTGTGTTACATGAAAAACTACCTTATGAAAGCTAACACACATTAGCTTTCACTCATCGTACCATGTTGTTAAAAGCAAAGCTAACTCCAACTAGATTTCCATCATGGTGTAATGAGCTAACACACATAAGCTTTCCCTTATAGTGCCATGTTGTTAGAAGGAAAGCTAACTCCAGCTAGATTTCCATCATGGTGTAATGAGCTAACACACATAAGCTTTCCCTTATAGTGCCATGTTGTTAGAAGGAAAGCTAACTCCAGCTAGATTTCCATCATGGTGGAATGTATTTGATGATAATGTCGCTATGTTAGATAAAAAACTACTTTATGAAGGCTAACAGACATTAGCTTTACTCACCGTGCAATGTTTTAAGAACAAAAGCTAACTCCAGCTAGATTTCCATCATGGTGCATTGTGATTGATGACAATGTGGTTGTGCTAGATGAAAAAATATACTATGAAAACTTACACACATTAGATTTTACTCACCGTGCAACGATTTAAAGATGAAAACTTATTCCAACTAGATTTCCAACACAGTGCAATGTGCTTGATAACAATGTGGTTGTGTTACATGGAAAACTACCTTATGAAATCTAACACACGGTAGCTTTCACTCATCGTGCCATGTTGTTAAAAGGAAATATAACTCCAGCTAGATTTCCATCTTGGTGTAATGAGCTAACACACATAAGTTTTCTGTTATAGTGCCATGTTGTTAGAAGAAAAGCTAACTCCAACTAGATTTTCATCATGGTGCAATGTGTTTGATAACAATGTGGCTGTGTTAGACAGAAAACTACCTTATGAAAGCTAATAGACATTAGTTTTACTGACCGTGCAATTTTTTAAGAACGAAATCTATCTCTAGCTAGATTTTCATCATGGTGCATTGTGATTGATGATAATGTGGTTGTGGTAGATAGAAAACTACACTATGAAAGCTTATACACATTAGATTTCACTCATCGTGCAACGATTTAAGGATAAAATCTAACTTCAGCTATATTTTCAACATGGTGCAATGTGATTGATGACAATGTGGTTGTGTTACATGGAAAACTACTTTATGAAAGCTAACACACATTCGCTTTCACTCATTGTGCCATGTTGTTAAAAGGAAAGCTAACTCCAACTAAATTTTCATCATGATGTAATGAGCTAATATACATAAGCTTTCCCTTATAGTGCCATGTTGTTAGAAAGAAAGCTAACTCCAACTAGATTTTTATCATGGTGTAATGTATTTGATAACAATGTGGCTGTGTTTGATGGAAAACTACCTTATGAAAGCTAACAGACATTAACTTTACTCATCGTGCAATGTTTTAAGAACAAAAGCTAACTCCAACTAGATTTCCATCATGGTGCATTGTGATTGATGACAATGTGGTTGTGCTAGATGGACAACCACACTATGAAAGCTTACACACATTAGATTTTACTCATCGTGCAATGATTTAATTATAAAAACTAACTCCAACTAAATTTTCAACACATTGCAATGTGATTGATGACAATGTGGTTATGTTCCATGGAAAACTACCTTATGAAAGATTACACACATTAACTTTCACTCATCGTGCCATGTTGTTGAAAAGAAAGCTAACTCTAGCTAGATTTCCATCATGGTGTAATGAGGTAACACACATAAGCTTTCCCTTATAGTGCCATGTTGTTAGAAGGAAATCTAACTCCAGCAAGATTTTCATCATGGTGTAATGTATTTGATAACAATATGACCATTTTAGATGAAAAACTACCTTATGAAAGTTAACATACATTAGCTTTACTCACCGTGCAATGTTTTAAGAACGAAAACTAACTCCAGTTAGATTTCCATCATGGTGCATTGTGATTGTGCTAGATGGAAAACTACATTATGAAAGCTAACACACATTATATTTCACTCACTGTGCAATGATTTAAGGATGAAAGCTAACTCCAGTTATATTTCCATCACAGATCAATGTGATCGATGACAATGTGGTTGTGTTAGATGAAAAACTACCTTAAGAAAACTAACACACATTAGCTTTCATTCATTGTGCCATGTTGTTAGAATAAAAGCTAACTCTAGCTATATTTGCATCATGGTGTAATGTATTTGATGACAATGTGGCTGTGTTAGATGAAAAACTACCTTACGAAAGCTAACACACATTAGCTATTACTCATCGTGCAACATTTTGAGAATGAAAGCTAACTCTAGCTATATTTCCAACATAGTGCATGTTGATTGATGACAATGTGGTTTTGCTAAATGGAAAACTACATTATGAAAGATAACATACATTATATTTCACTCACCGTACAACGATTTAAGGTCGAAATCTAACTCCAACTAGATTTCCCTCACTGTGCAATGTGACAATGTGGTTGTGTTAAATACAAAACTAATTCGAGCTAGATTTTTATCATGGTGTAATGAGCTAACACACATGATCTTTCACTCATCGTGTCATGTTGTTAAGAAGAAAACTAGCTCCAACTAGATTTCCATCATGGTGTAATGTATTTGATGACAATTTGGTTGTGTTAGATATAAAACTATCTTATGAAATCTAACTCCAACTACATTTCCATCATGGTGCATTGTGATTGATGACAACGTGGTTGTGTTAGATGGAAACTACATTATGAAAGCTAACACATTAGATTTCACTCAACATGCAGTGATTTAAGGAATAAAGCTAACTTCAACTAGATTTCTGTCATGGTGTTATATATTTGATGGTGTTATGTATTTGATGACAATGTGACTCTTTTAAATAGAAAACTACCTTATGAATTCTAACACACATTAACTTTCACTCACCGTGCAATGTTTTAAAAACAAAAGCTAACTCAAGCTAGATTTCCATATTGGTGTAATGAGCTAATACACATTTTCTTTCACTCATCATACAATGCTTTAAGAATGACAACTAACACGTTGTTAAAATTTAAGCTAATTATAGCTAAATTTGCATCATCTTGTTATGTATTTGATAACAATGTGTTTGTTTTAGATAGAAAACTACTTTATGAAAACTAATACACATTAACTTTCACTCAACGTGCAATGTTTTAAGAACAAAAGCTAACTCCAGCTAACTTTCCATTATGGTGCAATGAACTAACACACATTAGCTTTCACTCATCATGACATGTTGTTGGAAGGAAAGCTAATTCCAGCTAAATTTCCATCATGGTATAATGTAGGACAATGTGGCTGTGTTAGATGAAAACTAACTTATGACAGCTAACAAATTAGCTTTTACTCACCATGCAATGTCTTAAGAATGAAAGGTAACTCTAAATATATTTCCATCATGGTGAATTGTGATTAATGACAATGTGGTTGTGCTAGATGGAAAACTACATTATGAAAGCTAACACACATTAGATTTCACTCACCATGCAACGATTTAAGGACGAAAGCTAACTC
>LPNX010473137.1:36565-59967 GCA_001517045.1 Pseudotsuga menziesii
GAGGGAGAGACAATGATGGATGGAGGGATGGTTAGAGGGTGAGAGAGTGGGATAAAAACAACGAGAGAGAAGGGATTTAGGGAAATGAAGGATGGTTACACCAAGGGATAGAGATGAGGGATTGTGTGTGTGTGTGAGAGAGAGAGAGAGAGAGAGAGAGACAGAGAGAGAGAGAGAGAGAGAGATATTAAGGAATGGAGAGAAAGATGGAGATATGAAGGCTTGAACCACTAGATTGATTTAACACACGAGAGAGAGGGACACATGGTTATAGAGGAAAGGGGGGGGGAGAGAAGGTTGATGGATGGTTTTAGAGGTAGAGTCATGGTGAAGGAGAGAAATATCAATGGTTATATAGAGAGAGGTAGAGAGGGAGGGATTTTGGGGGCAGAGAGAAGGGGATGGGGAGAGGAGGTAGGGGGAGAAATTGAGGGAGGGAATGAATGAGAGGATGGAACACATGGAGGTAGAAGGAGAGGGAGGGAGGGAAGGAGGGGGGGAAGAGAGAAATGGTTTTAGTGGGAGGGAAGGGTAACAAAGGAAGGGTTTTAGAGGGATGTAAGGGGGAGAAAGAGAGGGTCAATTGATGGTTTTAGAGGCAAAGGCATGGTGAAGGAGAGAAATGTCGATGGTTAGATAGAGAGGGATGGAGAGAGGGTGTGTGGATGTGTTTGAAAGAGACAAAGGGAGAAGGTTGGTTATAGAGGGAGAGGGGGTGTGGTGTTCCAAGACCAAGAGGTGTGTAATTTTTTTTTAGGGGGGAGTGGTGAGATAAGGAAGGAGGGGGGATTTAGGCAAAGAGGGGGAGAGAGGAAGAGAGGGAGGGAAAGGGGTGAGAGAGAGGGTTGAGGTATGGTTACAGATGTAGACGGATAGTGAAGGAGAGAAACAGTGATGGTTATGTAGAGAGGGATGGATAGATGGTGTATGGATGTGTGCAAGAGAGATAAAGGGGGGAAGGTTTGTTATAGGGGGAGAGAGGGTGTGTTTTTTCAATACCAAGAGGTGTGTAAGTTTTTTTGAAGGGGGAGTGGCGATATAAGGAAGGAGGGGGGATTTAAACAGATAGGGGGAGAGAGGAAGAGAGAGAAGGAATTAAAGGGGGAGAGAGAATGGGGTAGAGAGAGGAGGTAGGGGGAGAACCTGAGGTATGGAGTGAGTGAGAGGATCGAACACATGGAATTAGAAGGAGAGGGAGGGAGCAGAGAAGAGATAATGGAGAGAGAGAGAGAGGTATGAGGGATGGCTATAGAGGTAGAGAGATGGTCAAGGAGATAAATAGCGATGGAGAGAGGGTATGTGGATGTGTGTTAAATAGACACAGGGAGGATGGTTGGTTATAGAAGGAGAAAGTGTATGGTGTTCAAAGGACAATGTATATGTAAAATTGTTTTTTAAATTAACGTAGTGAACCACATATGTGATATAACGCATATGCGTTATATCGCATATGCATTATATCACATATGTGTTATAACACATATGTGTTATATCACATATGCATTTTATATCGCATATGTGTTTTGTAAAATTTAAAATATTGGTTGGAAAAAGGCTTTGCATGATGTTCGTAAATAGCTCAGACTAATTAACCTATTGTCTAGGACAAATAAACCAGGGCTATTGCCTGTATTTCATAACTCTATGAATATGCTCAGTTTTGATGGGGTTTTTTGCTATGAAAAACACAATATTTTTTTATGAAAATATAGAATATTGTAGAATATGATCTAATGATTATGAATATGTAAGTTTTTCCTAAATATGTATGTTTTATTTATTTATTATTATTTTTCTAAATGACACACACCAGTTTTCGAAAATAGATACATCGATTGTTTTTTATATAACTTTTGATTTCCTTAACCATTTCACAAGAAAACTATATGGTGCACTAGAGGAGAGAGAGCTCTACAATATTATATATAGAAACCAATCATTCATTAAGTTTTCCCCCTAAAGTGTTGCAACCGCAAAGAACATTTTTGTTTCAAGGTTTTTAGACTTCAATAATTAATAATAATAAAAATAATTCATGAAAAAATTTGAAAAAATAGTGTTGCACTAGTACCATATGTCCTTTGTATTTTTGCAAGAGTTTATCCAAAAATGACATCATTTACCTCATATAGTGTTGCACCCGCACAAACATACATGTTATGATGTATTGAAAATTTGAAAACTCAATTTAAGGGAAACTAATTTCATAATCATTTACACAAATTTTATATAGATTAAAGTTATATATTATGAAATCTTATTGAAGTACCTAAATTTTTTCCTTTACTTCATCTTCAAATTGGTTAGGGAAGTACCTTTAATTGTCACATAAAGTCATAGGTTACATGTTTTTTCAGTCTTATGTGTCATCTAAAGTTCCTTTAAAGGAGTCCATGATTGTACATCAGCCCATATGCAATTAAACTGATTTCATTTTATTTACCTCCTCAAAAGAGTTGAGAACAAACTTCCCATTTCAAATTCTCCCTTCTATGTGATTTATGACTTATATTAAGTCACCAAAGAATTGAAGTTTAAATGTCCTTTTCTAAGTCGATAGGATTAAAATCAGTTTCATATTTAGAATCCCAGCATAACTATTTAGGACCCTTTCCCACAAATATCCCCACACCATAAAAATAACCCCATTCTTCTACCTGTCTAAACCTATCCTATAGTAAGCTATATGTTTAGTTTCAATTTGAAAGTTTGATTGTGGAAATCGTTCATATTTGTTGTTGCCAATAGAGTTTTCTCATTAACATGGAAAACAAATAAACACATCCCTTTGCATGGATTCATGTGGAACAATTCTCAACTTTTATTTTTCCTTTGTATCAACAATTGTAATAAATTCTTGGAGTTAAAGATGATTTTTAATAGGAAATGTCCCTATTGGGTCAAGCATACAACAGTGTAATTTGACCGTTTACAACTTTACCCTGGTTACCACCCATTGATGGTAGTAAAGTCTCTAGGGCCCATGCACGGTTACATGGAAACCATCGGCCCTGATTATGGACCCTAACATCGAGGGGATCAAGAATCAAACCTGTGGCCTCCCCAACATTGGGGGGAGAGATATCACATCTCGCTCATGACTGCGTGAGTAACCATAGGGGCTATATATTGATTTCAGTGATTTGAGAGCATGTCTCAGTAAAGTCCTCAACTGTGATAACTATATAATGCACATGCAATATTGGAACATATGATATTTTATTTCCAGTATGTCTTAGAATATATATTTTTTATTTTAATATTTAAAAACTAATCTATGATATTGACAGATGAGAGAGTTTCAATGGATTTAAAGAAAAACATAATGAAAGAGTATTTAGATAATAAAAAAATAACACAAGCTCAGCTTGTACATGTACTGTTGAGCCTTAAGGTTTCTTTCTTATGTCGTCTTCCGGTTCTACTTTGGTACGGCAGCAAAATAACATAACTTTTGTCTAGAAAAACGAATCAATGAAAATCCTTAGATTATTCAAGAGTATGAATCTGGGAAAGAAATTCCCAATCAACATATCATTGCAAAACTGGAAGGGGTTCTTGGTGTGAAACTGCATAGAAGCACCGAAAAGAAATAAATGGAAGTACAAAATAGCAATAACTTATCATAGAGTCTTGCATGATTTGGATTTTCACCAATTACCTACATATTTGTGAAGTTATGGGATTCTTTGTACAAAGTTACATCTAGAGTCTGTATTTTGGTAACACTATTGCTAGCTTTCCTTCTCCTTGCTCCCAAGAACCTTGAGCACTGAGGTTTAAAGCACTTAGATTTAAGATAAGATGATATGATTCATGCAGCATTTGGATTGCATTTGTTGCTTCTTGATCTTGTGCTTAAATCAATAGTAGTTTTCATTTACACAAGTGGAACTCTTAATTGAGTTACTTATGTAGTCTTTGAACTTGTCTAGAAAGGTTGTTTTGTGTCATCTAAGTATTATGGTGTTTGTTTTTAATGGCGTTGCTATTTTCATTATGCTTTTCTGTTGATGGAGAGATGTCCAATAGGACTTGCTATGTGTTATCTTGAATTAGAATTTGATGGTTACATAATTGTGATAATAGGATGGGGTGTGTTGGCTTGTATTAGGTTCAAAGTATGTGACATAGATCTATAGATGAATGTGTGCTTTTCTAATTAGCGGTATATATATTCAGGTTGGTTATTTCGGTGAAAAATACATGAATTATATTAGTCTTTGCTTGCTAAAATGGGGAAGAGAAAACAAGAACTTGCTTTCCTTTATGTAAGGGATAACAAATGTATTTTTTGCCACATATAAGTGATGGATATGCTCTTTAAAAGTTTAATGCATTCGACTTGCAATCATTTGCTTTTAGTTTTCTCAATATTATTGAGTAATTATATTGAAATATTTGATGGACAATCATCTTTAATTGATCATCATTTTCCAAGAATAGTAAAGTCATACAAATCTTTTTTTCCAAAATGAATAGATAATACCCATGTGGAGAATTAAGATCGATCTTAGTGAATATAATGAAGAGGATGATGTCCCGGACGCTATTCATACAAAGGGCTTGCAAATCATTGATACAAGATTCACTCCTAGAACACATTTTGAATAAGTAGGATTTCTGAAAGCAATTCAAACACCCTATTACAATCATTATGTTTAACACAAAGCAATTCAAACACCCTATTACTCATTATGTTTAAGAGAAAGCAATTCAAACACCCTATTGCAATCATTGCAATTATGACATTTCAACACATATGTTTAACAGAAAGCAATTCAAACACCCTATTGCAATCATTGCAATTATGACATTTCAACACATGTAAGATGTTTGCTGGAAATATATATATATATATATATGGGATTGATTTAATCATACTAGAAATATTCAGAGTCTAATATTGATTTTTGAATACAATTAACTTGCAACGTATTAAATTTATTAAATATAAAATTAAAATTCACGGACTGAAATATTATAACTAAGTATAAATCGCCAAAAACAAAATTAAGCCGCTTGAGAATGTGGCTTGAAAAACTTTATTGAAAAGACTTTTGAGGGCAGTGGTCCTATGCACTGTTAATACGAAGACTCGAGGTTGACTTGCGGTGGTGTGGTTTCTCTTTCATTTCATGTGAACGAAAACTCCGCTCGCTCTCATTTTTCTGTTTAATTCCACGTCAAAAAGCATTTTCTCGAGTCTCCTGCATGAACTTTCTCTGTTTAATTCCACGTCGAGAAGAATTCTCTCTCTTTCATTCAATATTGACTGATTTAAAGCACCGACCTTGAAAATCACGTTCCACAAATTTTCTCGTTTATCTTTGAATACTGAATTTAGAAATGTCTAAACGTTGTGAAGTCTTTAAAGGGTAACCAATAAATTAATTGTGAATAAGCAACCAATAAATTTATGTTTTCTTAATTTTACATTTTTAGGTGACCAATAAATTTATGTTTTCTTAATTTTACATTTTTAGGTAACCAATAAATTAATTCTTTGGTTTTTTTAATTGTGGTTTAATAAATGTAAAGGGTAAAAAATATAAACTATTGCGTTGAAATAAAAAATGGGTAGGAATTAGGGTGTATATTTCTTTGTGCGTTAAAATATATTTTGGAGATGGTTCTTTGTATTACAAATATCATAGGTTACTAGCGTTTTAGTATTTATAATATTGTGAATTGAAAATAGATAATATTTGTTGAGATAGAAAGCCTTATAGATAGTGGTATGAATCATTAGATTTCTTGTATGAGAGGTGGAGTACTTATTTTATGATAAAATGTGTTCTCTTACAATGAGTTGTATGTAGTTTTTCAAATGTTCTTTGGTGGATAGGTATATATGGCATGGCGATAATGGAGGTTGAGAGAACAACAACACTCTACAACAATGGAAAATTTGTGGGGGTTGGTTTATTATGTTGGTTTTTTTAGTGTTTGATTAACATAGACAAAACATTTAATCATATGTTTGTCCTGAGAGGGTATCACATGAAGCATGTTATATTATAGATTGTCAATTGTACTTAATTGTATTCACCTCTCATATTGTATTTTTTAGGTGAAAGATCACTTGATTGTGTGTATGAAAAGGGTTTCAACTTTGACGATACAAGACTAATGTGTGGTGCTTGGAGAAATGTATGTGATCCCAATATCTCCAAGGTTAACTTTTTTCAGAGGAAAAAATACCAGATCTTGTTATTCTATTGAATCAAAGATCATCATGTACAATCAACCAAAGATGGCAATCGTCAACAAAGGATTCAGATCAATGGGGTATCATCAGTGCGCAATAGCGAGACCTCGTCATCAAAACATGGGCAATATGGCCACAAGCCTGTTAAAATACAGGCTTTTATCATCACTCCTGCAAATACAAGTTAGATTTGAGCTAGCATTCAGAAATGACCTGAAGCAAATGAATCATGAGCATAAGAAGAGAACTGAGGGTCTCTTCATGAGTTTGCTAGGATCCCATAAAATGACAAACAATGATATGTGCAATAAATAAGGGGACTAATGCCCAGCACAAGCTAATATAGATGAAAGTTACCATGATCAATGACCATATCATTCAGAGATTCCATGAAATTTCCAAATCCTGATTCAAGAGAGAGTGCCTTTTTTGAGAGACTGTCAGCTATCTAGTTATGCTCATGATAAATGTGCTTCATGGTCACTTCCAGAAAGATAAGCAGCATGTCTCTAATGTCATCACACCAATGACTCAGATGTGGTAAGTTCAGTGAGCCATTTCATGTAGCCCATGAGACGATGACAAGGGAATCACCAAAAATAGAGTCTAAAGGAATCCCCATAATCTTAGAAACAGAGAGAAGGGCCCTTAATGACAATAGCTCTGATCTAGTGTTAGTACTGCTACCACAACCCAGAGAGAAGTACAAGCAGTGAGAGATACTCAAATGTAACACGAAACCTGCTCCCCCAATGTTCCCAGCAACTGCACCATCAAAATAACCACATGGATAGGTAATCGGTGGAGGCAGCCCAATGTTCCTGAATTTAATCCTTTTTTTAGGCACAGGGAAGATGTGAAAGAGCGAAGCTATCTGGAGAACGACGACATAAATAGATGGGAAAATTCCTTCAAATATACAACCATTTATGTGTTTCCAGATAACCATAAGACGAAGAGGGGAAAATAGAACTTGGTGTAGTCGAGAGGATGTGACTGAAACCAGTGCTCAAGATACAAGCGAATAGTTGCTTTATAAAAAGATTGAATGCCAAAGTGCTCAAATACAGCATCAAAGGTGCTCTTGGTAAATAAACATTCCATAAACAAGTGTTGGGCCGTTTCATCTCCTTTCTTGTAGAGAAAACAGTAGCTAGGACCCTGAATACCACATATATTGAGCTGATCCCAAGTTAAAACGTGGTTCTTTAAAAGAATCCAGATAAAGCAATGTATTTTTTCAGGAATGTTTAATTTCCAAAGGATCTAGTGAACGAAAGAAGATTCAGGAAGATGGTCCAAATAGTGGTTGACAATACAATCATATGCAATAGCCGTAGATATAGACCCTGTGTAACTCTTATAAGACCAGAGTAGACTGTCTAGTTGATTCCTGAGTCGGATCCTTCCATACTCCAACCCCTAAACATAAGCATTCCATAAGTGGTGCCATTCCCTAGCCAAATCCAAATCCGCTGCTGAGAGCCAATAGGACCGTGCATCCAAAGAGTAATTCTTAGCTTGAGCCAGAGTAATAATACCATAATCTTCTAGATAGTCACGAAGATCCTATAGAAGAGTGAACAAAGAGCCCATACCTATGATTGGGTCCAGATCCACCCTAATGCTCTCTCCATTCCCCACATGCCAAGTTAGGCCACTGCCCATCCAAGAAATAGAGCTGATGAATCCCTTCCATATAACAGAGACACCTGAGACCGTAAAAGCCTTACTGTGGATCCAAGACAAAACAAATCTCTTCTTTAAGTACTTCACGGATAATACTTTGAACCAAAGTCCATTTCCGTAGCTCGAGCTAGCCAAAAAATTTTGAGTCTCAAAGAGTTGTTGAACCATCCGAGATTTTTGATGCCCTAGCCTCCATGTGCGATGGGTTTCGACAAAGACAACCAATTGACAAGATGATACTTTTTCTTGTTCCCCGAAGAGCCCGAGAGAAAGGCAAAAATCATGCTTTTCAATTTCCCAAGAATGGATTTAGGTAAGGGAACTAAAGCCATCTAGTACACCGGCAAGCTAGTAAGAATAGCTTTGATAAGAACCAATCTCCCACCCAAATAAAGGAGCCAAAAATTCTAGTGGGAAATCCTTTTTTTCAAACTTTTTGATGAGCCAAGACCAGTCTTTAACCTTATATCCCCTTGGTTTTATAAAATAACCAAGATAATTGAGCCCTGAAGAAATGTGCTCAGTATTCTAGGGGAGAGAGCAGGTGATTCTGATTAAGGACCCATCATCAACATTGTTGAACAGGAAGCATGAATTTTCCGAGTTTATGCACATGCCCGAAGCTTCACGAAAGGTATCCAATAATACTTTGAAGGCTATCCATTCTTCACAAGTGCCAAACCCATATAGAATCACATCATCAACAAAAAGAAGGTTCGTGAGGGATAGCTGATGCAAGATTTTGATCCCTTTGATCAGACCATGTCTGTGAGCATCATCGATAAGGAGGCTGATTCCTTCTATAACAAGGATAGATAAGAGGGGAGAAAGAGGACACCCTTTCCTGATACCACGTGAGGCTGTAAAAAAAATCGAGGGGGAACCATTGATGAGCAGAGAAAAGTTAACCGAAGATGTGCAACCCATTATCCAGTTGACCCCCTCCAGCGGCACACCAATTTGCAGAAGAATGAGCCTGATTTAGGACTAGTTAACTCTATCAGATGCTTTAGTAAGATCTAGCTTAAGTATAAGGGCGCTTTTGTTCCTGGTTTTGACAGAGTGAAGGACTTCTTGGGTAATGGCCAGGAGCTCTGAAATCTGGTGATTTTTTAGGAACCCAAGCTGCTGTGGAGAGATAAACTTGTCAAGAAAGGGCTTAAGGCGTTGGGCAGCTACCTTGGCAATCAGTTTATAGACCAAGTTACAGAGTGATATAGGACAAAAATTAGCAAAGGACAAGGGATTATCCTTTTTAGGTATGAGGGCTATAAAAGTCAAGTTAAGAGAGGGTAAGACCCTACCAGTGTGTCGTGAGTCTTCCACCATATTTACAAGATCATCCCCCAGAATGTCAAAACAAGCTAGAAAGAACTCCACTAGGAAACCATCGAGCCCAGGTGATTTGTCTTTCTTGAAAGACTTAAGGGCCCTTTCCACTTCCACTGAAGTAATCTGAGAGATAAAATTAATCCTCTCCTCTTGTAAGATAAAAGAAGGGAAAAGTTGAATGGCTTTTAGTTGAGTTGCAATGGACATTTGATTATCATCACAAAATATCTACTTGAAGTGTCTTACACCCATATCCTTCAAACCCTAATCTTGTTCAACCATAATACCCCCCTCATCCTCTAAGGCCCAAATAGCATTTTGATTTTTTCTAGCTGATGCCACGGAGTGAAAAAATTTGGTATTGGCATCACCCAGAGATGCCCAAATCATTCTATTTTTAAGTCTAGCAAAGAGGATCTCATGTTCCCATAGCTTTTTTAATTCAGCTTGAAGAGACTAAAGTTTAATTAGATCCTGAGAAGAGTAAAGACCCATGGGGGATGATGAGAGAATATTATGAATCTCTAACTCAATGCATAGACTCTTATCTTTCATCTCAATGGACTTGGCATATGTCCAATCTTTAACTTTCGCTTTCAAAAGTCTGAGCTTCAACGAGAAATCCTCCGTCCCTGAAGAGGTGGAGTCGTGAGAGAGGAGAGGCCATTCTTGCTTAATCAAGTTGACAAAATCATCATTTTCTAGCTAATAGTTGTTGAAATTGAAGGGGTAGACACAAAGAGAAGAGGACTCCTTCCATTCCAAGATGACCGGAAAATGGTCTGATATAGATGAGGGATAGGCCCAAACCCTATGCCGAGGAAAGAGGTCAATCAGACTGGAGGAGAGCAGAAAATTATCAATACTTTTACTGATACCATCATCACTCGATCAGTCGTTGTGCCAAGTTGGGCCCACATAGATAGGAGCAATATCTATGAGTTGATGCGAGGAAAACAGGTGAGTGAAATAGGGACCAAGTGGATCAATCAAAGCCTTTTTTCCCCAAACCTCAGAGCCATTTAGAGTGAGGTTTAAATCACCTGCTAAAACTAGATTGGGAATGTTAAGTAATCCCCCCTGTACCACCTTTTCCCAAAAGGACTCCCAATTAGCATATCGCCTGTAGAAGTTGAGAAGGGAGAGAGTGAAAGAAGAACCCCGAATATGAGCTTTAAGAAGGATCCCAGCAATAGTGTGGAATGATTTGACTTTAAAATGATGTGGGTTCTAGGCCGCAAGTATACCCCCCGAGAGGCCATAGGAGCTAATTACACAAAATTCCCAGCCCAGGCGTAGCTTGGAGAAAGCCAAAAGAGCAAGGTGAGAGCTGGTCATCGTTTCTTACAAGAGGATTAAATCAGGTGACAAAGAGACAAAGAGGTTCTGGAGACTTTTATGCTTATCCAAGCCTCCAAGGCCATAGACATTTAAGGTGAGAATCTTCATTAAGAACCAAAAGATAGTGGTGTCTTTACTCTAAGAACCCGAGGCGAAGAAGGTTGTATATTACGAGCAGCATTCTTCAACCTAGTTGACAAAGGGGTGTAATGGAGGGGGATAGGAGAGGAATCATAGGATAAAGGAGGAGATTTCTTGATTTTTCTCCGAATCATAACATTTTGAAAGTGTATAGATTCCAGAGGGAGGACGGAGGGGGATAAGGGAGTTTTATCAGAGAAAATATCCAGTGAAACTTGCAGGGAAGGATTAACAAAAGAGGGAGAAGTGACCTGGCTGTGGGGAGGGGAGGACATAGGTGGAGGTCCAAGTCCTAGAAGAGGTGGAAAATCAGAGTCCATAAATAAAGAAGGTGTCACAGAGTAGAGAGGAGGGGTAGAATGGGACTCTAGCAAAGGTAGCAGCTCAAATAGAGAGTTCTTCAAAAAGGGAGGGCAGCACAGAGGGCACAATATCCTCCAAAAAGGAAGGGACAGGGGCCAAATCAATAGAAGGGTCAGAAGCAGGAATCACAGAGTTACTGGTAGGAAGAGTGGAGGGGCCCAAGGAAACAACAGAATCCAAAAGTAAGAGTTCTTGCTCTGATGCGTCCTCAAATAAAGAGCAAGCTTGCAAGAGTTTACCTTTTGTAGGATGGTCCCTGAGCATGTCCTCGAAAAGTGGGGAGGGAGGTGTATCTCATGCCAGAGGAGATGAAGAGGTAACAGGAGAAACAGTCCCCTGTATGAGAACCGAACACAACCTTCGAAGATGACCCACAGCCCTGCATCTACTACAACGGAAGGGAATATTGAGGTAGTCGAGTCGTTGCTGGATAAGTCATTCCAGACATAAAATCTCGATCTCAACTGGAAGCCTCGAAGATAAGTCCATTTCGACTAGGATCTTGGCCATATACTTATCATAGGTATGCATGAAATCTTCTTCAATAGCAACAAAACGCCCAATAGTATTCCCAATACCTTCCATCACTGTACGATTCCACAGAGGGAGAGGTAGTCCAGGAAGAAGGACCTACAAATGTCTTTTCTTGACACGTTCCCTTAATGGATCAAAGTGAATATGCTAATGGTCCAGCACTAACAAGCCCTCCCGAATGTGCCAAAGAGATTTTAACACTGACAACGCATGGGCCTCCTCCAAATATACAATAACGAGCCATCCTCTGGCTAACACAAACTAATCGTGGGAATATAGGAGAAAAGTGGTTTCTAGTTTTTTGTGGCCCAGGTGAGCCATTCACTCTTCCCCATCTTGACATACTCAAGTCTACCTATGAGGGCGCATGAGCATAACACCTCTAATCTATCCATATATACATATATCTTGGCTAAGAAGATATCGTAGTTTGCCTTCCTAGACCTTATGTGCTTTTGCACTCTTGCGACGATGAAAGCAAGCCTGTGTGGATAGAGAGTCACCCCCCTTCGTCGGGCAAGCCCCTTCAAATAGCCCCGACATGCTTGTCAGAAGAGCACCAAAACCCCAGTCTAGCCTCCAGTTATGAGATGGGTAGGACCAAAAACCCCAAGGGTTAATCTAAAATAAGAAAATCACTGCCTATGAAGTAAAACAAACCCTAGAAGAGAACCGCGTAGGTTGGTGGAAAGAGGACTAGGGTTGTAACAACCCACCAAGGGGATTGTACAAAGAGTCCAGGATATCACCTTCAAAAAGGAACAAACCCTGGCTGAGAACAGCAAGACTGCGAGAGGTATCCCAAGCTAAAGAAACCCACGAGAGAATATACGCAAGAGTCAACCCATCATGATAAGCCCGTGACACCAAGAAGACAAAAAGACGGACCTTAGGAAGACCTATGCTACCCCAGTATGCCGACAAGAAGAAGAGAAAGGACACCTTCAATCACAAAAAAAAAAGTTAACCTCCCTGAAATCGCGGGTTGTCCTAAGATGACATCATGAGGGAAAACAGACGTCATAGCCCATGACAAAAACCCCCACTCTTTAGAGAATTGACCTAAAGGAGCAGATCAAAACAAGAAAAAGGGTGACCACCTGGATCCAGGCTAAGCAAGTCCACTAATAACATCTCGAAAGGACATGCAACATGCAAAGGAGAATGTAAAATCCAAAAGGAAGGTAACCACTCGGAACCAGCAAGTTCTGTGCAGTATTCCCACTTTTTTCAATTGGTTGGTACTAGTCCTCCACTAAGGAGGAGGAACTCCAATCGCCAGTTCTAGGGCAGAGAGAACAAGTCATGGAGATCCACCCAGCGCATAGGTAAAAACCCTTAAGCCACACAGTGAAGATTCCCGACAGCATGTAACCCTCGACCACAGAAGACACGAGAAGAGACCAGAAAGAAATGTTACCAGCACAAAAACCAATGACCAGGAAAAAAACCCTAAAACTTTAAAAAGGAGATGCTCTGCAGCGTGAAAACCTTCTATACCTGCAGACTCGAAGACAGTGACCAAAGTAAACAGGAGTCAGTGGGGAGGAAAAGGTGAAGGAGCCCAAGACAAGGAGGAAGCAAGCCATGAAGAGGGTATCAGGGAACTAGTGTCCGCCTCCCACTCCATCTTCAGTCACATCATGTTGCAAGCTAAGCAAGAACCAAAAAATATTTTACGGTTCCAGAACATAGCAACAACAACCATATTTTTGTTCTCTCCAAGGTTAACTTAATACTACATAGATACAGAAAGTTGCAAGGTTATTTGTTATAGATTCATTCTTAAGTATATGTCAGTCATAAAAATGATTTCACACCAGTTGTTATCAATAAATGACATATATGTATGTATGTAATTTGGGGTTTGTGTAATATGCATATGTGTGTCTCTATATAGATATGTGTATATGTGTCGATCTATATACTCACATAAAATTAACCTTATGTGCATGCTCAACTTCTAAGCATTAGACTACGAGCTGATTTTGTAACTTTAATGTCATGTAACTTTTCTGAGTACACAACTTATAGAACTAGGTTGATGGATGGGCTTTAATATGTAAAAATTTTAATTTGACAAATTTGGTTTTAAAAATGCATTTCCCTAAAAATTGAATTATAATATGAAGAAAATAATAGAAAACAATCTATAACATAATGTAAACCATAGTTAATAAATCATCAACAACAAAAAATTGGCAAGGGCCTAAATACAACTTCTTTGCAACATAATAAAAAATAGAGAAAAAGGCGAAAATCATAGCAAGCATTAAAAAATAAATTTAATAAAA
Source organism: Pseudotsuga menziesii (assembly GCA_001517045.1). Classification (NCBI taxonomy): domain Eukaryota; kingdom Viridiplantae; phylum Streptophyta; class Pinopsida; order Pinales; family Pinaceae; genus Pseudotsuga; species Pseudotsuga menziesii. The sequence continues at coordinate 50,471 of LPNX010473137.1, forward strand.
TCCTTTTTATCAATTCTTTGAACATATAAATAGCCAACAATATCAAAATAAACACATTAACACAAAAAATTAGCAAAAATGACAATATGTGTGTGTGTGTGTGTAAAATCGATTGGTTATCTCAAGTGGTTGAGAGCTATGAGTTGTAAGTAGAAGGTCTCAGGGTCAAATCCTTGGGTGGCTATGCATAGATATATAAGGGCCTCACTTGATGTCCCCATTGGGTTAGGATCTGTAATTAGAGCCGACAAGGTGAACACGATTGGACATGACCTTCAGAGAATAATATTATGTTTTTGCATACATTCAAGTGAAGAGAGTGATGGGATGGGTTGACGATCAAATGGAACCAACCAAAAAACCCTAAATAAACATAAACCTTAGACACAAGTGAACACAATGACATAAAAAATAACACAAGTTATAGATGCTTGTAGGCTAAAGAATACAGGTTCCCATGGGATAAAATATCAATTACAACCAATGTTTTACAAATGAGGAATGCATGTGTATTTACAGACATCCTTCTAGGGTCAGAACGCTATCCTTGAGAAGGTTACTAGGTTGACCTAGTCATAAATGATAAAATGGGTAGCCTCTCAATATGTAGGATTATTGCATCGAAGAGGCACATTCTACAATCCGATAGGGGGGATATGTGTAACTCCTTTCGTGCTCATCATATAGCTGACATGTGTCGTTTATAAAAAATAATAAAATAGTATAAAAATAACATGTCAACCCATCCCATACATTGATAGACCCACAAAGATAACTGATGAACCTAACCCATGGATGTAACCTACAAACACAATTTAACACACTAATGATGTTTTTAAATGCATGTGCCTATGGGTTAGTGATCAGTTTGAGCATGTGAGGTATCCTTGTTGGTTACTTATATGGACACATTTCCTTGTTTTGTTATAGCATCCCTCACCTATCTGATATAATATATAGACACCCAAACTTATAGTTATCATAATAATACTTATCATTCAATGTATTTCATAACTTATTACCCTTGCACATCAACCCATCGACTAGGTAGTGGTCCTCTTTGACCCTAGAGGGAAGTTTAAAAGAAAGTCCAAAGGTGTAACAAAAGCCAAATTTAATTATTAAGCTAGGTTAATTAATGTAAATTAACTAGGAGGTGACTTGAAAAGTCACCTCTCTTCCCCATTTACGGTATAAATTACCGGGGCACCTATTATGTAATTCATCTCCTACATTTATAAAATATACATTTTTCCTACATTACGTTCTTCTTTCCAACTTCCTTACTCTTCCATTGGTATCAGAGCCTCTCAGCTCTCGGCACCATCCACCACCACTTCCACCTCCGCCATACTTTCCGTGCACTTTCTCCACCCTCCATCCTTCATCCTCCGTGCACCTACTCCATCCTCCATCCTCCGCTATCCATATGCCTGCTCCCTCCACCCACCTGCTCCATCCTCCATCCTCCGCTCTCCATCCTCCTGCTCCCTCCATGCACACCTTCTTCTTCCACGCACGCCAGCTCCCTCCACCACTCTGCACACTTTCTCATCGCGTCCCATCCTCTCCACTCACTTCCTCCTGCTGCTACTCCAACTGCGTCTCCTCTCATCCACCCTGTCACATACCCCAATTTTGTAAAATTATGTTAATTGTTTTTATTATATTCCTAAGACATTATGTTAAATATAATGCTAAGTAGGAACTGATGACTCAGCAGAGTCAATAGAAGTGGAATCTAATTCAGAATATTTTATTATTAATAAATAAATTGAGGAGACAACAGCATGGGAGAGCTGTTAAAAAGAGGTTACTGGTCAAACTGGTGGATGGAACTAGGTGGAGGGAAAAAGACAAGTGGCAGCATGCTCAAACACTTCCTAAGTTGCAGGTGGAAAATTCCCTGTATTTGGGGTCATGATCCCCGAAGAAAGTGGGATCAGAGCAGGTGGCTCATTAAATCACAACTAACCCAAAAAGACCTATGCAATCTTTTAAAAGTACCCAATGAAGAGAGCTGAGGCTGCTCAGATATTTTCCAGGGAGAATTCATTCAGGTGAATGATATTCAGGAAATTCATTAAGGGAAAAAGGGAAAAACAGTAAGGAAGTTGTTCTGAGTGGAATGTTGTAGTAACTTGATTTATTATAGCTTGTTAGCTAGGAGAACTGACTGACAAGTTCTGGATTAATACTGAGTTTGAAGACTGGTATCTGATTTTTGCTGCACATAGTTCTAGCCAGGGAGACTAGAGCAAGTTCAGGGGTCCTGAGGAGTTGTTGTTCGAGCGCTCTCCAGGAATTGGTAGGGAGGAACGACCTCCCATTGCTGTTGTTGTCCCAGTTCAAACAGGTTCTGTCACTAACTATTTTTGTTTTAATGAATGTGAATGGATGAATGTTATGCTTATATTATACGACAGAAGATTTAGCTGGTTTAGTAATGTAAATGTTTTAGTTTATCAGTAATTGAATCTTTGATGAAAGATAAAGACCCTCTATGTTTTTCCACATCTGGGTTTTACCAGACCGTACTCCAACACAGGGTAAATTTAATTAAGAATAGTATGATGAGATTGAGGAGTAATAGTTTCTTTATCTATCCTCCAGAAAAGATATTTTATTAACAGTTGTATGAGTCTTAGTTAAAAACTATTTCCTTGTACTGTATTTTACTTTCAGTAATTTTATATGGTAAAGAATAGATAGTAGATTTTAGACTAGATTTATTACTGTTTACCATACAGTTCCTTTCTTTTATATTAGATTAACTTCACTATTAAATGTTTAATAACAAACTGAAAATAAGAACAGTTATATAATGATTGGATGCTACTGTCAAACCAATCTGGCTTAGACTTTATGAATGTTTTGTGATGTATTCATTTCATTATTTTCTTTTTATATATAAGGACTGAGTTCGAACAAGTTCCAGAGTTGTTATTCTTTTATTTAAAATATGAATAAAATGTTAATAATTGTGCTTACAAGATAAACTCTGGATAGAATTAATTAAACTCTGGCTATATTTATATAAATAAATATCATAATAATTACAACAGAATATAGATAGTGTAACATTAGAAACAAATAACAAGTACTATTTTTTTATATACTTACAAAAATAAACTAAGTATACATATTAATAGAAGCTACAGCACACATAGATAAGACAGTAGTCTTATATCATATATCTTCTCTATTATATTATATTCCTTCTATTATAGATGTTGTATAAACGAAGCAGGCAGTTTAGGTACTAATTACAGAAACAATATCATTTTGGATACAGTAATAAGAATTAAACTGTAACTGCTACACCTGTAAGAAGAGAAATCATTATGGGTGATTGAAGTAAACCTTTTAGGACTTTAAGTGTTTTATTTTATCATGTACTAAATTATAATAAACCCAATACCCTAATGCCTTGTTACTAATCTAGCAGAGTGACCGAATGTTTAATATTATTAAGCTTCAGTAAAAACTATACAACCTCATAATCAAACAGAGGCATATTATAAGAAACAGTGTAAATGCAGTAAATAATATGTCATTGCCGAGCTTTAATGATCTTTTGTAATATAAACAACTATATAAATTTCAGGGCTATAACATAAACCAAGAATATTACAAAGAGAATAGTATTAACAACTATGATATTGGTTTAAGGGTAAAAACCCTAAACATCTCAAAATATACAAAGTTAATACCTGTAAAGCTCAGTTCAGCATTTTTGGCTCACGGTCGTATTACAAATTTACACATGAAGGCTTACAGCTTGTTCCCTATTTAACACAGTAATTTTTATAAAACAAAATTTTACACTCACAGCCGAAGCCAGAGAGCTCTGTAGTAGAGCTAGGGTCTTAACCAAACGAGGTTAAACAGCGAACAAACAACCAAACAATCGAAAAACCATGAGGGTTTAACAAGCCGTAACGACCAATCCCTCATTACCCCATAAGGGTTTACACAAGGTGGATGAGCCATGGAGAAACCAGGGCTTACCGTGGCCCTTATCGCTGCAATCCCTATACTCTTTGTGCAGACAGAGAGGAGAAACAGTTTGTATCTGCAAAACCATCACACAACCAGTGGTTAATACTTATTAAAAGCAAAGGAATGTGTTTACAAGAAATGGGTTTTATCTTTAAAAGAATACGATAAATCTTCTTACCATAGCAACCGAAAAGTTTAACAGCAGTGTAGCGATCAGTGACCAACATGAGACCAGCATGAGCAAGGAGTATGCCCTTCAAATTGCAAAAGAAACGACGTTACAAATACTTAATAACTACTAACAGCAGAAAACCCAAGCTATTCAGCGGACAGGGTAAACCCTAAAAGCCATGATGTTATTTTATCAAGTAACACACAGTCTGCAGGCAACATAAGCCACACTACTTGAAGGAGGAACCACTCTCATTTGGTTATTAGAATGGAGAAGGGTAATAACGTCATAGTCCAGAGCTAAAGTTAAACAATGGCGGTAGCGAAGAGACAAACAGGAGCATGAACAATGCATGAGGAGCAGAAACACCTCGAGACAGCCTCCACGATTGGTGAAATGGGGCAAGCTAACTAGGGAGAGGCCATAGACAAATGCAGCACTACACAAGCGACGGAGCGACGGGTTTCCTTACAGAGAATGGTTAAGAGCCTGAAGGTGAGGGAGGAGGATGAGTTAGTTTTTGGAGAAGACTCATTTAAAACCTGCAAATGCATGGCCCAAACGAAGCCACGTCGTCATGCAATAATTTGTCACGGTGGGTAAGTTTCACATAGTTTATATGAACAATCGCGAAGAACTCATGTAAACAATTATTGGGCTGTTTCGAGAGTTACATTATAACCTTTGCAGAAGTCAACCTATGATTTAAAAATAATAACAAAAACTTTGCTATTACGTAAACCTATCATTGGAACTTACCACCGATGCAAGGTTTAACGAATCCTTACATTATGTTATAATATATTGCCACCTATATTATATGATAATCCAATGCGATGCATCCAAACGATAACTCTATGTTCATCGTGATACAGCCCGCATTATGGCCAAGAACCTTGTAATATAATATTGTATTTATTAAACTTTTGTTTTAAGGGACAATATATTTAAAGTAGTAAGTACAATAACATTATCTTGTATACAAACTTGAAATGCCAAGGTAAGGATTTTTATAGTCATCTTGAGAATAAGACTATAAAATTAAATTTGTCATGGACTCGATTATGACGTGTTCATCCAGGTAAATGACTACTTGTCATTAACACCTTACAGTCTTAATAGAATAAGTTGTAACATGATTATAGGAGGGAAATATAATACATATGGTTAAGAAAGAATATTATTCTTACAAGAATTCCACCAACACTTTTATAGAGTATGCGATTGGCACACTTTAAAGAGGTTGTAGATTCAACCATAGTAACTCTTGGATTATAATGTTCACCTTTATGGTCTTGCCATAGTCATCTAAGTTGGATAAGAGCTTCCAAAAGGAATTGGCAACTATATATTTTGATGAATGCATCATCTGGATTAAATGGCCTAAACTTAGAATTTATCACATATAGAGGTGAATCCATTTAAGAGGAAGATCATGAATGTAATGGTTAGACCTTGAAACTTTAAGTTATACATTCTTTTAATGAATAAAAATAATAACTAGTTTGTAGTAGGTTATTCTTCAGACCTAAGATAAGCTTTAGTATGTGTTAATCAATGGTAATGTATATAAGACCTGGTGCATCAGCTTGAGTGTAACCCTATCAGTGGATAGTTTAATTTTGGTATTACTAAAATGTAAACCCCTTATTTATACACTTTACAAAGTAAGAGTGTTTATGCTTTCATAAATATAAACTTTTGAGTTTCATATTCTACTTGTAAATAATCTTATATAAAGATCTTTTGACACTGATAACCATGATAGATATCAAACAGTTCAGTAATCGTAAGAACTATAAATCTACATCTACTAGAATGAAGAACAGATAATAAATTTACCTCATTAAGCATTGTTATGTGCTTAGCTACTTCTATCTTACTGAACTTTGATTTGCAAACAAACTTTTACATAAATATTTTAGAATTTTTACTTGCAGCAGCCAATCTTCTTACCTGTAATGTGTAAGGATAGAAGAAACTTTCTGCATTAGCTCAAAAGCTAAGTAAGCCCAGCTTTTCATGACATCCCCACCTTATGTTCGCAAAAGAAACAAGTCAGTAAACATAAAATTTTTGTTCTGTCAATCTACGCAAATAACAGTTGAATGTTAATAATAAGTTGATAACACTTAACTAATTAAATGATTAGTTAACTGCATTTATGTTAATATTATGTAAATTAAAAAATTTAAATTTTTCGGAAAAATTGGGTTTTTCACATGTGGTATCAGAGCATGGTTCAAACACTAGGCCTTAATGCAGCCCAACTAGTTTTCGTAAAACAGTAAAAACAATGCACTAACCTGTATTTTGTTTTATGTAAAAAGAACATAAAACTTCTTTTTTCTGAATCTAACAGGCAGGTATGGAGAAGCTAGGAGAATATGCTGAGGAGGAGTCTCCAAATACTAAGACAAGACAAATGTCTAGAGAACATGTGTTAGAAGAGGTAACTGCTCACTCTTCAGAGCTGATACAGACTATAAAGGATTTGAAGACTGAAATGGAATCAGTCAAGGATAATGAGAGGATATTAAAGACTCAGGAGGAGTTAAACCAAATTTTGGTGGAAAAATTCCAGACAGAAGGGAGGAGCAAAAGATCCGAATCTGAGGAAGCTAGCCGTCAAAAAGGATCTAAAAAGATGAAACTGGCTAAAGCTGAAAGTAGTTGATCATCTGAAGGATTTAGGGAACCACAAAGCTATTACACTACTAGTGACAGTAGTGAGGATGAGTTGTATAATAGAAAGAAAAAGTACAGGCCATATGAAGAGATTTCCGGGGAGTTCAAAAAAATAAAGCCCCCAACTTTCAACGGAGAGACTGAAAAAGGGGAAGAAGCAGAGTCCTGGTTATCCGGGATGAGGAAATATTTTCAAATATCTAACTATTCAAATCAACTGAAGGCAAGAATGGCAATCTATAACCTCTCTGGAAAAGCAGACATATGGTGGCAAGATCTGAAGAGAGTTAAGGGTATCAAGGAAAAAGAGGTTAACTGGAGTACTTTTAAAAGGTGCTTCAAGAAGAAATTTCTGTCTGAACAATACTATGAAGAAAGAGCTAAAGAATTTTACGAGTTAAAGTTAGGATCCATGACTATGAAGGACTTAAACAGTAAATTCTTAAGTTTATTGAGGTATGTACCTTACTTAGTGGATGAGAAACCTAAAGTACAGCGGTTTCTCAGCTATCTGCCATATCATATCAAGGATAGAATCGAGTATGATAACCCGAAGACTCTGGAAGAAGCCATGCGGAAGGCAAATTTCTATTTTGAACAGAACAAAAAGAAAGAAGGTATAGCCAACTGGAAGGCTAACAAGAATAGTAATCAGCCCGAATTCAAGAAAAAGGAATTTGTACCCCAGAAGAATTTCAAAATTATTGAAGGAAATGGAACAGATTGTGAAACAAGTGCAGGAAAATTTGAAGGTAGCAGAGGATCGGCAAAAGAGACAAGCAGATTTGAAAAGAACTCCCAAAGAGTTCCAGGTGGGTGATCACATGTTTATAAAGGTAAGACCAAAGAAAATCTCTCTAGGACTGGGGAGTAGTGCAAAACTAGCACCACGTTACTGTGGTCCATTTGAAATTCTATCCAGAATTGGTCAAGTTGCATATCAGCTGGCATTACCACCTAACCTGAAAGTGCATAATGTTTTTCATATTTCTGTTTTGAAAAAAAATAAGTTCATGATGCTACTCATGTGATTGATTGGAATGTTGTACAGGTGGAACCAGAAGGAGAGGTTCTAGTGGAACCGGACTGTATCCTCGGGAGGAGGAAAATTACTCTATGGAACCGCACATTTGGACAGTTGAAGGTGCAATGGAAGCACCTTAGTCCTGAAGAAGCTACCTGGGAACTGGAAAGTAAGATGTGGGAAGCATACCCGAATCTATTCCAGGAAGTAGTAGAGGATGAAGAATAAGTAACATCAAGGACGATGTTACATTTTAAGGGGGTGTGTATGTCACATACCCCAATTTTGTAAAATTATGTTAATTGTTTTTATTATATTCCTGAGACATTATGTTAAATATAATGCTAAGTAGGAACTGATGACTCAGCAGAGTCAACAGAAGTGGAATATAATTCAGAATATTTTATTATTAATAAATAAATTGAGGAGACAACAGCATGGGAGAGCTGTTAAAAAGAGGTTATTGGTCAAACTGGTGGATGGAACTAGGTGGAGGGAAAAATACAAGTGGCAGCATCCTCAAACACTTCCTAAGTTGCAGGTGGAAACTTCCCTCTATTTGGGGTCATGATACCCCAAGAAAGTGGGATCAGAGCAGGTGGCTCATTAAATCACAACTAACCCAAAAAGACCTAGGCAATCTTTTAAAAGCACCCAATGAAGAGAGCTGAGGCTGCTCAGATATTTTCCAGGGAGAATTCACTCAGGTGAATGATATTCAGGAAATTCATTGAGGGAAAAAGGGAAAAACAATAAGGAAGATGTTCTAAGTGGAATGCTGCAGTAACTTGATTTATTACAGCTTGTTAGCTGGGAGAACGGACTGACAAGTTCTGGATTAATACTGAGTTTGAAGACTGGTATCTGATTTTTGCTGCACCTAGTTCCAGCCAGGGAGACCAAAGCAAGCTCGGGGGTCCTGAGGAGTCGCTGTTTAAGTGCTCTCCAGGAATTGGTAGCAAGGAACGGCCTCCCATTGCTGTTGTTGTCCCAGTTCAAACAAGTTCTGTCACTAACTATTTTTGTTTTAATGAATGTGAATGGATGAATGTTATGCTTATATTATACGACAAAATATTTAGCTGGTTTAGTAATGTAAATGTTTTAGTTTATCAGTAATTGAATCTTTGATGAAAGATAAAGACCCTCTGTGTTTTTCCACATCTAGGTTTTACCAAACCGTACTCCAGCACAGGGTAAATTTAATTAAGAATGGTATGATGAGATTGAGGAGTAATAGTTTCTTTATCTATCCTTCAGAAAAGATATTTTATTAACAGTTGTATGAGTCTTAGTTAAAAACTATTTCCTTGTACTGTATTTTACTTTCAATAATTTTATATGCTAAAGAATAGATAGTAGATTTTAGACTAGATTTATTACTATTTACCATACAGTTCCTTTCTTTTATATTAAATTAACTTCACTATTAAATGTTTAATAACAAACTGAAAATAAGAACAGTTATATAATGATTGGATGCTACTGTCAAACCAATATGGTTTAGACTTTATGAATGTTTTGTGATGTATTCATTTCATTATTTTCTTTTTATATATAAGGACTGAGTTCGAACAAGTTCCAGAGTTGTTATTCTTTTATTTAAAATAT
>LPNX010473137.1:60494-71457 GCA_001517045.1 Pseudotsuga menziesii
GCCGTATTACAAATTTACACATGAAGGCTTACAGCCTATTCCCTATTTAACACAGTAATTTTTATAAAACAAAAGTTTACACTCACAGCCGAAGCCGGAGAGCTCTGTAGTAGAGCTAGGGTCTTAACCAAACGAGGTTAAACAACGAAAAAACAACCAAACAACAGAAAAACCATGAGGGTTTAACAGGCCGTAACGACCAATCCCTCATTACCCCATAAGGGTTTACACAAGATGGATGAGCCATGGAAAAAACCAGGGCTTACCATGGCCCTTATCACTGCAGTCCCTGTACTCTTCGTGCAGACAGAGAGGAGAGACAATTTGTATCTGCAAAACCATCACACAACCGATGGTTAATACTTATTAAAAGCAAAGGAATGTGTTTACAAGAAATGGGTTTTATCTTTAAAAGAATACGATAAATCTTCTTACCTTAGCAACCGAAAAGTTTAACAGCAGTGCAGCGATCAGTGACCAACATGAGACCAGCAAGAGCAAGGAGTCTGCCCTTCAAATTGCAAAAGAAACGGCATTACAAATACTTAATAAGTACTGACAGCAAAGAACCCAAGCTATTCGACGGACAGGGTAAATCCTAAAAGCCATGATGTTATTTTATCAAGTAACACACAGTCTGCAGGCAACATAAGCCATGCTACTTGAAAGAGGAACCACTCTCATTAGGTTATTAGAACGGAGAAGGGTAAGAACTTCACAGTCCAAAGCTAAAGTTAAACAATGGCGGTAGCGAAGAGACAAACAGGAGCATGAACAACGCATGAGGAGCAGAAACACCTCGAGACAGCCTCCACGATTGGTGCAATGGGGCAAGCTAACTAGGGAGAGGCCGTAGACAAATGCAGCACTACACAGGCAACGGAGCGGTGGGTTTCCTTACAGAGAATGGTTAAGAGCCCGAAGGCGAGGGAGGAGGATGAGTTAGGTTTTGGAGAAGACTCATTTAAAACCTGCAAATGCATGGCCCAAACGAAGCCACGTCGCCATGCAATAATTTGTCACGGTGGGTAAGTTTCCCATAGTTTATATGAACAATCGCAAAGAACTCATGTAAACAATTATTGGGTTGTTTCGAGAGTTACATTATAACCTTTGCAGAAGTCAACCTATGATTTAAAAATAATAACAAAAACTTTGCTATTACGTAAACCTATCATTGGAACTTACCACCGATGCAAGGTTTAACGAATCCTTACATTGTGTTATAATATATTGCCACCTATATTATATGATAATCCAATGCGATGCAACCAAACGATAACTCTATGTTCATCGTGATACAGCCCGCATTATGGCCAAGAACCTTGTAATATAATATTGTATTTATTAAAATTTTGTTTTAAGGGACAATATATTTAAAGTAGTAAGTACAATAACATCATCTTGTATACAAACTTGAAATGCCAAGGTAAGGATTTTTATAGTCATCTTGAGAATAAGACTATAAACTTAAATTTGTCATGGACTCGATTATGACGTGTTCATCCAGGTAAATGACTACTTGTCATTAACACCTTACAGTCTTAATAGAATAAGTTGTAACATGATTATAGGAGGGAAATATAATACATATGGTTAAGAAAGAATATTATTCTTACAAGAATTCCACCAACACTTTTATAGAGTATGCGATTGGCACACTTTAAAGAGGTTGTAGATTCAACCATAGTAACTCTTGGATTATAATGTTAACCTTTATGGTCTTGCCATAGTCATCTAAGTTGGATAAAAGTTTCCAAAAGGAATTGGCAACTATATATTTTGATGAATGCATCATCTGGATTAAATGACCTTAACTTAGAATTTATCACATATAGAGGTGAAGCTATTTAAGAGGAAGATCATGAATGTAATGGTTAGACCTTGAAACTTTAAGTTGTACATTCTTTTAATGAATAAAAATAATAACTAGTTTGCAGTAGGTTATTCTTCAGACCTAAGATAAGCTTTAGTATGTGTTAATCAATGGTAATGTAAATAAGACCTGGTGCATCAGCTTGAGTGTAACCCTATCAGTGGATAGTTTAATTTTGGTAGTACTAAAATGTAAACTCCTTATTTATACACTTTACAAAGTAAGAGTTTTTATGCTTTCATAAATATAAACTTTTGAGTTTCATATTCTACTCGTAAATAATCTTATATAAAGATCTTTTGACACTGATAACTATGATAGATATCAAACAGTTCAGTAATCGTAAGAACTATAAATCTATATCTACTAGAATGAAGAACAGATAATAAATTTACCTCAGTAAGCATTGTTATGTGCTTAGCTACTTCTGTCTTACTGAACTTTGATTTGCAAACAAACTTTTACATAAATATTTTAGAATTTTTACTTGCAGCAGCCAATCTTCTTACCTGTAATCTGTAAGGACAGAAGAAACTTTCTGCATTAGCTCAAAAGCTAAGTAAGCCCAGTTTTTCATGACAGCCCCACCTTATGTTCGCAAAAGAAACAAGTTAGTAAACATAAAAGTTATGTTCTGTCAATCTACACAAATAACAGTTTAATGTTAATAATAAGATGATAACACTTAACTAATTAAATGATTAGTTAACTGCATTTATGTTAATATTATGTAAATTTTAAATTTTAAATTTTTTGGAAAATTTGGGGTTTTCACACACCCTTCCATCATGCACCATTCTCCACCAGCCTTCCACCCCTCTCTGCCATCCCCTTCTCCCACCTTACTCCCTCTCCACCATTCCCTTTCCTCCACGATCCAGCTCCTTCTCCTTCACTGCTTCCATTATCATGGTCATTCTACCTCCCAATCACCGCCTCCATCATTCACATTCATCCACGGTCGGTTGTATAATAAATATTATTTAATATACTTTGTTTATTATTAATATTTATTATTTGATATACCTTAATATTAATGTTTATTATTATTATTATTATTATTATTTAAAAACTAAAAAAAAAACTATATTATAATAATTATTTTTATTATTATAAATATTTTTAAAAAAAATCATGGCTAGCTGGCATTATATAGCAAATAAAAATAAGTCCACGTACAGCACTAGGAAGATTCCAGCAATCACCAGATCAATGGATGCTCAGTTCGATCAAATCAATGAGAAAATTAACAAGAATTACGAGGAACTCCACGTAAAAATCAAACAAACCAATGATAATTCGACATCAAAGTGGACACAATTTATGTCACGATTAGAGAATAGCTTCCTCACTCTACAAGAAGACCAAAAGAAAAATCAGGCAGTGTTAACCGCCATCTTGGACAGATTACAAATATCAATTGACCTGCAACCAAACTCTCCCAAAACATTGGAGCACCCACATCCTCTGTTCAACATGTCGTCCTCAACCTCATATACACAAGGACACCAAATACGATTGAAAGTTGAGTTACCCAAATACGACAGGGATGAGAGACAGTGCATAGCGTGGATTAACAAAGCCAAGGAATACCTAGACATCCACAACATCCATTACAACGATGAGAAAATTAAATATGCCTCCATGCATCTAGAAGGAAACGCTTACAACTGGTACTTATGGTGGAAGAATAGTGCAAAAATATGTTCTTACAACTGGGTTAGCTTAAGGAACGACCTCGTCAAAAGATTCCAAGGCATTGAAGAAAAAGACTTCTTTGCCAAAATCACAAGGTTACAACAAAAAAACAATGTCAATGAGTACACCTGTGAATGGGAAGCATTGTCAACTCGAGTCCCAGAGTTAATCAATGACCAGCGACTACAGACCTACATACATGGTCTAAAACAACACATCCGTGATGAACTAGAGTTACACAATATCTCTACCATGGAGGAAGCACGACGTAAAGCTAGGATTATTGAAAGAAAATCCATTCATACAAATGTCAACCAAAACAACTTCAACAAGAACTCCCTCCAATCAGGATACACGAGAAATCCAAGGTATACACCGCCTCAAATTAGGGAAGGAACAAAACCCAGTTTAGAGGCCCAGAGAATAAAAGAAGGGAAATGTAAGTTTTGTGGAGACAAATGGGATCCTAAGCACAGATGCTTACAAAAGAAATTATATGCTTATGAAGCAGAGCTAGAAGTCAATGAACCAATTGAAGACGATGCGAATAGCCAACAAGACTGCCTCCTAGGAATCAAGGATGACTCCCCACAAATCTCATTAGCTGCTATTACCAGAATCTCCCAACAGCAAACATTGAAGATTAAAGGACATATCAAAAATAATAACGTCACAGTTCTCATCAACTCTGGCAGCACCCATAACTTCGTTAATGTTAACCTTGCTAAAGTATTTAACCTATTTATTCGTCCAGTACCTAACATGAAGGTTATGGTAGCAGATGGCAAGAAGAATGACAATGTGGGAAAATGTCACAAGGTTAAGTTACAAATGAAAGAATATAACTTAGAATCATATTTCTTTGCGGTACCACTAGGAGGAATCGACATAGTATTAGGAATACAATGGTTACAAACCTTGGGTACATACTTTGCAAATCACCAAGAACATTTTATTGAATTCCATGCATTCGAGAAAACACACAAATTATATGGGTTCCAACCACCTCCAACACAACTGGTTACATCACATTAGATGGAAAAGCTACGTTGGAAATGGATATTCTAACAAGTGAAGGAGATATGGACAAACAACCAGAGATACAAGAGCTAATTCGAAAACATCGCAAGGTGTTTCAAGAGTTACCTATGTCGCTCCCAACAAACAAAAAAACTGAGCACATAATCGAAATAGAACCAGGGACAAAACCTGCCAATAACAACCCCTACAGATATCCGCATTAGAGACGTTGCGACAGTTTACATAGTCATTGTCATCAAATAAGCTTTGAGGAGAAAGCTTCCTTAAGGGAAAGGGAATGTAACAAAATCCAAATTTAATTATTAAGTTAGGTTGATCAATGTAAATTAACTAAGAGGTGACTTGAAAAGTCACCTCTCTTCCCCATTTACAGTTTAAATTACCGGGGCACCTATTATGTAATTCATCTCCTACATTTATAAAATATACATTTTTCCGACATTACGTTCTTCTTTCCATCTTCCTTACTCTTCCAAAAGGTGGACTTATCGATGCACGTAAACAATAAGGAGGGATTCTTAAAGTTCAAATGAAAGTTTGAAAGTGTACCTTTGAAGGAGACAACTTTCTCAAGTCATGATCCAAAATCTAGACTATATGGACAATGGATGGGTAAAAAATATAGACTATGAGAATATCTCATTTCAGTAACATAAAATGGAATTAGCATTGCCATTAACTATGAGACAACCCCATTAATTTTAAACATGTGCAAGTGGAAGAGAATGGAAATAGGAACTATGATGGTTGTGTAGTAGTTTAGAGGAAAAGGAAGGGGGTGCCACTAAGGAACCTAAACCAAGGTCCATTTCTTCATTAAACTCACTCATGAGGTGAATAACTATGAGAAGATGGAGAAGGAGGGATATAAACCCAATCTCAAGGAATAAATAAAGAAGACAATCAAGATCATAATGAAACTAAAGATAACTTAATAATGAAGGATACACAACACACTAATGAAACAACAAATCAAAAACATATCCAAGGAGGGGAGGAGGAAGAAAAAATAACCATTAAGGAAATTTCAACTCAAAATGGGCCTCCTAAGCAAAACAATAAAATAATATTTATTAATTTTGGACGAAGAAAAGAAAAAAACCATTGTTTTTGTTCGTATTTTCGACATATCTCCCTGTTTTTTTACTCAAATTTCAATCGGGAGAGCTCGTTGGATGCATAATTAATTTCCGCATATAACGAGTACCCACTCGATATACTTTTGATAGACCCCGCTACCCCAAAAAAAAAGAAATATCGGACATCATCATCACGTTTTCCAGGGATTTCTTGCTTTTGGGGTAGCGGGGTCTTTCAAAAGTATGCCAAGTGGGTACTCGTTGGATGCGGAATTTATAATACAATATATATATATATATATATATATTGAAAAATGTATATAGACGAACCTTATGTTGAATCCCATCCGAACTTCATTCGAAAATTCGAACCCGAATCGAACCTGAAGGTTGCCGAACCTGAAAACGAACCCGAACCTTGTGACATTGGTATCAAACCTGTCAATTACATACCTCTGGTACTCTTACATGATGTGCCCTCCACATTAACTTCAACCTTCCTGCAAAATTTGGGATTGTGAATTTTGGAGTTTCTCACGAAACCCACCTTTTTCCACATGGTAAATGGATATTGATAATTCTCTGGATTCCATACACCATAATTCCCTAGTCCCAAGTGCAAGATTCTTAACCTAGAAATAGTATTGGAATCCACCATGCATATTCCAAGTGGAGTACCCTCCTTCTACACCTGGAAATAGCACAAGGATCCATGAAGCATAGGCTAAGTGGAGCACCCTCCTCCTCAAGAATAAACTGAATGCATGAACAAAAAGTCAAACTTCATCTAGGGTGCACTTTCCAAGGCTTCAAATATAATAATGCTTGATACACAAGGCAACCTGAAATGATATTATAAAATTCTTCAAGTAAAATAATACCATTTTAGTTACTTTTTATATTATTATTATTTGTTCCAAGATGTTTGAGAGGGATTCAAACCTCTTTGGACCTCATATGAAGAGAATAGAATTTCACATCCCATCAAAATTCAGCAAACTTAACAGTTTTCAAGATTCCGGCATTTCAAGATGAGTATAGCATGAATGGCTTGGAGTAAAAGACACCTTGCAAAAATAGGACTTGCTTGATGTGTGAATCACTTTGAATATGATAGGTTGAGTCTTCTCCAAGAGACATGTATCTAAACTAAATTCTAATTGAATTGAGGATAAATAAATCAACTGCACTGTAGGGAGAAGTTAGAACTGAAAGGAAAGTCTACTGAAGTGAATTGATTATGAACTGAAGTGACAGTCTCAGGAGAGCTTTTGCCAAAACTGAAGGGCACACTCCTCTCCAAGTCAAAAATAGGTCCAACAAATTCTTGAATGCAGAGGAAGAGTCTTCATCATTTGGTGCAGCAAACTTTCCATGAATAGGTTACCTTCAAGGTCAAGCAAATCTAAAAATCACATGTTCATGTGCATGAACTGAGAATCAACAACAGTGAACTCCACTCAACTGCACTGAAAGGTCAGCTCCAAGAATAGCTGCCCTAAGTAGAGTGCACTCCTAGAGATAAACATAGAACAAGTGGAAACCACCATAGAAGCTTCTAGAAGGTGCAACAACCTTAATTTTCCGTTCCAATTTCTCAAAATGACTTGAAACTGGATGCCAATGTTGTTCAAGATAAAGGGTACTCAAAATATAACCAAATTATGAAAACCTCAAGGCTAAAAGTAGACCAAGATTACACAATCCTTGAACACCACCAAATTTATCAAAAATTGTAAGTATCTCCAAAATTGCATAAATTCAATTTTTAGACCTAGGCTTGACCAATTCTGACCAAGACCTTGACTATCTCAGATTGCCACAAACACAGAACCATATGCACATATCAAAAAGGGTTATCCAAATCTACCATGAGATTTCAATTTTGAACAGAGATAAAATTTCTAAAACTATAAATTTTATGATTGTAAATCTTGAAAGTATGAAAGTGCCCATTTAGGAAACCATCAATTTAGGTGCCCAAAAACGTCTCCAGCTGCTGAAAAGGAAAAATTTCTAAAACTATAAAGTTTCTAAAAATAGCCAATTCAAGAATCTAACTATCATCATCCTCCCATGCATACTCCAAACATTGAATGTCATTCAGATGCATGGGGTGACCTGCCAAAAATAGAAGTAGAGGAACCTACTCAAAATGCCTATGTTGAGAGCATGTCCATATGTGCACTAAAATAGGCATGATATGTCCTCTGAATGCACATGCTACGAAAACCACCTGCCAAGAACCTGTCCAATCCTCAACCCTTGAGCAATACAAGAACCACAAAAATGTGCTAACACTGACTTTAGCAATCCTGAACAATCAATGCCAAATGATGAACTCAAAAATGGTAAGTTGATCCTGATCAAGATGTATCCACAAACCATCAATGCCAATATCTGCTAATGTATCCACAAACTGTCAATGTCAAATGAATAATTTTGACAAGTCCATCCAATAATGAATGCATGAACCATCAACAAGATCGCCAAGATGTTTTTTTAAGAAATGCATTTTGAGTGATAACAAGTTCATCTAGCATTTCTCTATTCTTCCTAGACCCTTAAGATGAGCTTCTCCTCTAGTTATTTGCATTGCTGCCTTCTTGCTTGTTTGCCTTTGCCCTTCCCTTCACCCACCCCCTCAAGACAAACTGTCCTTCATTTTCTTTCCCTACTCTCCTCGAGGAAGGACCCCCTTGACTTCCTTGCCCCACTGGGTGAAAGACATTAACATCATGATCAAAGTCTGTTGTTTGTCTCACACCACAAGTACACATCAGGCAAATGTCTTGTTGATTGATCACTTGTCATATATTGATATTATGTTAGCCAATGGAGATAAGATGGTTGATTGAGCCAAGAGAAATGAACCTCCTCGGGCGCTAGCTTGGGTCTCTTGTTGCTAGCTTGGATATCGACACATTCTAGGCAACTGCCAATGCTACGACCTTGATAAATAGGCACATTTCAAACAGCTTTCAACATGTTCTCTTGGGCTTCTAGATGGCATCACCTGAACCTAGGTAAGGATCTATCTCCTTGCTCTGGCAGAGATTTGAGATTGGAAATAATCAGCTCCTTATTCCAAACATTCATGAGATCAGTAATGTTATATATTTATATGATATGGGGCTCGAGCACCTCTAAGAACAAGTTGAGGCAGACTGAGAGGGTACATAAACACATAGCAACCACCTGTTGGAGAATAAAATAATTCATCCATATGAACTTTCATTGGCAGAAACAGGTATGAATCAACTTGAGCTAAAAGTATTAAGGAAACTGATTTTATACTGAAAAAAATAACTAAAATGGGAAGCAAAATATACCTAACCAAATTAGGAGAGAATCCTTATAGAGAATACCCATAGAAGTCTCGTACCAAAGTAATGAGAGATCTTATAGCTACCAAATGTAATAGGAAGGCCTCAATCAAATTATTCTCAACAGTAAGAATAGATTTTGAAGAAAAAGGTGCTTAAATCCTGTCACGAAAGGGAGGATCAATAGTGGAAGTCGGATAAGTAACGAGAGATTTTCTAGCTACCAAATGTAATAGGAAGGCCTCGGCTTGTAGAAGTAAAACCATTCTCAACACTGCTTGAAACTTGGTATTGTGCACTGTTGCAATATTTACAGTGCTTGTGGGAGAAGGTCATGCAGCTTTTTAACCCATTGTGAAGCATTATTACGGCTTTCAACAGTGGATGTTCCTCTCTCTCTATTCAATTGCAGACGGTATTGATGGAGCTGTGCTGCAATAGGCTTTATGCTCATTACCAGTTCTCTCAAGGAGTTCAATTCTTTCCTACAGCGGAGCGCAATGTTAACATGGTGAAGAATCTGGTCGACTGCTATGTCGATGCCTTTACCAATAAACCCAGAGAGAAAACTAGGATCAGCCATGATATCACTTGCTCATAGCAATCTTTCTTAAAACAAAAAGGAAAACAGTGACAGAGATATTTGAAAATCTCCAAAATGACTTTATTTTCTCTTCACTTCACTCGACTCCTCAAGCAACACTAACAGTGGCCTAGTCTTTATGAGGAAATAAGAAGAAATATGACCCAAGATTTGCATCTGGTATCTAAGGAAGCATTGCAGATAATTATTTATAAAGCTGGTTCATTCAATTCATATTCCTATCTTGCACCTTCGTGCTCTTTGGGAGAACTTTCTAACGTTTCCTATCAATCAATAAAGCTAACAACAAAGCGAGCTTTAGAGTTGGTTGGATGCGGTTGAGTGGATAATATAGGACAAACGCAACAGCTGGTTGAATGTAAATGATGAGATATATATATAGGACAAACACAAAACAAAGGTAGGTTACAACATGGCTTAATCTCCATCTTTCGTTTAGTTTGTTGCAAGTCCTTCGCACATATTATCATTGTCTGCATGAGGATAGTATTTCAATGGATATTAAAAATGAAAAGACCCACTCGCTATTTCGTAGGTTTCCAATTTTTTTTTATCGAACTTATCACACTCCTTTTTATTCTACCATTCTGTAAACTAAAATACCTCCCCTTCCCACAGAGCGCCACCCAACACCCAACATTTTGTTTACTCTCCTTTTTCTCATCCATTCAAGATTGAAACAAAACTTAAAGCAAGGTTTATCATTTTTTTTAAAGATATATAGGATTTCATCATACACATTATTTCTTTCAAGGCCATATGTCATTGTTGAAGAAGTATGCCTCTTCTCTTTACCCTCTCTCTCTTCATTAACCATAAAACATACATCAAGAAACAGACCTATTCAGAAGATGCTACATCCGCATATTGTTGAAGAGCCAATGGCACTGCATATTGGTGTGGTGTCTGTCTTGGACTCCGATTTACAGAGACCGAATTTGCACCTGTTAGTGCCATTCCTGCATGAGAAAGAATTCATCAAAAGTAAAA
Source organism: Pseudotsuga menziesii (assembly GCA_001517045.1). Taxonomy (NCBI): domain Eukaryota; kingdom Viridiplantae; phylum Streptophyta; class Pinopsida; order Pinales; family Pinaceae; genus Pseudotsuga; species Pseudotsuga menziesii. The sequence goes on from LPNX010473137.1 coordinate 71,109, forward strand.
ACATAGTATAAATGTTAATATACTTTTTATCTACTGCAAAACCCACTGAAATTGAAAATGATTATAATATTTGACATAAATATGCGAGTGGAATGTACTCGAAGACTGACCAGGGTTTTGTGTTGATGCTGCAGTCCCATACTTTGACAAAGCAGTCATTGTAGCTACCAATCCTGGGCTACTATACTGAACAATATGTGGACCCTGCATATATCCTGGTGATGCAGGATATCCAGACGCACCATGTGATACTTGTGCATGAGGATACATTGTTGCTGCTGGGCCAGCATATAGTTGTGGAGACTGGGGTGTTGCATATGGATTATAAAATCCCTGCAACAAACCAAGT
>LPNX010473137.1:81200-88700 GCA_001517045.1 Pseudotsuga menziesii
TCCTATTTTCTCTTGTAGCTTAGGTATATGGTATAAGTGGTTCTACATAAGAGAAACTAAAATATCATAGAACAAAAAGCACGTGTGAGGAGGTCCAATACATAAAAGTTGGTCTTCCTTGACAAATAAAAAATGAAACAAGTTCATGAATATGTGTCTTCTATAAAAGACACATCATCCCTATTGATCCTTCATTTGGTAGCGACATGTTCTCTTCGGGTGTACAATCATGGTTTGAAGGGTCATTTTGGCTAGCAAGTTCCTTTATTTTCAGAGGATTTTCCTTAGTCATCATCTTAATGGCCTACACAAGTGCATGATGACCTATCCAAAGGTTTGCACTTAGGATAGATAACAAAATAAACACCATTAAATTTTACTTAAAAAATTCAACCCAAAATTATCTCAAATTAGCATGCCTAACCAATGCTAGAATCTACCCATTCATAAAGATAATATAACCTAAAATTCAAATATCCAAGTACACAATATTTGGACAATTGAAACAGTTCTTATATCTATGTATATATATGATATGTATGTATATATATTTGGAAACAATAAGCAACACTAGCCCCAAACTATCATTGTTGTCATTAAGGTATACACATTATAATTATTTTCCTCATTAGGATTTATAAACCCTAATCATCTTTCATCATAGAAGCACATGGCCTTTCAAAGAAGTCTAGCACCAGTTTCGAGATCAACATGTCTTTCCTAGGATGATTCCTCAAACCCTAGGTCTTTGACTATTGCATCAACACAAGCACCAAGACCTCCATGGAAAATCAACTAAACTTAAAAAAATATTCTTCTAAGCAAGGCATCAAAAGAAGCTCGAGACTTATCAAGTTAAGTTTTCCATGGTCTTTCCCTAACCTCCATGTATCACACAAGAACAAGACTGCGATATCACCAAAGATGTTAGCTCTTTTCTTTGTATCTTCTATAGGGTTGGAACCCTAATTCTACCTCCTTTGACTTCACAACAAGGGCTACAAAATCTGCAAGACAACCATCAATTCCTCTAGTATTATATCTCCTTCTCCAAGGTTTACTTACATATATAAACCCTAGTGTCCTCATGTAATGCATTCCTCCTCTAGTTGTGTACAACATATTCTTGTTCCCAATGCTCCTTGACATATGTGTTAGAGGTGGTTACAATGCTCCAATGCTTATCCTCAATATGTGTGCCAAGGTTGTTACTATGCTCATTTGCTTCTCCTCAACATGTGTGTGAAGGTGGTCACTATGGTCCAATATTTCACTTATCTTCATCCTAATATCACAAGGAAACCCAACTAAATAAACCCTAGTCCAAGTGTACGTTAACACCATGAAGATACATCCCTTAGGGCACTCTTTCTAAGCATATAACATATCCAGAATATCTTATTACAACATCAATAAATCTACTGTTTTATTTTCTAGATATATGTTAAAAAATTATTTTCAAGATATGTGTTAAATCACTTAACAAATTCAACCCAAAGTTTTTCGAAATTAGAATTTATAACCAATGCTAGTATATACCTGATCATGAAGATAATATAAGTTGAAATTCAAATCTGCAAGCACACAATATTTGGACAACATTGAAGGAAACTGAGCAAAACCCTAGTTTAAAGTCGAGTTATGTCGAGTTGAAAGTTGCATGAAAATGTCGTTGAGGGACACTTGGTCAATCTTGACCCGAGAGTGAAACAACAAATAGTGCAGCAAGATTACATTTTGTTGGATTCGCTAAATGTGTATGGCCAATGTCGATATGGAAACACTACCAAGACTAGCAAGGTGGAGGGTTTTGCAGAGCTGACCAACCAATGGGAGAGTTTCATTGAAGGAAATTGAGCAAAACCCTAGTTTACAAAACTGATGCACAATGAACTCACTCAGCCATGAAAACATGGTGGAGAGGGCCCACTAGAGGTAATGGAATGCCAAGAGATGAACAGAGTCGATGTCTCATCGATCCGACTTCCGTTTGTTGAGTTATGTCGAGTTGAAAGTTGCATGAAAATTTCGTTCAGGGACACTTGGTCACTCTCTGTCCAGGAGCGAAAAACCAAACGAAGCAGCAAGATTGCATCACGTTGGCTCCAAAAAGTGTGTATGGCCAATGTCGATATGGAAACACTACCAAGACTAGCACAATGGAGGTTTTTGCAGAGTTGACTCACCAATGCGAGAGTTGCATTGAAGGAAACTAATCAAAACCCTAGTTTATGAAACTGATGCACAATGAACTCACTGGTCCATGCAAATGCAGTGGAGAGGGCCCACTAAAGGTAATGGCATGCCAGGATACCAATGAAGTTGAATGATTTTCCATCTGACCTCCGGTTGCCGAGTTATGTTGAGTTGAAAGTCGCATGAAAATGGGGTCTAGGGACACTTGGTCACTCTCGGTTCGGGAGCGAAAAACCAAATGGAGAAGAAAGATTGCATGCCATTGGCTTCAACAAGTGTGTATGGCTAATGCCTATATGGAAACACTACCAACACTGGAACGGTGGAGGGTTTTGTAGAGTTGACCCACCAATGTGAGAGTTGCATTGAAGGAAACTGAGCAAAACCCTAGTTTACAAACCAATGCAAAATGAACTAACTGGGCCATGAAAACATGGTGGATAGGTCCCACTAGAGGTAATGTCATGCCAAGATACCAACGGAGTCGATGGCGCGTCGATTCAAGCTTCGATTTCTGATTTATGTCAAGTTGAAATTCGCATGAAAATGGGGTCCATGCAACCCTAGCAATGATGCACCGTCCTTGCAAAACCCAGTGTCAAGTGGTCGGGGGTGGATTTCCCATGGCGCCCATTCCAAAAAAATGTGTGGGAGTCGACAGAATAAAATATCGCTTCCTGGTTTGGTTTTTGGACCCCGACCATGAATTGGCCAGGCGTCCTTGAATGACTTTTGCAAGCCTACTGCAACTCGCCATAGAACATTGACCAGTGATCCGATGGATGAATCATCAGTTTCTTTGGGATCGTGACATGAGATTATGGCTAGGGTGGCCTCCCACCCAATTCCACATAACCTAGGCATGCCTCCAGGCCAGATTTTGAAAACTAGGGTTTCACCCCAGTGGGGTCTATCCAACCCTTGCAACAGTGCACCCACCTTGAAAAACATTGTGTTGGGTGTCCAGGGGTGGTGTGCCGGTGGCGGAAATTCCTAAACACACCTACATGATCTGAAGGATTTAGAAATTGCCGCTCAGTTTGGTATGGGAACCCCAACCTTGAATTGGCCCACGCATCCCTGAATGGCTTTTGCAGGCCTACTGCAACTCGCCATAGAATGATGACCAAGGATCGGATGGAGGAATCATCAATTCCATTGGGATTATGGCTAGGGTGTCCTTCCCCATGACTTTGCATGACCCAAGCATGCCTCTACGACAGATTACGCAAACTAGAGTTTCACCCAAGTGGAGTGTAAACGCAATTACCCAATCTCATTCAATATAGCCATCTAGATCGTCTCTGTTTCTAATTGCATCCATCAATCTCTTGTTCTCTAAATGAGGCAAGAATTAACGTACCTTGGTTGAGTTCTTGTTTGACATTTTCTGTAGATGGATGTTCATGCCAACAATCAAGTTTGTGAAGTGGTAGACCACAGAACCTGGTTTGTAATCCATGAATACATTTCCACTAGTTCTTCTTGATTTCCCATCTAGTGTAAGATATTCACCCTCTAATGCATCGTTCCAACTAATAATCCATGCCCCATTCATTGTCTTTTGGGGCAACAACTGCATATATGTGTTCTAGTTCTACAATATCTGAGATATGGTCATAGTCTGTCGAAATCATTGATTGACCCTCCTCTAAGTGGGTTGTTTCACCGACTACACATGGGTCTACTGCAAGTGACACATGATCCCAATAATCAACCCAATCCATGCATTCGCATTCATCCCATTCACCACTGCTACAAGGGATGTAAAACAAGCAAGTTTCCACATCCATATTTCAAATAGGGGGTTGTTTGAGCTTTGAACCGAATGAAATCCACATGTTCCTTGTATTGTGCCACAACTATAGGAACATAATCGATCTATATCAACCACATGCCAAAAATTCTTGACTGGCCTTCCTACCCCTGTTGATGTATGTTGCACTTTAGTTCAATCCGACATTGTTGCAGAGCACCAATGAGCTATGGATTTTTCATCTTTGATATGGGGGTTTCTGGTAAACCACATATCCTCCCTTTATAGTGTGTTCTTGATGCATGCACTGACCCCACCATGCTCATCTTTGTTGTGCTCGGTCTCAAATTAGTTCCATATATGTAGCACATTATAAGTCTTATGTAACATACTCATCCATTGGAATACTGGGGCATTTTTGAACTACCCCGCAAAAACCATCTGACCATATCCAATGTTGATCCATTTGTATATCTCCCTCCTTTAGCTAATCATAGAAAATTTGAAAACAATGTTGCACATAATGCAGATCATGGCATCTATCATCACTTATGTAAAAATTTGTCTCCTTCTGTATTATCCTGTTTTTAATGCTGCTCTCAGGGCCATGCCTATACATAATATGTACCATGATGCTGACTTGGTCGGAATGGTAGTATTAACTCCGAATTTCATTTTGTGGCTGAAGGGTGTATTTTTCTGCAAAATCCACAATTGACAATATGGTCCCAAGGGGAAAGTTGTGCCTGCATTTTCTGTAATTCTCATCCTTCCATCGCGCTACATGCACATGTTGAACATACTGCTCAGTTTTATTTTAGAACTCTATAAAAAAATCACATACCTGTACCTATTGCCATTAAACAAGGGTCGTATTAGAATGTGACCTGTCAAGAATGTATATGTAGAAACTGGACATGTAAGAGGAAAAACATGCAATAATCATTTGCACATGCGACTTCACCAATGCAATATTTTTACTTTCCTTCGCACTATTTGATTGATAGGTTATGTACTTTAAGCTCTACATCTCCATGCTCATATTGTCAATTGATGCTCATCGCTTCCATGAATACAACAATTCAAGAGAGCAAACCCACTGCACCTGGAACAATTCCCATATAGACATGATTTTCCATAGTATTTGTGTCCTTCGTGCCTTGGACACATGATGCTAACGATAAAATATCTCGATGCATTCGGTGGTATTACAGATTCATTGCAGCCCTGCTCAAGGTTAGTATGCAAATCACAAAATATATGTTTATACATGTCATAAAAATATTCATGTTCTACATGGTATCTACAACAGCATGTGTTTCGATCAATGCCTATACGAACATACTATGGTTTACATTTCTCAAAGGACCTTTGGCCCAGGTTCAATTGTGTGTGCTTATTCCTGAATATCTCATAGAGTTCAGTGTATATTGTGTTAAGGAAGTGTTTGACGAGGGGTTCATGTTCAATAGAACCTTTTCTCAACTTTAGCACATTTCTTTGGTTAGATGAAGGTCTGTTATGATCATGCCATAACTTTTTTACTAAGTCCTTAACAGCATCAATTAGCTTCATATCTCGACGAGGAAACATGCCGACAAAATCCCAACAATATTTTCTGCATAGAGTCTGAAGATTTTCTCTTATAATAGAGTACTTCTTAATAGTTTTTCTATTTTATTTAAGTATGTTAGAAGTGTGTGAAAGGAGGCGACGTAGCCATGTTTACTTTCTTACAACTGATTCTGATTACACACGACGAGCCACACAAAGATATTTATTATGCAATGTCTTCCCAATCGCATTAAAAGCAAATTGGAGATTTCTAACAATATGATTGTTAGCTGCTGAAATTCTAACCATATTTAATCCCATAATTCTCCTACCAACAACTAAACAATTTGACTTTAACAAACATAGTAATAATTCAAATTTACCTGCATCGCCTTTGGCTTCAAAATATTCCTTCATTTATTTGCTACATTTCCAATCGATAGTGCATTTGGGAAACTTACCTTCAAGGCCTGACAGACAAATTTCATCCACATGGATATGTCTAGGAGTCATTTTTCTTATAGTAGACAGTAGAGGTAGGGAAGGTGGAAATGAGCTTCGAATTCTAGGGCTTCTTTGTTGTGGTGCTTCATTCACATGTCGGTCCATATTGGGAGTGTGCTCGACAAGGTTGTGATATTCTTGGAGAGATTGAAAATTAATCATTGCTCGTAGGTCCAATGCTTGATACTCAGCGTCTCTCAATATACCTATGTATTTAAGAGCTTCAAGCATGGCTCGTTGATGGATTCTTGGTTGGAGACTGTGTTGATGTTGGAATTTGAGTTGGGTCTATTGGACGTAACCACTTCACACGTGGTTCTGAAGTGGAGGTTGTTATGTCATCGACTCTATTAGGATTGGTTGCAGTATCAGTGGAAATCACAGGACCGTGTCTCACTCTCTCCATTTCCAACCTAGCCTTTTCTCTTACCTCATTTTCCTTTTCAATGGGCATATTCCTTCTAGTTTTTCCTACTCTGTTACGTGAGTTTCCCATCTCCAAGATTTTCTTTATAAAAACTATGAGGTCTACCCCTGAATAAGAAGCAACAAATAAGGATTATACAAGAAACATGACGCGTTACAACATAATTAACTAAATTATAGAGATGATAGCATGGTAATTATTGGAATTGATACATAAACATTGATTAAAGGTTTCTCTTTATGTTTGAACTAAAGTTTCATTTCTATACTCTATTTGAGTCAAGTAAAGAGAGTCAAGTTTGTAGGTATTACAGCTATAGGATTATGACTTCCTTTGTGTTCAAAAAGCATTGGAATTGAAATGAAGATGAGTGAAATATTCTTCGTTTCCAACACCTTCAGACGAGATGACATTACATGTAATATGCCACATTAGTTGTGAGGGAAGACACAAGTTGGTGTTTGGATGTCTTGGGAATAAATTGAATAAATTACACTCATTAAGTTAAAAGTTAACTATTAAGAGAAAAAATTGAGTAATTACACAATGAGTAGGTTGCAAATCCCTTGAAACAAAAGAAAAATCATTGAGGTAGAGGCATCCCTGTCACGCTCAATGGCATGTTATGATAAATCTAGCATGAAGAGGAGAGCATGGACAAGTTGGTGAACTATTCAATATGGACCCTCTTTCATGATTTCTTCCAAGGTTTTTATACAAATTGAAGAGTCTCAATAGATAACCTCATCTATGCCATCCTTGTGGGAAATCAAAATATATTCATGTGAAAATGATTATTGGTCTATATTTCATACTTCATCTTGTATAGAGAATATGGACAACTTGGGGAACTATTCAATATGGACACTCTTCCATTATTACTTCAAAGGTTTTTTTTAATTGAATAGTCTCAAGAGATAACTTCATCTATTCCATCATTGTGTGAAATCAAAATATATTCATGTGCAAATGTAAATTAGTTAACATTGCATACTTCATCTTGTATGGAGAATATGAGACTTGTTTAGATGTGAAGTTGGGAATTCTTCTTGTGAAATTAAAT
>LPNX010473137.1:93700-120808 GCA_001517045.1 Pseudotsuga menziesii
TTTTGCATTGGTTTGTAAACTAGGGTTTTGCTCAGTTTCCTTCAATGCAACTCTCGCATTGGTGGGTCAACTCTACAAAACCCTCCATCGTTCCAGTGTTGGTAGTGTTTCCATATGTGCATTAGCCATACACACTTGTTGAAGCCAACGGCATGCAATCTTTCTGCTTCGTTTGGTTTTTCGCTCCCGAACCGAGAGTGACCAAGTGTCCCTAGACCCCATTTTCATGCGACTTTCAACTCAACATAACTCGGAAACCGGAGGTCAGATCGAAAATCCTTCAACTTCATTGGTATCCTGGCATGCCATTACCTTTAGTGGGCCCTCTCCACTGCATTTGCATGGACCAGTGAGTTCATTGTGCATCAGTTTTGTAAACCAAGATTTTGATTAGTTTCCTTCAATGCAACTCTCGCATTGGTGAGTCAACTCTGCAAAACCCTCCATCGTGCTAGTCTTGGTAGTGTTTCCATATCGACATTGGCCATACACACTTTTTGGAGCCAACAGAATGCAATCTTGCTGCTCCATTTGGTTTTTCGCTGCCGGACAGAGAGTGACCAAGTGTCCCTGAACGAAATTTTCATGCAACTTTCAACTCGACATAACTCAACAAACGGAAGTCGGATCGATGAGACGTCGACTCTGTTCATCTCTTGGCATGCCATTACCTCTAGTGGGCCCTCTCCACCATGTTTTCATGGCTGAGTGAGTTCATTGTGCATCGGTTTTGTAAACTAGGGTTTTGCTCAGTTTCCTTCAATGAAACTCTCGCATTGGTGGGTCAGCTCTGCAAAACCCTCCACCTTGCTAGTCTTGGTAGTGTTTCCATATCGACATTGGCCATACACACTTATCGAATCCAACAAAATGTAATCTTGCTGCACTGTTTGTTGTTTCACTCCTGGGTTGAGAATGACCAAGTTTCCCTGAACGACATTTTCATGCAACTTTCAACTCGACATAACTCGACTTTAAACTAGGGTTTTGCTCAGTTTCCTTCAATGTTGTCCAATTATTGTGTGCTTGCAGATTTGAATTTCAACTTATATTATCTTTATGATCAGGTATATACTAGCATTGGTTATAAATTCTAATTTGGAAAAACTTTGGGTTGAATTTGTTAAGTGATTTAACACATATCTTGAAAATAATTTTTTTAACATATATCTAGAAAATAAAACAGTAGATTTATTGATGTTGTAATAAGATATTCTGGATATGTTATATGCTTGGAAAGAGTGCCCTAAGGGATGTATCTTCATGGTGTTAACGTACACTTGGACTAGGGTTTATTTAGTTGGGTTTCCTTGTGATATTAGGATGAAGATAAGTGAAATATTGGACCATAGTGACCACCTTCACACACATGTTGAGGAGAAGCAAATGAGCATAGTAACAACCTTGGCACACATATTGAGGATAAGCATTGGAGCATTGTAACCACCTCTAACACATATGTCAAGGAGCATTGGGAACAAGAATACGTTGTACACAACTAGAGGAGGAATGCATTACATGAGGACACTAGGGTTTATATATGTAAGTAAACCTTGGAGAAGGAGATATAATACTAGAGGAATTGATGGTTGTCTTGCAGATTCTGTAGCCCTTGTTGTGAAGTCAAAGGAGGTAGAATTAGGGTTCCAACCCTATAGAAGATACAAAGAAAAGAGCTAACGTCTTTGGTGATATTGCAGTCATGTTCTTGTGTGATACATGGAGGTTAGGGAAAGACCATGGAAAACTTAACTTGATAAGTCTCGAGCTTCTTTTGATGCCTTGCTTAGAAGAATATTTTTTTAAGTTTAGTTGATTTTCCATGGAGGTCTTGGTGCTTGTGTTGATGCAATAGTCAAATACCTAGGGTTTGAGGAATCATCCTAGGTTAGACATGTTGATGTCGAAACTGGTGCTAGACTTCTCTGAAAGGCCATGTGCTTCTATGATGAAAGATGATTAGGGTTTATAAACCCTAATGAGGAAAATAATTATAATGTGGATACCTTAATGACAACAATGATAGTTTGGGGCTAGTGTTGCTTATTGTTTCCAAATATATATACATACATATCATATATATACATAGATATAAGAACTGTTTCAATTGTCCAAATATTGTGTACTTGGATATTTGAATTTTAGGTTATATTATCTTTATGAATGGGTAGATTCTAGCATTGGTTAGGCATGCTAATTTGAGATAATTTTGGGTTGAATTTTTTAAGTAAAATTTACTGGTGTTTATTTTGTTAGCTATCCTAAGTGCAAACCTTTGGATAGGTCATCATGCACTTGTGTAGGCCATTAAGATGATGACTAAGGAAAATCCTCTGAAAATAAAGGAACTTGCTAGCCAAAACGACCCTTCAAACCATGATTGTACACCCGAAGAGAACATGTCGCTACCAAATGAAGGATCAATAGGGATGATGTGTCTTTTATAGAAGACACATATTCATGAACTTGTTTCATTTTTTATTTGTCAAGGAAGACCAATTTTTATGTATTGGACCTCCTCACACGTGCTTTTTGTTCTATGATATTTTAGTTTCTCTTATGTAGAACCACTTATACCATATACCTAAGCTACAAGAGAAAATAGAAAAAAAACTAGGGTTTCACGAATTACAAACCATAAACCTAAAAACTAGGGTTTATAAATTTACACATATAACTACAAACTAGGGTTTTATAAAGTAGAAATCCACAAACATAGAGATCATGTGCTATGTTAGTCTTACTTATGTAGAAATACTTAAACAACCTACCTAAGCTGCATGCATAAATAGAAAAACAAACAAGGGTTTCATGAACTACAAACCACAAACCTAAAAAATAAGGATTACAAATACCTAGACCATATACCTAATCTATAAGAACAAATGTCAAGAAAGCTAGCGTTTCTTGAACTAGAAACCACAAACTTAAAAGCTAAGGTTCACATATTTAGACATAGAAATACAAACTAGGGTTTATGAACTCATTAGATTTATATCATTAGATTTGTTAGTCTCACTTAACAAGAAACTAGTAGAACCATATACCTAGAAGATATATACCTACACTACAACATAACTAGGGTTTCATGAACTACATTGGATGCAATTTTCCTTACAATTATGCATATGTTTGAAGCATGTTAGTGGTATTGATGGGGTGTTATCATCATATCATACAAAGTCAACCTCTTTTGCAACTGACATACATTGACATAGACCCCAGTCAATCCACTTTTCATGAAGATAGGATTGTCAAACTAAGAATGATTTCCAGCCAAGTCAAAATGATTATGATAGTCCAAAACACTAATTTCCAGCTTGCCAAAATGAGTATGCAATCCCAAATGCAAGTACTAATGATAAAGAAGAGTTGAAATTGCACTTTGAATTAGTGAAAGGTACTGTCAAAACAAAAGTATTTCCAGCCAATCATTTAGCATTATGACAGTCCTATATTTCACTTTTTATCTTGTCAAGACAAAGGTACAATCTTTTAAGTAAACATCAGTGATAAACAATTTTATAAGTGCCAAGTTTCCAATCCAATGGGACTCTTAAACCAAATAAAATCTCTAGTCAAGTAAACTGTCTTATGACAGTCCAAGATGTAATTTCCAGCCAAGTAGGAATGATAACAATTATATTCACTTGGATTTTGATGACACAATGACTTGCAAGCAATTCAAGGCCTTTTCTTGTATTTTTCCAAGTTATAGATGTTTATATACCACTGTCAAATTTGTTTAAGGATGGATGGGAATGATTGTTTAGATATAGTCCCTTTAGGGTGTCTTTGTGCCACTTTAAATTGGGTTATGGACAAATTTGAGGTGAGGCGTTAGTGAGCGGGTAAGATCGGAAGGAAAGGAAGTGACCTTAGTCTATGATAGGTGGGTAAGAAGGCTATTAGGGCTGCCCTAAATAGGATATTATAGTCAAGAAGTTAGGGCAGATTAGGATGAGTTAGTGGTGTTCTAGGGCTTTCCAAAATGGATATTACAGTTAGAGATATTTCAGAGCCTCTTTCTCCCATAAATTTTTAATGTATGAGTTGTGGTTAGATGAGATATGTTTTACCTTTTCACTATGGTTTATAAAAGGAGTGCTCATAAATCTCTAACCTTAGCTTATGTGAAGTAATCCATGCTTAAGCTTTGAATTATTTCATTTGATTAGTCTATAAAGAATATGTGACCTATGACTACAATCCTAGGCATGCTAATATACAAACAAAAAGGTACTTTATAAGAGGCCACAAGAGATGGTTAGGTAGGGTTGTTGTTAGGGTTTCCCTCCTAGGTTTAGGGTTTCATCATTGATTCTAAACCCTAGGTTATGCATTCTAACCCCAAAACACCGTTTGGGTCAGGGTTTCCTCATTGATTATAAAGCCTAGGTTATGCATGCTAACCTTTAAACTTCAGCTAGGGTTAGGGTTTCCTCATTGATTCTAAACCCTAGGTTATGCATGCTAACTATTAAATCGTTAAAATTACAACAAGTACAATAGATCGTTAAAATTGAAAGTGCTCAACAACAGCATAACAAATCATTGTATGTATTCAATGAGACTAAGCAATGTCAACTTCATCTTCAAATGATATGAATTGCCAAATTTATTAAAATCAATGCTTAGCAAGTAGATGTCGCAAATGCAAGCCAACAATATTCATGTTCAATATGATTCTCATCTCATCAATACTATGAAATTTCTAGTCAATCAAATGGTAAGAGAAGGTCATTCCAATATCAATTTCTAGCTTGCAAAATGAGACAATAATTACTATGTAAATACCAAAGTAAAACAAGTGCTCTCTATTGCAATTTGGACAATGAATAAGACTGCAGGTGTTTGTATGTTGGTTCAATATGAGTTAGGCTTTGTCAACAATAAGTATTGCAAGCGCATCAACAGTAAATTACTACTACATTCAAAATAATGTATGCAAATTTGTAATAAACGACAAAGTAATATTAAAAAGTGCAAAATGATATATTAATATACACAAATTTCCAATCATATATAGTACTAGTAAAAAATGGAGCATCATTACCAATGTCAATACAATGGAAACTCATGTCGTATACAAAATATGTCAACTCATGCCCTATACAAAATATGGCAACTCGTGCCCTATACAAAATATGGCAACTCGTGCCCTATACAAAATATGGCAACTCATTCCAAAATGCCACATCATGGCTAGTGTACATAGGAGGGTCTCTCAATCTTCCTGCCCACCCTCGGAGCTCCTAGGTGCACCTCCAAAATTGATCTTCCTTTTCTTCGAGCTAGAGGAAGCTCGGTTCTTCTGGACACTTCGACCACCTACCCTTGGGCTCTGAAACGACAACAATCAAATGTCAATTCATACAGGCAATTATAGAAGTATAAAACACAATTTAAAAATCAAAATTACATTTTCAAATCTTAATATCTCACCTCAGACGAGACAGTAAGTGGTGAGTGGGCTACCCTCATCTATGACCCAAGTATCTCGACAATGCCACCCTGCAACATTTAAACAGTAATATAACTCATACAATTTACTGCCTATGTTAATTTTCGTTAATATTGCAAGAGATTTTCATAAACTAATCAATCTCAAAGTGAACACAACAGGCTGGTCCTGGGGGCTGGCAGGTGAAGAAATCAGCTGGTCCTCAGGGGTGGAAAGTGGAGCAATGGGATGGACAACTTGCTCTGATGCTTGGGTGGATGGCATAGTGGAGGATGTAACCACATCAACGTTGGATACAAAACTAGGGGGCACGGTGGGAGAGGGTGTGGATTGGAGTGGGCGAAGTGGTGATGTATGACGATAAACCCCAATTGGTTGTAGAATGGAATGAGCCACCCTGGAAGAGGAAATGAGGGTGGTGGGGGAATATGGGGAAGGAGGATGATGTCTAGGATGGGGTGGAGGGATGGGTAAATGTGGATGTATGGTGTATCATGGCTAGAGGGAGGAGGGTGGAAACATGGGAAATTGCAAGAAAGGGGGTGGATGGGTGGGGCGAGGCGGAGTGAGTGAAGGCTGTGACGAAGAAGTGGGAGCTGGATGGAAGTGTGGTGGTGGATGGGTGGGGAGGGGGGGACTAAGTGAAGGATGTGATGAAGAAGGGGGAGCTGGATGGAAGTGTGGTGGTGGATGGGAGGCAAGGGATGGATGGAACAGGGTGGAGAGGGATGCAAGGAAAGGGACATGTATGCCAGGGGCTACACCTAGCATATATGGTGGGAAAAAGGTAGTCGATGGAGAGATAGTGATACCGATGTGCCTATGTACTCGAACCTGCATACATATTCATGGCCTCATATATTAGTACATAAAAAAGATAACTATACAAATCTAAGCCATCAAAATTGAAATTAATTTTATACTTTATTACAAGATACCTACTCACGAGGGGATCTGTTGATCCTCGGTGGGGATGGCTGGTCACTCATTCCTGCGAACACCTGTTCATTTGCACAAAAATATTTAGATTCAACTAGTAAATATTAACTACATTGGACACCAAGATTAACTACTAACATTAAATTTAAGTACTGAAAGAAAAATACCTATGTGTATGGTGTCACGATGTCCTCTGCAGTTGCCATGGCTCCATATAGGTTGAAGGAACCAATGTCCTCCCACCTGGGTGTTGGAGACTCAACACTTAATAGTTGTACGTTAAAACAAATCAAGTCATCAACATATAATTCTAAGTTAAATTTATTAGAAATTATGAGATTGCATAACGTATAATCAATACTTGAACATTAAATAAAACAATAACTAACCTGGTGTAGGTAGCTCTCTATGGCATGCTCCTGTGTGGGAACATGGCATGGATGCCCAGAAGGAGAACAATGATGTGAAACTAGTCTTGTCAAGCTAGATGGATCATTGTGGCTACCACCTGTAGCTTCTCTCCCTTGCCCACCACCAATAGACCGTGTAGAAGTGTGTCTCTCGAGGTGGTCCTGCTCGCTCTGTGAGGACATAGCCACAAATATTAGTGCCTCAGAAGGTGTCATGTGGCATGTCTAATGGAATCATGGATCTCATCTATCCCTCTACCTAACCCAGGGGGTTGAGGAAACAGGTTTGTCTCATGCCTAGGTGCAGGAGGTCCTTTGAGTGGGTTCTGGTGGGCATGAGGTCAATCTTGGGTTGAGCCAAAACCGACTCCTTGAACTTGGTGATGTCGAAGTAGTTCACATGGAACCCTAACACAAACGCATCCCACATTTTCCTAAGAAAATACTGTGGGACCTCAACATTGTTGCATGGAGGCTGATCAAAAACTATGAACCATCTCTTCCTCTAGTTTTCTCTCCATGGCTAGTAATTATACCAGTCCATGCAAACTTGCCTCTTCCTCACATATGGAGTTTGTCCTGTTCTCGGATCTGTAAATTTTCTCCACAGTTGGGCTTTTGTGATATTCAGGTTTTTTATATCCTCTTTGGACATACCAGTGCCATAATGTTCTCTCACTCGAGCCCTATATTTGCTCAAAATAGTTATCTAACTGTGGGCAATGTTTATTGACTCTATTATGTTTTGTAGTGATGTGGCGAGGGAAATACGAGAGGGTTACCTGGTGTTCTTCAGTTCATCACTAGAAATTCTTAATTGGTTTAAATCCCCATGTAATTCATCTTTGGGGTTTTCTTCATTTAATTCATGGTTTGGGTCCTCTGATTGGTTTGTTTCATTCCTTTCTTGTGATGGTTCATTGGTATTTGTCATTATGTTTAGGTAATTTGTACCTACAATATCAAAATTTTCCCATTTCAATTCATTTTTAATTTTTTTTAATTTTGTATTTTATTTGAAAAACAATAAAAAAACATCAAAAAAAACAAAAAAATGGCATTCCTACTCCATCTACCTTACTCCAACATCGTGGTTGTCATTTTAGCCTGGTTGGACACTTCCGTTGGGCTCCTTGGGGGTTGTTTTCACCTCCTTGCGTGCTCACGGGTGGGTTGTGAACAAAACAAATTGTTCACAGTTTTTTTTAAACATAGGGACGCATGTGCATCTCTGTGTACGATCACACAAAACACGCCCACACATCCACATACGCGTTCATGCACTTATACGCTATTGCGTCATTAGGGCCACGTGCACGCTCCTATTTTCCATGCTGGCAATCCGACCTGGAGGTTCGCCACTGCCAAAGTAGGAGCATGTGCGCACATACAAGGGTGTGTGCGCATTCTTGTTTTGTTTTGCTCACGCACTCCCACTGCATCATATTTGGGTAGCAGGTTCTTGCGAGTGCCTTTAACTGAGTGGTTTCCCTCGTGTTCGACAAAAATAAATCTATTCAAACATAGGGATTCAGGCCATGTATTACATTCCATTAGACCCTATTGGTGGTTTCCTCTCCTTTATCAACAATTGTCATCATTGGTTATTGTTGAGAGGGTCTCTTTCGCATGCTACTTGGATCTAGTATGTGTGAGAGACGCACATGTTTACTGGTTCATGTACATCATGTTCATCCCAGTTCTTCCAAATCATTGAACGTAGTTATGTACCTCATGTTGGTTGATGGGGGATGCCTTACTTCCCTCCTTTCAGTAGATTCCATTCCATTGACTTCAGATCATTTATTTTGGAATCAAGATCTAGAGTCATTTGAGTACTGTTGGAGTAGGGTCCCGTAGCTACAGAAGAAGCTGCTAGTTTAGAGGAGAGATAAGTTTTGGTGGAAATAAGAGTAGCAGATAGAGCAAAGGCTCTCGAAGAAACAGTGGCTGGGATGGACGAAGAAGTGGCCAGGATAAATGCAGACCACGAGGTGCAGATCGCCGAGCTTGAGACTCACGTACGAGACACCTCCCAAGCCGACCAAAAAGCGTGAGTAGAATCCCTTCGACTCACTTCTGCGCAGATGCAATCGCGCATCGACAAAGCATGGTTAGTACTAACCAATGTGATGAACACATGGGCCGAGTTAGATGAGCTGCCGGAGAAAGTCGAAATCCAGCAGAGTATACAGCAAGTAGAGAATACTGCAGCGGCCATGAAAGAAGAAATCAATATCCTAGCAGCTCTTCAGAAGATGAGGAAGACAAAGGAGATGAACCAATTGTAGCAAGAAGTGCAGCAGTTAAGGACAAAGGAGCTGCACATCACTAACCTACTTCAACCCTTTCAGGAGCAAATCACCGAGTTAGTTGACGTGGTTGAGCATAAGGTGAAGGAGTTCACTACCACTAGAGAGAAAATTGATGAAACAGAGGACTCCAAGATTGATCAAGCATTGCTTGACTTGGCACGAGAGCGTGCCGAGGAGATGAAGAATGAAGGACCGCAGGACTTCGAGACAAGTTACAACGCACTTCGCAGGAGGCGAAGGAGAAGCTACAGCAGGAGAAGCCCACTGGTAGTGGCTCGAGGGAGAGCCACAAGTAAGTGTTAGGTAACTATTGGAGTAGGGTCCCGCAGCTACAGAAGAAGCTGCTATTTTAGAGGAGAGATAAGTTTTGGCAGAAAGAAGATAAGACAGAGCCACGACGCTGTAGCACGTTTCCAGTCGTAGAGCAGAGCTGGAAACCATGACTTTTGAGATAGAGAAGTCAAGAAAGGCAACAGTACCTGAGCGACTGAGAAGAGAGAGCTCAGCCACTGCATTGAAGGCAGAGGCGAAAGACAGGAGGGCTCAGCGACCCTCATAAAGGAGAAGGAGCAACGAGGCTGAAGCATTGAAGACGAAGGATAGAAAGGTGAAGCGGTGCATAATACCCATGATCAGTGCCGGGAAGCATGGAAGACTGCAAAGAGCTGTGGTGTGACGGGAAGCGGCTGCCTCAAGGATAGAGAGGACCGACTGTCACTAGTTAGGGTTTTTTGGGTTACTGTTGGGACAGGCCCACAGTGTTGTAATGGCAAGACCTTCGGGCTTCCTATAAAGGGATATAATTTTTATTATAAAGGTTGTTGATAGGTTGTTGATAGGTTGTTGTTAGTTAGTGGATCAGTTGGTTGTGTTTTTCAGTTGTTAGCTGTATTTTGTAGATTATCAGACTACTGTAAAATCCTAGCTCTGGTTCTGTTATTAATGAAAGAATCTTCCTGTAACCAGTAGCAGGCTTAGAGAGCACGCATGTAACGATCTACAAGGATCGACAGAGAGGGAAGAGTATATTGTAGGAGAGCAATATAGAGAAGAAAAGAGATCTATGAGAGAAGATCTTGAGCTGCATATGCGGTGCAGTAGAACTGTGTTTCACCTTCCCCCGAGCTATAATAGAGAAGCACAGTTCTGTGGACGTAACTCCCATCCTGGGGGTGAACCACGTGAAATCTGCATGTTCTGTGTTGAATGCATGTGATTACATTTGCTTACTGTTCTTTACTATTTTGCATGAGAACTTTGTTAACAGTTTAATGAATGAATGTGTAACATAGAAGGATAATCACAAGTCTAAGTCTTTGGCATATTGTATGTGGTTCATTTATGCTTTGCGTGAAACAGTCACTAGTTGTAGTATTGAATAGCCTTGTATGTTAAGCCTTGCACGTCGACAAGAGCAACGCTAAGTGCGTGGAGCCGCGGGAGGAGGGTATCACAAGAAAGTGATACCGCACCGGTAGAGGAGCTGCGGTGCGTGATACCGTGGGTTGAGGGCTTAGCGTTGAGCAGGAGCTGCGTGTCGTACGGTGCGCAGCGATGCGGTAAGGTTGGAGATATCATGAGTCAGTGAAGGCGCACGACATAGATAGGGACTGCATGACGGTATAAAGAAATATTTCGTGGCTAGAAGAGCTGGGGGACAAGGGGACTGTGCATCGCGAGTAGAAGGTCACGCGGTGCATAAAGAGAAAGACCTCGCAACTAGGAGAGCTGCGAGTCACAAGTAGGATTGCCACGGAACCTGGTCCAAGACATTTGAGTCCTTGGCCAACCCATTAGAATCACTTCGGGTGAGACTTCAGGCCGCTTTGCGGTCTGTCGCTGAAAGGGCCAATGAGCTAGGGGTGTTGTTGGTTGATTATAGTAAACCCGGGTCTGCCCACGCGACCAACAAGTACCTTGAGACTTGTAGCCATCAATGGTGGGTTCTCTCTCCATCAATAAACTGGGAATACATTAATGTCCCCTAATCGATGGATTCTTCAAGTTTTCAACCTAAACACCTATATTCTCACTTATTGAATTTACTCGGTACCTTGACACCATTTTCATCATCAGTGGGTTCTCTCACTTCGATTAATGGTATGCCTCAACGATTGATAATTAGATAATGTTTCATCATGTTCGACCTCAACACCTTTATTCATGTGATGGTACATTTACCATCGATGGTTTGCATAGAAGAAATAATAATATGGTGACATTCTTATATATGCTACTATCTTGATCATGACAGTATCTATGGGACTTCAGTTTTCATATCATATCAATGTACTTCATTATGTACCAAATGTCTTCATTATGTATGGAGACCAAATTTCATTGTATATTGTACATGGTTGTGACCACTTATGACAAATGTCCACTACATTTATTCACAGGCATTGTATGTATATGTACCTGATAGATTTTTTTTATAATATGAAGGATCTCAAAAATAATAACTATTGATTTATGAAGTTTGACAAACACTTCAAGTATATAATAATCATGTAGTATATGAGGTTTTACAAGCACTCAACAAATTTCACAATACCTTGCGAAGCTTTTAGAGCCTCCTTAAAGAATCCCTTATGTTCCCCCACGTCAAACTATGGGCACCAGGTGCCAATTTCCTTATCTCAAGGGGCATCAAATTGGAACTAAAACTGAACCAACTCCATCCTAGATACCCATTCATGGACTTGATATTCATGGCTTGTGAAAACGCTTCTTTTTCATCATGAGTCGTCCATTTCTATTGGAAAGGGGTACTCGAGTCAGAGGTAACAACCCTTGGATTACATTTTCCACTACTCTAAAAGTCGTTGTTTTACCAAACCTCGTCCAAGCCATGGCCCTTGAATAACCTTGAAGCACATATGAATGCACATATCTATAAACTGTGTTATTTAAAAAGCATGCGTTATGGGAGCTAAGTACACGTGACCCTGAAAAAAGGTAAAAAAGCTAGAGGATTTGTTTCTAATTGAAAATAAGTGGATGGGCAAGAGGAATAGACTTTTATAGTTAAATGATTTTGATTTTTTATTCCTTGATATAATGTTTTGTATCTGTTTTATCTTTTATAGTTTTATTTTACATCATTAACAATTTATGTATTCAATTTTAACGTGAGGAAATATTAGAATCATGGTAACTCTTATTTTTTTAAAGAATTTAAAAAAAATGAGGATTTTCTTCTTCTTTTCAAAATGGAGGATATTGTCGATTTTTTGCAGGGTAGAGACCCATGTGGAACTTTATAAATTTCCAAACTCATGTCCAAGAATAACCATGATGAATATATCCACGTGGAGAAATGATGGAGGTTGTGAAATTGACAATTTTTAGCTAACATGATGACGCAAAATACATGAACTTGTCAAAACTTTAATAGATTCTCGAGAAGGTCAAACGATAATAGTTTTGTTCAAACAAAATATGAACATGACCAGTATGACAAGCCAAAAAAAATGACCCCAACTTCACGACATGACAATGTTGAGGGGGAAAGACAACAAATATCCAAGACTTGACTCAACCACACTATGATGATGCATATGATACAACTTGACAGATCTGCCAAAGGGATGATATGAAAGAAAAAATGATGAAATAAGATATTGCCATGATAATCACATTGAACTGGATGTGATAGTACAAATGAAGTGATCTTTCAAAAAAAATTAGCAGGTTCTCCTATGGCGTCATGTTTCGACACTAGCTCATGTCTTTGCATCCATCTACAATGTTACAATTTACTAAATTTTAACACTAAGATGGATTCAAAAAATCCATCTGTAGTGTTAAAATTTAGTAAGTTGTACAAATTCATTGTCAAAATTGTAATTTTTCATTATTAGAGTGACACCACTAATTATGACGAAATAAATGACCAATTGCTATGTGGTCATTTTTAGTTTAGTTCTTCTCTCCTGACCAATTTGGTCATTTATCTTGGTCATTTTTAGTTTAGTTCTTATCTCGTGACTAAATTGGTCATTTATCTTAGTCATTTTTAGTTAGCTCACTTAAAATTTCTCAATTTTGATCATTTATCCCTTGAAAAAACCACGGTGACCAAAGTTTTTGGTCTCCTGGTCAATTATCTCTCATTTTGTACTAGTGATAGAATCTTTCCACACTTGCTACTATGCAACCTCTTCATATCATGAAGGCTCTGAGTCACCGATGTTGCTCATCAATGCAGCATGTACTAAATACCTATCAGACTGCTTTCTCTCTCTAGAAGTTCCTACTGGTGCTCCATGATTCTCAACATCTCTCAATACATATCAACACCATGTTGACCTCCTCTTTGAAGGAGGTTCATCAACCATTTCAACTAGGTCATTAATGACAGGTAGCTCTACATGCTCTGCTAGATTCTCCCTCTGAGCATCAGACGGGGAAGAATCATCATGTTGATCCTTTGATATAGGATCCTTAACCTCCTCTATCTCTGGATTACATTCAAGCTCTTTTGATCGCTTGAATGTTGTCTCATCATGAAAAGTCACATCCTGACTAACCTCAACATGTCTCTCACCAGGTACATATATTCTTAATTCCTTGGAGGTATGACTTTAGCCAAAAAAGAGTTCCCTTCTTTCCAAAAGGTTCCATCTTGGTTCTCTTTTCTTTTGGTATGTGAATATACACAAGACATCCAAAAATATGAAGATGTGGTATGTTTGTTTTCTCACCAGTGAACACCTCTTCAAGTGTTTTCTCATTAACAAATGCTTGCAAAATTTTGTTCTGTATGTACAATGTTGTACTAGTAGATTCTTCCCACAAATAAGAAAATATACCCTAATCATGTAACATGGATTTTGCAGCCTCGCAAACATTTTTTTTCTTTCTATCTACAATCCCATTATGTTGTGGGTTGTAAGGAACTATTAATTGTCTGCATATCCCTGCATCACTACAAAATTCATTAAAAGTATTTGATTTGAATTATCCACTATTATCAGACCTTAGGGCATGGATATGCCTACTTGTATGATTCTCAACTAAGGCTTTATATTCTTGGAATTTACTAAAGGTTTCACTTTTGGATTTCATGAAGTAAATCCAGGCCTTATACAAGAATTCATTAATGAATAAAAAATAGTAGAGATTCCCACTAAGGGACGGGGAAGACATGGGTCCAGACACATATGAGTGCAATAAATATAAGATTCCTTCATGTTTTTTTTAACATTATTTCCTAAAGCACAACCTTGACAAACTGTATCATGTACATAATCAAAACTAGGCATACCTTTCACCATTCACTACAAACCAAGGAGTGCTTTGAAGTAGAGGTGTCCAAGAATCCTATGCTAAAGATCACATGGGATGATAGTATGATGTGTCATGGTTGCAATGTACTTTCCTAGGACCTTTTAAATCCCTCCTTCTCGAACCCCAATAACAGTAGTAGTATCAATGTTCTAGTTCTTCGGCCACAATTATGCTTAATTTTCCATGAAGATGACTCGGAAGCATTTATCTTCAAGGATAAAAACTTAGAGTAGGTTCTCCTTCAATCTAGGGACATAACGAATATCCTCCACATGTAGTGTGTCTCCCTAACTTAGTTGTAAGGATGTAGATCCAACTCCTTGGATTGAGTATGTGGAATTGTCTCCCAATTTTACCATGCATGCAAATTGTTTCTCTTTTAGGTTGAAAATTGTGCCCTTGTATCCTGACATGTGCTTTGAAGCATCACTGTCAATCAGCCATGTATCTTATCCTTTGATGAGAGATCTAGAAAAAGAAGAGACGAGGTAATACTCCGTCGTCGTCTCTTTCTCTTCAAGTGCATATTATTTTGAAGTTTATTTAATGACAGTGGAAGCATGCAATCTTCCTTCTTTCATGTTCTTCATAGGGAAATCCCATATAAAATGCCTCTTCTTTTGACGATAAAAACATAGAATCTTTGATTTTTCAAAACCTTTATTGATCACTTTCTTCTTTTCATGGAGGGACTTCTTGGGAGAGAATGGATTCTTCCCTTTCTTGGTTCTATCCATAAGAGATAGATTCTCCTCCTTACTCTGCACCACCTTGTTCTGGATGCAACCTTCTTATTGAATGCAATCATGCCAAATTCTTTCGAAGTTGGTTTTCTCTTCTCTTCCACTTACCACAACAAGAAAGGTCTCCCATGAGGTAGGGAGACCCTCTATGGAGGTTTGAAGGATATCATCCTCATCCATCTCCACACCAATGCTTGTAATTTGATCCTTCACCTATGAAATCTTTGTGAAGAATGAGGCTATAGTCTCATCTCTTTCCATCTTCATGTTGCACAACTTGTTCTTCAAATTCCTCTTTTGAGTGAGGGCCTTCTTCTCATAAATATTTGCGAGTGTGTCAAAACACTCATTTTTCATTTTCAATGGTGTGATCACCGACATGATGTTGTCCTTCACGGAGTCATACATGACCCTCTTTGTCTTTGCTTGATTATTCTTGTAATTGGTTCTTCTTGCATTTGTAGTAGGATCTTTGATCATGGTGGTCACAAAGGAATCAAGATCATGCTCTTTGAGAATGTTGATCACTCTCGCCTTCCATGTGTTGTTCAAAGTTTGTTGTGTCTTTAAGTCAGTCTTCCGGTCGGATGGAGATTGATGTCATTTCTTCAAGATCTTGCTCAATGCTTCAAGATCCTGCATAGGTTTAGAATGTTTGCAAAAAAATAAGCTCTTGCACACCCTTTCTCTGATACCATGCCAATATTTGAGCAAATATGAACATACTTGAACTTTAAAACTTTTGATAAACAAATCCAGTGCATGTAGATCTCATAAAACAATTCAAACACACAAATTATCCAATCCATAAGACACGTGATGTACCCTAGGAAAACCCTCCAAATCCATAGGATGAAAATCCCAACAAACAATCCTTTGAGTATGATAGATAATGATAGGGAATGAGTTTACAACACTTGTATATTGCTTGATAAGAGATATCTAAGAAGAATTAGAGAATATAGATCATATTGAATATTGTCTCTGCCTTGCCAAGTGCATAACACTCTAATAACAGGCTTATTTAGTCATAGAATGAGAGGTAATGAATGGTTGCATGAAGTTTGGGCATTGTGAAGACTGTTTACACTATCCACACATTACCTATTGTGCCTTCCTTAATTTGGTGCCAAGTTGTCACCTTGTAATCATCTCCCACACTGAAGATATGTGCCCTTCATTAATTCACTGTTGTTAACTGCCTTTAACTGAATGTTAACTGATTGAACTGAATTGAACTGAACTGATCAACTAACTACTTGACCATTAGTTAGGAGTTTAACTGAATGTCTTTAGTGCTTCACTATTAGTGCCATCCACAACAACCACTTTGCATAAATCAAGAAGTAGATTCCTTAATTAACTGAAACTTGTTTTCTATAACTTAGACTTAATAGATGTCCGTGCAATTTGAGTTCTCGAACGTATGCCATGGGAAATTTGAAAACTTACTCTATCTCTGTGCTCATCTCATTTGTCATTAATTAATTTCTATGTGGTCCATGAGTGTTTAATTAAATAATCATCTTTATCATATTATACTCAAAAGAGTTGTTTCCAACCTATGATCATATGTATTACCCTGGGTCATATAGTCATATGCTAAAGTAAATCACTCTAGGGGTAGCTAATCCCTTAAGGGAACTTATAGCACCTCATGACCATGACTAGCCATACATCGCATAGTATATCCTCATGACTTGATACAACATGTAAGTTATATGATCTTGATACAACACAAGACCAGTCTTGATACAACACAAGAATCCTGAACTTAATACAACATAAGTCTCTGACCTTAATACAACACAAGATCTTGATCTTAATACAATATAAGATCACGATATTAATACAACATAAGATCATAGTACATGCATCTCTCATGACGTCAACATCCTAGCTTGATACAACACAAGATCTTAACTTAATACAACATAAGTTTATGAACTTAATACAACATAAGTTTCAGACTTTATACAACACAAGTCTCATGGTGAGGTTTCTGAACTTAATACAACATAAGTTCCGGACTTGATACAACACAAGTCTCATGGAGAATGACTCTTGATGCTGTACATTTAACAACATTAAGGGCCTAACAACCTTGAGCAGCCGAGTAATGGTCAGGCCCATATCCCCATCCTCTAGTATCCTTAGCCTTGGTTGAATATTGCGCTTTCCCTTTTAACATAGACATCAAAGAATTCCATGGCTGCAGAAGTGGCGTCGGGGGGTCTAGCCCTTTCCAACCAAACCAGTTATTCTCCTCATTATCCCAAACTAAGAGGTCCCACAAAGTTTTGATGCCTTAACATGTTAACCAAATTTTAAGAGGTTCCATGTTTTCAATGATGGAGAAGAGTTTGCTTCCCATTATTCGATCCTCCCAAAGATCAATTGTTTTCCCATTGCCTAGGATCCAAAAGAATTTTTTTTGAAAAAAGGTGTGAGCTTTTACAAAGAAGGAAGATAGGGGATCATGAGCTTACCACATGGAGGATATCCAGACTTCGTAGACGAGTCCTCATGAAATTTTTTTTTCAAATAGCTTTTTTAACCCAACCGAGAGTTGTCTCCGTAGAATTTTTGTTCCAAGTGCAAGGTTATGTGCTTTAAGGTCTTTGATCTGAAGCCCTCCTCCCTAATAAGGTTTTGTCACTTTTTACCAGCTCACTAGAAGTAATTTCCTCTCATTTTAAATGGGTAAGATTGATAAAACATATTTGATAAGGACTAACTTACTTGCTAGATTTAGCCATCATGCTCCCATGTTTGCAAGCACAACTTAAATTTTATGTTTTATGTTAAACTTGAAGTAATCAGCAATTTAACTTTTTATAATCATTATTAAGATTATGGTTTTCAAAATCATAGGAATTTATTTTCTAAAGTGATTATTAAAGTTATTTAATTTTTTTTGGATTTAATAACAATTAAAAATAATAAAAACACTAAATAAATAGTTAATTTTTTTATTTAACAATAATTTTAAATAAATTTATATATAAATAAATTATATCATTTTTTCACTTGTTAATTTTTTTTTAATTTGATAATTTAATATATTAAATTAAATCAACCTATACGATACAAGTACAAACGAGACATGGTGTTCCTTTTTTCATAATTTAATAACACGAGTTTATATTCATTCTAACCTTTGATATACAAGTCTTTGTAAAAGAGATCACACTCAAGTGTTGGTTAAGGCTTTAAGTAGAAAGTTAGACACGTCTTTGTAAAAGAGATGACACTGAAGTGTTAGGTTAAGGCTTTTGAACTCTGAATAGATTATATAGTGTTGCTTTTTTTTTAATATAATGTAATGATAATAGATTATATTGATTCAACCTGTGATACAAGTACACAAATTAGATATATATATATTTTTAAGAATTCATATTAGAGTTTTGATGAGGGCTTAAACTTTTAATATTTTGAAATTTGTTTTTGTTTTTTAATTTAAACTCATAGATTATATTGACTGAATGTGTAGTCTAAAGAACAAAAAGTTAAACCTGTGTTCCAAAAGACTTCTAAAGAACAAAATTTAAACATGTGTTCTAAAAGACTTGAGTCCAGGGCTTTTTAACTTCGAATTTACTACTAGAACTAAGGTGTTTTAAAATAGTTTGAAACAACATAGCATTGATACATTTTGAACAAAGACTAACGCGTATACAAAGTATTATATCCGTATTCTATTTGTTCAGGGAGTTGTTGGGGACGTGGAACTTGTCTTTCCAAGGCTAAGGAATGCTGTTTGGAAATTGAAAAAATAACGTCTTCCAACACATTGGTAGTTGCAATGTCAATGTTTTTTTTGGTTTAAGTCGTACAATAAGAGAGTTGGACATCCATATCCGACAACTTTACACAACGGACGTAGTGATAGATTTATTATATTATATTATAATTTATATGTAGAAATTTTTCTGCACACAGTGAGTCATTAAGCCATTGGATCTAATAGCTGTTGAAATCCAATGACCCACATTACAACTGCAACCGCATTAAATATCATATAGCCTATAATATATTTTCGCCCCCGTCTTCTACCATTTTGGCGTGAAGAGATGCGGATTGAATTTCCATTCATAAAAACCATGTAACTCGGTTAAGGTGTTATAAGACGCTTCTGCTTTATGCATGTACTTCAACAAAGACTTACAATATATTTCAACACCTACCCTCTCTCTCTTTGGGCTTAGGCAAGTGTCTTCACGTTGTGTGATATTTTGGGGGCAAGATCCACCTTACAAAGGAATAAAGGAATAATGGAGGACATCTCAAACCCACCCGGATTTTCTTTATCGCGGAGTGAAGGGAAGGGATTTTTACGGCGTTAGGCGTTTCTCTCCGAAGAAGTTCGGAAAATCACTGTTCACTTTCGTCTATGGAACCAATGAGATTACGACGTGTGTTTCGCGTTTGCCCGCTGTTTCCTGAAGTTTTCCACTGCCTTTGTTTTGCCCGTGGCAAAAGAATAGAATTCTTCTTCGTTGCACGGAAGCGGAAGGGTTCGTTTATTTTGAATCTACGTTGCCGATATGCCCACGGCTCGATCCTTTTTCGCCTGCTCTGTTTCTCCATATGGTTTGATCTACGTTGCCAGAGGAAAGGACCACAATAATCGTGCATTTCGGGCTGCAGAGGTTTACGATGTGGAAGAAGACAAGTGGAAAATTCTGCCTCCAATGAGCCAAGCGCGAATCGAATGCCAGGGCGTTTTTATGGATGGAAAATTCATTGTGATAAGCGAGTACTATGGGTGGATTGATCGATTCTCGAGGAGTGCAGAAGTCTTCGATACTGGTGAAGGCGTCTGGAGCAGAGTGGAGAATATGCGGAGTATTGGGGGATGCCCCAAATCGTGCATCCCTGCGTCTAGGCATTTGTTTTGCTTCCATAACCTACAAGTGATGTCCTATAACAGTGAGGAGAACGTTTGGGAAGTGGTGGCGTCTTTTTCTCGAGGTATGAATGTTACTGCCTGCGCCACTGTGTGCCCTGATCAAATATTTCTTAGTGGTTCTTCCTACAATGGGGGTGAGTAGATGTGTTATATGTTCCGTAACAATGGAGGAAACTCCCACAAATGGGTTCCCACTGACAGCCCGCATGACTTTGTGCGTCACTCTGCGGTAGCTATAGAGATGTGATGTGAGGCCGAGTCTTGGTAAGCGATATGCAATAGTGTACATGTGTAAATACACTGTCAGATATTTTTGCTGGTTTAATCGTCATTTGTTGTTTTAGGGGCTGATAACTATTTTCTCAAGAAATAACATTGAGGGAAGTCTATAGTATTGAGTACTCTCATAGATCTAGAGCTCTGATCATTTTTTATAATCTGAGTGGAGTTTAGATTCAGAATTGGGAAAAACCTTTCAAAGATATTGTTTTTTGCAAAAACAAATTAAGACTAAATTTTGCCATCTAATACAATCTTGTATGCAGGTAATGTACATTCATGGATTCGAAGTGTCTGTCTTTGTCTCGCCTGCCCAGTAACGGCCTTCCAAACTCTGTTCTTGTAAGTTGTTCGAATTTGTTGGTAAGTAAATTTTACTGCTATCGCCTGCTCAATATTTTCAACCTTTTCTGTATTGCATTCCTAAATCTATTTGTTTAAATAAAAGTGTGTCTTTTATTCCATTTGACGTACTCTGCATCACAAATCTGAGAGGCATTTGGTATTTCATTTGACAATGCAAAAGATTTTCGGCTCTCATTTGATAATTTACAAACGTTTGCATTTCATTTGGGCAGCTATAAAACACGAGGGCAGAATATTAGTTATCAGGGTTCGAGAATAATTTTGGCTCTCAGGGTTTGAGAAGAATTTGCAGCTCTCAGGGTTTGATAATTAAATTCAGCTCTTAGGGTTCGATAGACTTGAAGAAACTTTAATATTTTGTTGGGAGACGTTTGTGAGGATGTTGAACAATGAGGAAGGAGTGAGCAGGAGCTTAAACAGGATAAGCCTGTCCCAAATGGGTTGGCGGAGGGTTCCCGATGTTCCAGCGGAGGAGGAAGAAATCCCACGTACCTGAATACCTTCCCCAATTGCCCTTTCCTGGTCATATCAACTGACAAGCTATCTGCACAGTATACTGGTGAAGCGCAGCATGGCTACGATGTCGGAGCAATACAAGGTAACTGCCCTGCTCTGGTCCGGAAACTTCTTTACTACTTTGAGATTTATGTTAAGGACAAGGGACATAAAGGAAACGTTTCTATTGGCTTCACCGATGCACACTTCAAGCTTACCAGACAACCCGGGTGAGATGCACTTGCTTATAGATTTGAATTTCTTCTGTCATTCTGGATGATTGTAGATCAAATGCTTATTGTATCTTCATCTTGATTTTGAATTTGCCTCGTATGGCATTGCTGCTGGGAAGATCAGCATGTTTGAATTTTATAGAAATTTCATACAAGATATAACGTCATTTTGCTATGTTACGAGATATGGCACAATATGGTATCCTTTTGGTCAAGAAGCTGCCAAGATATATAAATACTAGAGAAAAATCAGTTCATGGGAGTGTCCCAGCCAATGGCAGCCGTTAAAGAACACAAACATAGCTTTAAAAAAACTAAAAGAAAACAAAATAAATACACTTAAGCATTATGTTGTGAATTTGATTGTATTTATAATATGGATACTTTAATTATGTTAGATTAATCTCAAAACTTGAATGGATTTTGATTTACTAAATTATCTCTTACGTGTATAATATGCATAGTGCAACGGGAACCGTTTCTTACCTGTAATCTCTTTGGTTCTTGTTTCTCATTTTGTTGTCATTTCTTGTTGCATTTGTCGTTTCTCACTTCTGGTAGCATATTGTCCTTGCACACCAAAATTGTCCATCAGACTGTAGGAATGCTTTAGTCCAACTTTCAACTCAGGTCCTGTATGTAGGATTTTGTGATTGATTTTCCTTTTTCATTGAGTTTTCATGTTGTCAAAAGTTGCCAAAGAGAGATGTTATTGGTGATCTTTTATTCAGCACGTGTTATTGCAAATGGGGTACTACTATAAAACTCGTGTTGCCTCCCTTTGTTAGTAGCTAGATTCTACACTTTGCCTATAAGAAAAGTTTTGGAGTAATTGTGATTTTTTTTGTTAGTTTGGTTTTTTATTCCTGGATTTGCAACAATAAGTCCTTTAAGGCTTAAACAATCAGAATTATTAATTTCTTACTTAGTTTATGCAACATTCTTATCTGTATTGGTTTGACACTTCAACAAGTGATATTGTACTGTTTGTTTTACTCAAGGCTAAGGAGTTCCGAAAGGCCAAAAGCATGCAGAAGTCGTGTGGTAAGTTGGATATTTCTTGCTGTGACTTCTGAGTTTAAGAAAAAATCGAGAGTTCTGGCCTAAGAGCTAGAATGTTACTGATATCATTGTAATGCGATATAAATTGTTTGCTTCTATGGCTGCTTTAGTTTAATTGGGGAAAATATATTAATATGGATTGCTCTTTACCTTTTTAAATGCTACGTTTGTTAGTTTGTACTTCCTGTTGATTATTTCTTAGTGATTTGTGGGGGAGAGTTCTATACAAAATCATTGTTGTGGGATATTTTTCCATGTAGTTAGGTTGGACTTCAAGTGCCTTTCCTACAAGAATGGTGTTCTATATAGTTTGCTGGTTTATCTCATTTCTTAGTATGTTTTTTTCCATCATTGGAATTACAAGAAAAGTAATATGCAAAATGTGACAGAAGGAATGTCCCAAATAAGAGAAGTGAACCCCACTACTAAACAATGGGAATTGACGCTTAAGCGTATGAATAAAACAATAGTTTCTATGGTTCTACATCTGTGAACCAAAATATTATACCACAATGGTATTGAATTCAGAGGTAAGTTGAATGAATGGTATTTGGTGACATTTTCCTAAATTATCTTGAGCCCATTTTCATTTGGTTTCCATAGTTTTATGTCTCTATGTTCTCAGAAAAGGACGGGCTTCCTTTTCATCCCTCGTTTATAAGTTGAGCCGGTTGTTGAACATTGGTGAGCTTGTGAAATTTTGTTATTCTTGGATGTGCCATCATAGAAAATGGTATCCAGATAGGAGAAATTTACAGATCCCAGTGAGATGTTTACGATTGGGATATTATAATTTACCTTGAAATTCTTGAGGCCAAATAGCGTAGGAGTTGCAATGGAGGTTAACGGAAAGAACATGGAAGGCTTGGTGTAGCCGTCGAACTCTGCAATATGGTCCAAATGTTTATGAACACCGGTCCCATTGTTCCTACATAGATCAGATAGATTAGTAAAAAAAACCTGAAATCAATTCTTCCAAGCAGTGGGATTGTGACTATGATCCTTCTCGAATTGATCGCCGAACGCCTGGATTGCCAATCAGATGCAAAGGAGCCAGCCTGAGCCATGCATTGGTGGATTCTTCACCAGGAATGTGCAGGGATTGGACAATTCAATTCTTGTTTTCCTCTTTGAACTCGAAGCCACGATTTCCTACCTCGTTCATTTCATGATCAATGGCAGCCTCTTTTGTTTATTTCAGCACATGGATTGTCAGGACCATCGACGTTTTATCGCGGCCTACTTTCAAGTGAAATTAAAAAGGCCTTTGCTTATAAGAAAAGTTTCATTTATCATTCAAGGGAGTCAGTTAAGGATTTATGTTTAAAGGTAAGTCATGTAACTTGTGCAGAATTGAACTTAATTATGACATTCAAGTAAATTGTAGAGACTCGCTTTATACTAACATGGCATAAAAATTGTTTTACTGAAATATATGATACTTCAGCCAGTGCAAAATGGCCTTTAGGCATTTGGAAGTATTTCTCCTTCAAAAATTGAATTCTGTTATTATTTCATTTTTGTTTTCTCATGAAGGCAGATTATTTGTTTCATGAGATAAGTTACTTCATATTTTGTTTATTACGGATTAAATTCTCTGTTTTTGGTGCAAGCAACTTGTTTGCTCTCGGGATCTTCTTGTCCCCAATGTAAGTTTCCACTTCTGATATCTACTTCACCTGTAATAGCAACCACCCATTTCAGGGTCACTATCCATAGACTTTTCTTACCTAAAGTGATTTCTTTTAATAGTTAATACACACTTGTGTTTGCAGCTTTCCAACATATCCTCCAGATTTCAATTTTGCACAGGTATTATCAATAATAAAAACTACTGTGTTTGTGTGATTGGGCTTTCATCTTTTATTAATTTTTGGTTTTGGTTTAGATTTTTCTTGCAGCACTGATGAGTTCATTTTAGATTTTCATATTTTTGAGGTCTTTGTTCCCTTTTCAATCAAGTGAAGTTACTACTGAAAGCCATGTATTTATGTACCAACTTTTTTAGGTTGTAATTAGGGGTGTGAGAGGAAATGCCTCACCTCAACTCACTTTTTCATGTCTTGTATGTCCATGTCTACTTGGTTTGTTGCAGGGATTTTATAATCCATATGCAACACCCCAGTCTCCACAACTATATGCTGGCCCAGCAGCAACAATGTATCCTCATGCACAAGTATCACACGGTGCGTCTGGATATCCTGCATCACCAGGATATATGCAGGGTCCACATATTGTTCAGTATAGTAGCCCAGGATTGGTAGCTACAACGACTGCTTTGTCAAAGTATGGGACTGCAGCATCAACACAAAACCCTAGTCAGTCTTCGAGTACATTCCACTCGCATATTTATGTCAAATATTATAATCATTTTCAATTTCAGTGGGTTTTGTAGTAGATAAAAAGTATATTAACATTTATACTATGTTTTTACTTTTGATGAATTCTTTCTCATGCAGGAATGGCACTAACAGGTGCAAATTCGGTCTCTGTAAATTGGAGTCCAAGACAGACACCACACCAATATGCAGTGCCATTGGCTCTTCAACAATATGCGGCTGTAGCATCTTCTGAGTAGGTTTGTTTCTTGATGTATGTTTTATGGCTAATGAAGAGAGAGAGGGTAAAGAGAAGAGGCATACTTCTTCAACAATGACATATGGCCTAGAAAGAAATAATGTGTATGATGAAATCCTATATATCTTTAAAAAAATGATAAACCTTGCTTTAAGTTTTGTTTCGATCTTGAATGGATGAGAAAAAGGAGAGTAAACAAAAAGTTGGGTGTTGGGTGGCACTCTGTGGGAAGGGGAGGTATTTTAGTTTACAGAATGGTAGAATAAAAAGGAAAGTGATAAGTTCGATAAAAAAAAATTGGAAACCTACGAAATAGTGAGTGGGTCTTTTCGTTTTTAATATCCATTGAAATACTATCCTCATGCAGACAATGATAATCTGTGCGAAGGACTTGCAACAAACTAAACGAAAGATGGAGATTAAGCCATGTTGTACCCTACCTTTTTTTTGCGTTTGTCCTATATATATATCTCATCATTTACATTCAACCAGCTGTTGCGTTTGTCCTATATTATCCACTCAACCGCATCCAACCAACTCTAAAGCTCGCTTTGTTGTTAGCTTTATTGATTGATAGGAAACATTAGAAAGTTCTCCCAAAGAGCACGAAGGTGCAAGATAGGAATCTGAATTGAATGAACCAGCTTTATAAATAATTATCTGCAATGCTTCCTTAGATACCAGATGCAAATCTTGGGTCATATTTCTTCTTATTTCCTCATAAAGACTAGGCCACTGTTAGTGTTGCTTGAGGAGTCGAGTGAAGTGAAGAGAAAATAAAGTCATTTTGGAGATTTTCGAATATCTCTGTCACTGTTTTCCTTTCTGTTTTAAGAAAGATTGCTATGAGCAAGTGATATCATGGCTGATCTTGGTTTTCTCTCTGGGTTTATTGGTAAAGGCATCGACATAGCAGTCGACCAGATTCTTCACCATGTTAACATTGTGCTCCGCTGTAGGAAAGAATTGAACTCCTTGAGAGAACTGGTAATGAGCATAAAGCCTATTGCAGCACAGCTCCATCAATACCGTCTGCAATTGAATAGAGAGAGAGGAACATCCACTGTTGAAAGCCGTAATAATGCTTCACAATGGGTTAAAACGCTGCACGACCTTCTCCCACAAGCACTGTCAATATTGCAACAGTGCACAATACCAAGTTTCAAGCAGTGTTGAGAATGGTTTTACTTCTACAAGCCGAGGCCTTCCTATTACATTTGGTAGCTAGAAAATCTCTCGTTACTTATCCGACTTCCACTATTGATCCTCCCTTTCGTGACAGGATTTAAGCACCTTTTTCTTCAAAATCTATTCTTACTGTTGAGAATAATTTGATTGAGGCCTTCCTATTACATTTGGTAGCTAGAAGATCTCTCATTACTTTGGTATGGGACTTCTATGGGTCTTCTCTATAAGGATTCTCTCCTGATTTGGTTGGGTATATTTTGCTTCCCATTTTAGTTATTTTTTTCAGTATAAAATCAGTTTCCTTAATACTTTTAGCTCAAGTTGATTCATACCTGTTTCTACCAATGAAAGTTCATATGGATGAATTATTTTATTCTCCAACAGGTGGTTGCTATGTGTTTATGTACCCTCTCAGTCCGCCTCAACTTGTTCTTAGAGGTGCTCGAGCCCCATATCATATAAATATATAACATTACTGATCTGATGAATGTTTGGAATAAGGAGCTGATTATTTCCAATCTCAAATCTCTGCCAGAGCAAGGAGACAGATCCTTACCTAGGTTCAGGTGATGCCATCTATAAGCCCAAGAGAACATGTTGAAAGCTGTTTGAAATGTGCCTATTTATCAAGGTCGTAGCATTGGCAGTTGCCTAGAATGTGTCGATATCCAAGCTAGCAACAAGAGACCCAAGCCAGCACTCGAGGAGCTTCATTTCTCTTGCCTCAATCAACCATCTTATCTCCATTGGCTAACATAATATCAATATATGACAAGTGATCAATCAACAAGACATTTGCCTGATGTGTACTTGTGGTGTGAGACAAACAA
>LPNX010473141.1:4692-69375 GCA_001517045.1 Pseudotsuga menziesii
ACCGCTCGTCATTCCTCGGTCGAGCTTGCATAGTGGATTTTTGCAAAAAAGACGGCCGCGGCCCCCGCGGCCTCTTTTTATAATTTTTTCGACAGAGGGACCTCGGTCGAGGTATATACCTCGACCGAGGTACATACCTCGACCGAGGTCGATACCTCAACCGAGGTATTTCTTAACCCTCGATCGAGGTTTTAATACCTCGACCGAGGGTTAGGAAATACCTCGGTCGAGGGCTTAACAAAACCTCGGTCGAGGGCTTGATAAAACCTCGGTCGAGATATTAAAACCTCGGTCGAGGGTTTGTTAAACCCTCGACCGAGGTGCGTTTTTATTTTTTTGTCGAAATGAGCTTTCCAAAAAGTGTTACCCAGGTCCGTGGATTCACCCAAACACGTTGGAAATACTATGGGTACGTTTATCAAAGTTTCGGAGCAGACGGAAGCAAAGAGGTATACAACCTATGCATGAATTTGTGTATATATGGACCTAACAAAAGAAATTATTGAAGCTACCGAGCTCTCATGAGAAGATGAATATTGGAGGAAAACCATAGACTATGAGCAAATCCCTTCTTTTTGTAGGATCTGCCATGATTGTGGTCACCTCTATAGGGACTATCCCTAGAACTCTCCTCTGCCTCGAGCGAAGTAGAGTCGTGAGGTGGATGACCAGGGTTTCTCTAAGGTGCATCAAAAGAAAAGGGATCGAGGTGACATGATTTTATAGAACCCTCAAAATGTCTTAGTACATCGAATAAGTTTGCTATCCTACAAAATCCTGAGGGGAATGACGACTGTAATGTTCTAGGTTCTGATGTACATATATGAACACTAACTCTGCTGATAATTAATATAAAATTAAAAGAGGTGTTATCAAAAATTTAAACTCATTGAATGGTGTTTTAGACATATTAGAACAGTTTGAGAATTACTTGGGGCTGTTTGGGAGAAGTTGGGAATTTTTGGCAATTTTGTCTTGGGGAGACCCTGCGCAAAGATGGCTTCTCAAAAAGGGTACATATCCAACTAAATATTAGTTTATGGGTTTTTATGGACATAGGGGCCAATAAAAAACATCTAGTAACTTCCATAAATGAATTTGGGTGAACATAACTCTCTAAATTACAAAAATGGTGAGACTAGTCAAATTTAACTAGTCAACAAGCTAGGGCGTGCCTAAATGCATGAATTTCGTTCCAAATTAATTTCAGACCTATTAATAATTTTTGAAATTGGCTGATATATTATTTATTAACACATAAAATCATTCAAGACTCTCCCATAACATTACTTTACTTCTTTACTGCATAAAAATTGAGAAAACCCCATCTAGTGGGAAAATAAGTTTATTCATGGAAACTGAACATAGGATCTTTCTGGAACCTGAACGCTTACTGTATTACAGAAGCGTTGAGATGGTATTTGGATGAATATAACAGAAATAATATTGGAGGAATGATCTCTCAAAATATATGTTACAAAGCGGAGGGTAGGAGGCCCAAATCTCTCATCAAAATGAGAATGGGAGCATAGGCGAAGCTGGGATTCACTGGAGCTCGTCTTCAATGGGTGATCGAGCTATTCTAAATGTCTGATCTGAAACTTAATATGCTTATCATAAGCTCACCATCACCTGCAATGAAATTAGAATGGTAGAAGAAGAATGGGGAAGGGAAAGAAAGGATTTGGGGCACATCTCCCAATAGGCTGAGGCACAACACTCAGTAATGAAGCTTAGCTTCAATCAATATCAAAAAATACATTAACCAAACTGAGTAAATGAGATCCAATTGTCTTTTTATAAATCTTTGGTGACTTGTTTAGCAGGTATAGGTGACTTGTGAGAGCAAGTCATCCACATAGAATCCCTAACCCTAAATGCACCCTCTTGATAATTTTAGCATGTTGAGTCCTCAAAGATGTTACCATTCTTGTATCCTGCTTTCCTTGAACCAAAGTTGTTATTTTCCCTATGACATCTTCTCTTGGCGTCCCTACTTTTGTGACTGAACTCAAAACGGAAAACTGCACCCTTCTTTGGTCTGATGTTTCCTTCTTTTCATTATGACAACTTTTTCTGCCTTCTGCTTTAGTCACCGCACTCCTAAATGGAAACTGCGCCCTCCTTTGGTCTGTTGTTTCCTTTTTAGACCTGACTTCTTTTGTCATAGCTTTTGGTACTTTCCTTCTTCGTCTGACTGCTTTCTTTTTTCAGTCTTCTTGTCAATTTCTAAATCTTCTCCTTGGCAAGTTGGATTTCCCATTGCGCCCCCCCCAGACATGGCACTTGTTTTCCACATATTAAATTGCTCAATAATTAATAATGGAAATAATTAAAATCAAGTACATGCCTAAATAATAATTATTTAAAGAAATTCCATAGACTAATTAATTAATGCCACTTAGTCCCCCTAGGTGTTTAGAAAGGTCCACACTTTTGGTGGTCAAAATGTGGGGACATGTCCTCGCCTCCCAAATCTGCTTGTCCTTAAGAAGAAGCACTCCAGAGTGCTGCAATTTGCTCAACCATGTTTTTGTTGCACGACTCTAATCCTGGTCATTTCCCAAATGACCACCTATGACAACAAAATTGTTCACCCAGTTGAGGTAACTGAGTATAATGCCTGGGTACCACTGTCTCCTTTGCCACGATCCATATACTACTGCTCCCTTTGGAAATATTCCATTCCCAAGAATGCCAGGGTCCCATGGTATCATCAGCCTCCTTCTAATCATCAGGAACAACAACCAAGTTCCATCATCATATAGGATTAAAATCATGATGTAGAAATCATACCACCATACTGAAAGTTGAAAAATCTCAATGCAAAATTGGAAATCTATGAGACTTCCCCACCCAACATAGAACTCTTTATGTGCCTGATGCACACTATCCCTGAAGCTCACAGTTTTGTGGATGCCATGGCATAGGTGTGAGTCCCATGTCCAACCCCAATGAGTATAAGAATCATCCAACCAACAAGTATTCCCAAAATACCCATACAATTTTTCTGATGTGTCTGGTGTATCTCCATTGATGCAAGCAAAATATTTACCCTCCAGAGTACACATCTCCATCATGTGTCTAGCCACCCAATCAATGGACAAATAGAATTGTATGATGAATAATTAAAATATCATTGATGAACTTGTCAAACCACATGGCTTTACCATAAATCCCTCCACTAGAAGAGTGGGAGTATCATGCTCCTCCAGTCGCATCAACAGAAAAAATCCTTTCACCCAATTTGTATTCCCACATGATGTGGCTGAAATAGAGGTGTGGGGTGAAGAATTGTGAACCAACTCCCTACAACACTCATCCATAAATATAATGGATGTACAACTTACTCCATTGGTTGGCTCAGTGACAGTGAGATTATGTGCCTCCTCCAAAACTATACAACACTTCCCTAGAAGAAACTCATAATCTCGTAGGAAACGTGCAAGTGCTTGCTCCTCATCTTATTTGAACTCAAGCTCCTCAAGAACATGCAAATCATAATGCAACTCATGTACATGTGTATGGGTGGTATATAAGGGCTGCAACATATATATTTGTGGCTTCCCACATGTTAGGACAAAGAATTTATTACAAAAATTGAACTCTTTACCTCCCATAGTCTTCATTCCCAAGGTGTCTCTATTCACCCACTTAATGGACGGATACAAAAATTTATTTTCTGATCCATATGGAAAGTGATCAGCCATATTTATGATAGAGAAGAAGGCTTCATCCTTCTCCTCAATCTCAATGGGTGCTTGGTTCATATTGTCTTCCTCATAGCTTTTCCCAAGCATATGCAAATCTGCTCTTCTCTCGTGTCCTTCCTCCACATGAGATTTCCCTATTATACCTAGAACATTCCCTTCCATGCAACATGAAAGGTGTGACATACTCAAATCCTTTTGAAGTTTATAAGTCTACAACTTTTACTCTTGAAGGGATATTTGTGTGCTCTTCAATGAGTTACTGGTGATCTCCAACTCATGAGTGAGTCTGTCAGATTCTTCTTCCTCCTTCTTGAGTGCATTGTGGTACATCTCAGCCACCATGACGAGATGATATCTATCAGATAGTAA
This sequence comes from Pseudotsuga menziesii, assembly GCA_001517045.1. NCBI lineage: Eukaryota > Viridiplantae > Streptophyta > Pinopsida > Pinales > Pinaceae > Pseudotsuga > Pseudotsuga menziesii. The sequence continues at coordinate 8,775 of LPNX010473141.1, forward strand.
GTTCTCATAGCTCTCCTTCACCTTGTCCATGTCTTATTTTAGTGCTATTCACTCCTCCATAAAGGCTTCTCCTTCCATCTCTCTTCCACAAGTTTTCCAATAACATCTTGCCACCAAGGCATTGATGTCAACAAGGTTGTCCACGAATGCCATAAACTTTTATCTGTCCTACTTAATTGGTCCACTTAGATGATGTGGCTCACAAATAAGATACTCCACCAAGTTTTATTCCTTTAACAACCGACATATAATATTATTTTTCTTGTGGCATGGATCCACAAAACAAAACTCATTCTCATCATACAAGTCATCCTTTGAATTTTTTGCAAAATCACTTCCATGGTGTGGAGTGGAGGGTATATCTAAAGGTTGGAATGACATGTGAATTGTACAAAATTCAGAAAGAATCTCATGCCTTGGAATTTCAGCTTCATCTTGCCGCAAGAGAGTCCAAAATTCTGAACTATGTTCATCCCTTTGCACTAGAATTTTCTCCTTCATATTTCCTAGTTCATACCGAGCTGGTGGGGGGTTGTCTTACACTTCAGTAGGAGATTTAAATGATGAATTCAGATATGATAATCCTTCTTCTTTTGGATCTGATCCAAAATATTCCTTCACCATATTATCACCATTGACACCCTCACCCTTCTTTGCATTGATTGTGTGATCACCAACAGAGAAACTAGGAGTGAATTTATCTCCCTCACAATTGGCCTTCCTTTTGCAGTCCTCATATGCAATTGAAGAATTTTTATCCTTCCATGTACCAGATGTTTGTGACTGAACATGGATTCTTAAAAAATCAGAACATTCATCATACATGTTCTTCACTTTATCCTCTTCATGTATAGATACTATGGTGGCCTTCTCTTTCACAAAAAATTCTGGTTCACACCCAAGCGGTGTGGCCTTGTCTTCTTTTTCCTTATGTGGCTCCAAAGGTGAGTATAATTTTGATTTTTAATCTCCTTTTGGATCTGATACAAAAGGTGTCTCTCCACCCATACATGAGCCCACATCTATATAATTGATATGCATATAACCCACCAAAAACCTTGTAGTGCATTCAAATTCAACTTCATGGATCTCTGTCTCTGCTTCATTTCTCTTCTCCTTCAAGGAAATTGAGGCTTCTTCATCAAGATGGTAACTGGAAGTTATGTTTGGGAAAAATACAAACATCCTCTTACTGCTTGTATAAGCACATAGATTTGATGAATCTTCCTTCTTTCCTCCTCTTTTGGCTCCTGGAGGCAACCTTCTAGTCTCCACTTTCTTGCACACTTCATCAACCATGTGTGCAATTCTTTTCAAGTTTGTCCCATAGTAGGGATCTTTGAACAAAGTATGTATCTCAAGAGTGTAGTACTCTCTGAAAGAAAGGACCTTCCTTATCTCTTATTTCATAGCACAATACTCCATGGAGTACTGGAAGGATTCCTTAAGGTTTTTTCCATTGAACATTTGGTCATTTATACTTGGAGTTCTCTGCCAAATGGAATAATCATAAACTGGGAGCCAAAGATCATCCATATCATTCCCACTACCTCTACTTGAGCTACTGCATGATGGATCTTCATAGCCTTATTATTCATACTGCTCAAGTTCTTCTTCATAACTTCTGTAGTATTCGTCATACTACTCATCAAAGTCTTGATCAGAGTATGGTAGGAGCCTCATGGCTACAAATTGACTTAATGATATGCAATGTTAGTCAACAGAGAGCCTTCTTTCCACATGATGATCTAAGAAAAGATATCGTATACCACTATAATGTTCCCGGATCTGATGTACAGATTTGAACACTAACTATGCTAATAATTAATATTAAACTCTGAGATAAACTTGTGCACTCCATCATTCAATTTTCGGACTAGGCAGATGGAGGTATTTTGTTGGTAAATTGATGGATAAGGAAGTGGGAAGAGGGAAAAAACCAAGGAAACTTTTAGGACAGAGAAATAATCTTTCCTAACACATTTATATCTGAGACCATTTAGGTTTTAGAGTCAACTATACTGAAACTTACTTCCACGCTTCTGGGTCACCCAACCGTGAAACTAGGAAGATTCTTTCAGATCATTTCAACCAGAGGATTTGGGAAATTAATAGAGGTGTTATCAGATATTTAAAATTCATCCAATGGTGTTTCATACATATCAGAATATTTCAAGAAATACTTGGGGTTGTTTGGGAGAAGTTGGGCATTTTTTCCAATTTTTGCTTTGGGAGAGACCCTACACAAAGATGGATTCTCAAACACGGTACACATCCAACTAAATATAATTTTATGGGTTTGTATGGATAGAGGGGTCATTCATAAACATCCAGAAACTTTTGGAATCGAATTTAGGTGAACAAAACTATCTAAGTTACAAAAATGGTGAGACTAGTCAAATTTAACTAGTCAACTAGCTAGGGTGTGCCTAAATGCATGAATATCATACCATATTACTTTCATACATGTTAATGATTTATGAAAGAGACTGATATATTATTTATTAACACATAAAATCATTCAATACACTCCCATAAAATTACTTTACTTCTTTATTGCATAAAAACTAAGAAAAACCCCATCTAGTGGGAAAATAAGGTTCATTAATGGAAACTGAACAAGAGATTTCTAGAACATGAAAGATTACTATATTACATAAGTGATGAGATGGTATTTGTCTGAACATAAAATAAATAATATTGGAGGGCTGATCTCTCAATAGATAGGATACAAAACAAAGGGAAGGAGGCCCAAATCTCTCATCAAATTGGGAATGGGAGTATAGGTGAAGTTGGGATTCAATGGAGCTCATCTATAATGGGTGGCCGAGCTGCTGTAGATGTCTGATATGAAACTTAATATGCTGATCATAATCTCACTATCACTTGCAATGAAATTAGAAGAGGAGAAGAATAATGGGGAAGGGAAATAAATGACTTAGGGCACATCTCCCAATATGTTGAGGCACACCACTCAGTAATGAAGCCTTAGCTTCAATCAATATCAAAACCTACATTAACAAAAATGACTAAATCAGCTCCAATTTTATTTTTTATAAAAATTTGGTGACTCGTTTAGAAGGTATAGGTGACCTGTGAGAGCATTTCATCCACAAAGAATCCCTAACCCTAAATGTGCCCTCCTTGAGAATGTTAGCAAGTTGAGTACTCAAAGATGTTTCCATTCTTGTATCTTGGTTTCCTTGACCCAAAGTTTCTATTTTCCCTATGACAGCTTTTCCTGGCTTCCATGGTTTTATGACTTGACTTAAAAAGGGAAACTGTGCCCTCCTTTGGTCTGATGTTTCCTTCTTTTCATTATGTCAACATTTTCTGCCTTCTTCTTTTGTCATTGCACTCCTAAATGGCAACTGGGTCCACCTTTGTTCTGATATTTCCTTTTTAGATCCGACTCTTTTGTCATAGATTTTGGCAGTTTCCTTCTTTCTATGTCTGCTTTCTTTTTTCAGACTTCTTTTTAGTTTCTAAATCTTCTCCTTGGCAGGTTGGATTTCCCATTGCACCCCCCTTGACATGGCACTTATTTTTTACACATTAAATTTCTCAATAATTAATAATGGCAATAATTAAAATAAAGTACATGCCTAAATAGTAATTATTTAGCAAAATTTCCCTAGGCTAATTAATTAATGCCACTTAGTCCACCTAGGTGTTTAGAAAAGTCCACACTTTTTGTGGTCAAAATGTGGGGACATGACAAAAACATTGCATACTGTACAAAAGAGCAGGAAGGAAACCCTTGTGCGAATGACGCCCTTTGAGACAGGAAGAGGAGGATCTGACTGTGAACCAGACACTGAAGATGGAAAGAGAAGAGGAAGGAAACAAATTATGAGGTGGTAGGGATAGGTGCTTCTAGGGATGTAGGGGAACTTGGTATTTTATTGGACCTTTCTTGCATCTCCCTAGGGGGCTTTGCGGGTACTCATCACTCTCTCTGCTGATTTCCACATAGTGGCTACCTAGAACCATGGTATACTAACTAATGTATATGGTCTGCATACTTTGTCACAAAAATAAGGCTTCATTGATTTGTTCAGGAAGTTGAACTAGAGAGTGGAAGTGTGTCACTTGATTCTGGGTGGGGATTTCCACATGATCACCTCGTTGGAGGATAGGAAAGGTGGGAGGGGAAGACTAGAAGGGGAAAGTGTTTTGATTTGATAGGTTGTTGATGAGATGGGGATGAATGATATTGTAATGGGAGAAGACATATTTACTTGGAACAATAGAAGGGGAGGGTAGGGTAGTGAATTATATTCCCTGGTCCTCCCCTCAGTAGGATCATACCACTGGTCGTTGTGCTTGTGGTGGAGTGGCCTGGGTTCTCAGCTCAAAACATTGTTTAGGTTTGAACAATTTTTGTTGAGGCACCCAGACTTTAAGGACAAAGTTCAATAATGGTGGGAAGACGTCGGAGGGGGAGAAGGGCATATCATGTATAGATTAAAAAAAAAACTTAATTTTTTCAAAGGAAAGATAAAGAATTGGAATAAAAAGGAATTCGGGAACATCCTCAGGGAAAAATCCCTCTTGGAAGATAACTTAAGTCGCCTTCAAAAACATGGAACAAGTGAGGGTTTTTCTTTGGATCTTCTCATAGATGAAAGGAGGATCCAAGCTCAGCAGGAGGAACTCCTTTGGAAACAAAAGTCAAGGTTCAAGTGGATTCGGGGGGGCAAAGAAACACTGAATTATTTCATAGATCGACTATGCAACATTGAGCTACTAACAAGATTTTTAGGCTGAAGAAAGCAAATGATGATTGGGGTGAAATAAGGGAAGATATCAAGGACGAAGTTACCAACCACTTCCGACATATCTTGTAAGAACCAATTTAGGACAGGGGATTGGAAATCAACATGATAACTAGTAACATCCCTCATCTAGTTATGAAAGCTGAGAATAAATTGTTAATGCACCTAATCCTCATGTATGAGGTGGTGGAGGGTCTTGGAAACATAACTTCTAGTACGACCCTTCGATCAGATGGTTTCATGGTTAATTTCTTCCATGCGTTCTAGGGTTTGGTTAAGGAGAAGTTTCGAATAATTTTTGAATATTCTAGGAGAGCTCAACATATCTTTCCACCAATCAATGCTGCTTTTTTGTCCCTCATTCCTAAGAGAGGGGAGGTTGATTCCCTTGAACATTTCCGTCCAATTTCCTTATGTAATGATCTATAAGATCATCTCTAAGGTTATTGTGAATCATTTAAATTCAATCCTACCTTTCATCATTTCCCCAGAACATTCTGGTTTTGTAGAAGGACGCCAAATCATGGACAAGATCATTTTAACACATGCAATCCTTCACTCCCTCAAAGTGGCTAGAATTCCTGGAACGATGCTAAAACTGGACATTGCTAAAGCATATGAAAAATTGAATTGGAAATATATGAGAGAAGTCCTTAAGGCCTTTGGATTCCAGGAGGATTGGATTCGGTGGGTTTTGAAACTTGTTTCTTCATCCTTTTTCTCCATTCTAATCAATGGAAGCCCTTAAGGGCTTATTCAACCCTTGCGGGGAATTCGACAAGGTGGTCATATTTCCCCTTTTCTATTCATTATTATGGAGGAGGGTATGGGTAGACTCATCAAAGAAAATAATACAAAGCAAATAATCAGAGGAGTTAAGGTGCTCCTGTAGGTGGAAGCCCAAACCCACCAGTAATTTGTGGATGACACGATGGTGATGGGTCATCTGTAGGTGCAGAAGGCCAGAATGATCAAAAGCTTCCTGCAATATTTTGGCGTAGCATTTGGTCTAGAAGTTAATGAAAGAAAATCCCATTTTTTTCTTTTCCACACCCCCATAATCATGAGGACCAGCATTTTCATAATTTTGAGGTTTCAGGAGAGCTCCCTTCCTTCCAAATACCCAGGTGCTCCTCCAATTTATTTCATTGTTCGAAAGGGATGGCGGTCAGATTTATTGGATAATATGTGTAGCCTTTGGCTAGATGGACGTTACGACCCTTGAAATTGGCTATTTGTTTAATACTGGTTAAGTCAATTCTTCAAGTGATGCCCATTTATTTATTCTCCAACATGGTCGCTCCGAAGGTGATTGTGAAATAAATCAGGAACATACAACGTTGATTCCTTTGGAGTGGGGAAGTAGAAAAGAGGAAATGGTTCTTGGTTAAATTAGACATAGTTTTCACCCCAAAATATCATGGGGGTCGAGGTTTACGTGACCCACTGGTGATGAAGGCGGTTGGTGGGGATAATCTATGGTGGCGGTGGGTATCACATGAGGAGGAACCTTGGGCCAGCCTCTGGAATATTAAGTATGTTGATTGTTGGAGAAGAACGATCTTATTCACTTCATGAAAGAGAAATGTGGTTCTCAGATCTAGACATCTTATTAGGAGGGTAAGGGATTAATTCAGGAGAACAACTTTTGGGAGATCAGGAATGGAGAGTTAACATTTTTTTGGGAGGATTCCTGGGAATAGTTTTCGACAATGGATGACATCCTAGAAAACCCCTCTTCTTCGTTAGGACTACATAGGTCACCAGTTAATAAGGGTAAATGAATCCTGGGTAAGAGGGGAGGATGCGACGGGGTTTAGCAAGTGGTTCCCGAAGACTATGTGGGAGCAATTAGGAAGCGAAGAGGATATTGTGAGAGTCATGGAGGAACTGTAGGAGTGACATATCTGAAGAGTTGAAATGAATGGTAAACTTTGATGGGGAATGTCCCCCAAAGGCACCTTTTCCATTCAGGTTGCTTGTAAAATTGAGGGTGGATTCATTATGGTTCCAGACAATCAAACCTAGAAGAACCTATGGGAGGAAAACCTATGGAAAAATGTTTCAATGTTTTTCTAGTTATTATTAAAGAGAAGAACATTAACATGAGATAATTTGGAAAAAGGAGGTCTATATGGGCCTTACCAATGTTATTTATGCAAAAATCACTCGAAAAATCTAGACCATATGCTAGATAGATTCCCTTTCTCCAGCTTTCTCTAGGAAAAAGGTGCTCTATCCTTTCATCATGCTGGAAAAAGATAGGGACGACCAAATATTTCCTTAAAAACTTGGCCATAGGCTCCATTCACAAACACGGTTGTCAATTGAATTGTGTGCATCTTCCCAAGATTTATTGTCTTGGAAATATGGAAAGAGTGTAATAGGAGGATATTAAAGGAGGTCTCAATCTCTGAAAATAAAGTGTTGGGAAGCATTATGTTGGCAATCCTGGAAACTATCCGGTTGGGGTCTGTTGATTCCTGCAACAGATCCCCATTCGAGTCATCAAAATGGGGACCCCCATTGACTAGTTTTTATAGCCATACCTCACTTAGGGAAGTAATAAAGTTGTAAGTTCTTTGTTATTTTATATGGATTGAATAAATTTCTTCAGTAAACCTTGTTTTTTTGGATTTTTCGACTTTCGGGACCAAATTTTTATCTATTTTTCAAAATTTTTAGAGTTTATGATCCCTGCTTTCTGAAATCAGAAAGCAGAAATCCCTTTTTTGGAGGTAAATTGAAGTCTGTTTTCCGAGTTCAGACGTTTTGGATCCCGGAAACCTTATCTTTTTAAATAAAAAAATTCGTTGTTCCGATTTTCAATTTTCGGATGTCGGAAACCGAAAAACTGAGGTTTTGTTAAAGTTATTTGGCGTTTTCCCGATTTCCAAAATTTCAGATCTTGAATATCGGTAACATTGTTTTTAATTTATGATTTTATCTACCTTTTTAACTTCCGAATTTTCCTTTCCCATATCAGAAATCAGAAACCTCCATGTAATTTTTGTACATACTTAGCTTTTGGTTTTCTTGCTTGATTCAGTGAGACGTTTGATGATATCCTTTCGACCCTTGACTTTTGGCATTGCTTGGCTTGGTTCTCATGAAAAACGATGAGGTGGTCATTTGCTCTCACGAGTATTTTTTCTTGAGCACTCCAGGTTAGTATTTCTAGTTACATTTCTTTGATGAAAATGCTGGTATTTCTGGTGGCTAGTTAATGCTTAATCTCAATTTGAGCCTATTTCATCTCACTTTTATTCTCTTTGGATTAATTTCATCCTTTGACAATTCGGCCAATCTTTAGTTTTCATGAATTGATGGACATTATTACAATCTAAATGAAATTTTTGATATCATATCTTGTTAAAGCTTTTATTTAAAAATGCATTTTCTCATTAATTTTTTAATCAGTTCACTGTAATTTAGAAAACAAATTACGGTTCGCCTAATATTCATATATGACACTTAAATTTACAACCTTTATATGCTTTAAATGATCATGAAAACTAACTTAAACTGAAAAAAAAAAACCACATTTTAAATTTAAGCTTTTACAAGATAAATCCTCAATGAATTAATGAATCATGAGAATACTTTAATGGTTTTCTTTTGAAATAACATATCCCTCTCATAAGGCCATTATTTCACATAAAACTCCACACGTTTACCTTTTTTTTCACACATAAAATACAACTTTATATTAATGAAAGTTGTGTCATACAATCAAAATGTCGTGGTTACAATTGTTCATAGCTCCTCCTAAGGATTTATAATCAGTTTGACAAGAACAATATCTTATGTTATGTCTTAAGAGTCATAAGATTAGACTAGCATTCTAAGACTTCTCAATACATATAAGCGTCAAATTCCAGCTAACTAATGTTTATAGTGCCTTTCTCTAGGCAGGTTGCCCCGTCATACTTGGCCCAATCAATGGATTTCATACCGTCGCCGATGGAAAGTTTGGATAGATCACCCACTTCGATGTTCAGTTCTCGATAGATATGCAAGAATGTGATATGCTGAAAATATTCAATGAGCTCTTTGGTTTGTCTGATCCAATGGAGAAGCTGAATAGTGTGCAAGTTGTGAGTACCTATTGCCCATTCCACAATTGCTTTGGAATCTCCAAGTACCATATCAGGCAAAATTTCTTTTTCTTTGGCGAAAAAGAGTAATCCCGAAAGTGCAAGAAGATCTTATTTGGTGTTTGTACCTGGACCAATGCTTAGCTTGCGTTTTTAAGACATTGTCTGATTTATTCTGATCATCATCGGCACCACAAATTCCTCCTTGCTTGGCTCCATCAAAATAGCCCACAATTCCTTGTTGTTCCTCCAGTGTTGTAATTTCCCTCCTGTTAGGCACTTTTTGATTCATAATGGCATAAGATTGTAGATAGCCAATAGCAATCGATCCGGTAAGATTATGGTCAGGTCTCCCATTCTGAAAATAACATAGCTTCGCATTCTCCACACCGATCATAAGGTAGCAATCGTGACGTCTATCAGAATGGTAGTGCTCTTTAATAAGAAACCGATATTTTCTTGAATACTTTGTTTATCCCAGCTAATATAGAAAGAAAATAAATTGCAAATAATTTCCCATACTGATTGGAAGAAAGCGCACCCTCCAAAAATGTGATTGACATTCTCTAGATCATTTGAGCAAAGACCGTACCATCCTGAACCTGAGTGGCCGCGCTTCTACAGGGCGTCCCATTTCAATATTTTCTGACTTATACACAACCACCCAAATCATTTCATATTTGATGGCAATCGACCACTCCATAAGCGATTAAGAAGGCTCGCCAGAGGACTAGGCTCCTGTTGAGAGATTAGAAAGTCGTACATTATTTTTGCAGTGACAGATCCATTCCTTTGATTGCAAGTCCATAGTATCCTGTCAGGTTCCCGATTTAGGCAGATGCCCGCAACGACCAGGGAGGATGTGTAAGAGGTCCATTCCCTCTCCAAGCTATCACTGATGTTAAGATCGACCGCACTGCTCCAGTTGGGTCTGCCCTGCTCTTGTTGCGAGTAAATATGTGAAAGATCAGAGACATTCCTTTCATGGAGACATTTGATCATCCTGTCCGAAAGTGTGTGATTGTCCACTCCCATGATTGGGTCAATGCCGATATCGATTTGTGATCCCCGACCGACCTGCCAAGAGAGATTAGATAAGATGAGAGGGAGAGTGTCCGCCAGACTGCACCAAATCAATGAACAGTTATTGGGATGAATTCTTCTAGATATTAGCCATAGATCATATGGCAGTCTCCAGAGATATTTGTACCTTATTAATTTTCCCCAAATACCTCCATTTTGTAGTGCCTACCAGAGACTCTTGGCACATAGTGATGAATTGAAAATCGTGAAATTTTTGATGCCCTAGCCACCGAGATCACACAGTTTTGAAATCGATTCCTAGCAGGTGAGATGATACTTGTTCGATAATGAATTTCCATGCCAAATATAATTGAAAAAAGTCCTACGAATGAAGCTGATCAATCTAGACAAAATATGCATAAGAGAAAGCCAGTATACATGAACACTTTGTAGAATGGTTTTTGTTAGAGTTAGTCGACCACCTAGGGAAATCCACCATGAAGTGCATCGATCAAGCTTTCGTTGAATCTTGTTTAGAAACCAATTCCAATTGGTTTTCATATAATGGTTAGGCTTCAAAAAATATCCTAAATAGTTCAAGCCTTTGTCAATGCTGGCAGCCCGAACACTAAGGAGGTTGACGATGAGCATGGTCAACTGTTCATTGTGACAGTTATGTATAATAAAGTATTTTTGTATGCTGATGGACAGGCCGGATACAAAGCAAAAAGGATTGAGGAGCTCCTTGATAAGACTCCACTCGGCTTCAGATCCCCTGCCGAGAATAATGACATCGTCCAAAAAATGGTAAGGGAGGTGGTTAATCCAATGTCTATTTTCACCCCCAAAATGGAGTCGTCAGACCTGGCCTTGTTGAAAAGGTGACAAAGCCCTTCCATAGACAAGATGAAAAAGAATGATGACAAGGGACAACCTTTTCTAATTCCACGAACACTCTTGAAGAAAGTGGTCGACAAACCGTTAACCAGAATGGCAAAGGATGCATAGGATACACACGACATTATCCATCTTGTTATATCATATGGTAAGCCAACCTGCATGAGACCAAGACGGAGAAAGGTCCAGTCCAATATGTCATAGTCCTTTACCAGATCAGGTTTAAGAATAAAATATCCGAGGTTATTCTTCTTGATGGAGTGTAAGATTTCCTAGAGAATGCCAACAACTTCCAGGAAGAAAACCTATTTGCTCCGTGGATATGAATTTACTTAGAGTAGACTTCATCCAATCGGCAATAATCCTCGTAATGAGATTGTACAGTAGGTTGCATAAGGCAATGGGCCCATAGTCGCTGAAGCCAGAAGGATTATAAGTCTTAAGAATTAGAGTGATGTAGGTCTGGTTTAGTGCCGCTGGTATGACCATGGTTTTTTTTCGATTCTTCCATGGCGTCTATCACCCTGCTCCCCAAGATGTCAAAGAAATGAATATAGAACTTGATGGTCCACTGTCAAGCCTTGAGATTTTGTCCCTTTTAAAAATCTTGAGGGTTTTCAGCACCACCTCTTTAGAAATGGGCTCAGCCAATCTATCATAGTCAAGTTGATAAAATAGTTGTGGGTAGTGCTTGATCACTTCAAGCTGTTTGGTAATACGGATATCATCCTGCTCAGCATAGGCGTCCTGGAAATTCCTTCTTGCAACCTTATGGATAGAAGGAGTATCAAAAACCACATCGCCATCCTGATTCATGGCCTCCAAAAAGGCGTTAGTTAAGCGTATTTTGTTGGAAAAATGATGAAAGTATTTAGTATTAGAATCCCCTGCCTTAAGCCAGATGGCCCTACTCTTTTGGCGGATGGTTTCCTCCATGTGCATCAAAATAGATCGCTTCTCATTTTCTAACGCAGAATTGGACAGTTTCCTATTTTCTAATAAGTAATCCAAATCAATCGATTCCAAAAAGGATTGTAAATTTGACTCAATGTGCTCTAGATCAACGGTCTGTGATTTATTTTTAATTCGCTCCCAAGCCATGAATTCCCTCTTAAGCTGGTTAAGAATCCATAGTAATCACGGCATGGGACTTAGCCCATTCAGTAATGGAAGCTTTATAATCTACGCCCAGGCTAGGTCCATCCCCTGTTAGTGATATGAACACATGAAAATCACCATAGGACTTCCGAATTGTTACATTTGCTGCTCGGATGGAGAAAATATGTTTAACATCAGGTGAGCATTTCCCCTCCACTGTAAAATTAGGAAGAGGATCACAAATGACACAATTAACTTTGTCATAAATATGGTAATAAATACATTATATATATGTGTTTCCATCATGGGGTATTTCATGTCAAATTCAAGGAACGACTTAGTGAGTTTTATTTATTCTTTATGAAAAATTTGATACCTTATGCATTCGTTGAATAGTATTGGGCACAACTTTATTTTGTTTTGTTTTTCACGACCTTATAATTCTTTACTAGTTCATGTTAAGTAGATGAATATTCTTCCTACGATTTGAAAGCAGGAATAACTACCACATTTCCACATCATTTTGCTAGGCTCGCTCCACTAAATTCTTGCCAATGAAAGATGCCCTGAATCTTGAGGTTTGTTTGTGAAGGTTATGAGGATGCGATTGAATCGTTGGGAAGACAGTCTATTTTAAAAGCAAGTTAAAAGTAAAAACAAGAAATTGATTGATGAGAAGGGTCATTGTGCCAATTGTTCACCCAACTGTTCACGTCGAGTTCTTGATTTACCATGGGATCAACGACTGCCTACTCACTGGCTAGTTATCCTCATGCCTGTCCAAAGGAACAAAAGTATTTATTAGCTCATCACCAGGAAAAGAGGGACCACTAAAATTACGCACCAGATCAACCTAAATTGAACTGTGTTCTCGGATCATTCGTTTTCCATGATTAAGGAGAAATAAATTTGTTCAAGACTAATTCCAAGGAATCGCAGGTATCTACGGAATGAAGTTACAACAAACCATGTTGTTCAATCCAGATGTGCAATCAAGCGTAAATCGGTTTCATCGTTTGGAGATATGGACACTTCACTACTCAAAAGAACAAAAGGGAGAATGCTTTAATCTCTTTACCTTTCTAAATATTCTTTTATTTAACAGAATCATTGTTCTACTTTCATTGAAAAATGTTTGTTGAATTTGTTTTGGAATATGATATCTATTTTAATGTAAAGGTTTGATGGAGAATAGAAGGATGATAATGGATGGTTTAAATTGCTAGCACCCAAATGTAGTTACACCCGAACCCAAGCATATCAATATTATTGTGAAGAAAGGGATAGAAATGCATAAACCTATGATTCAACGGACCAATTCATTGAAGAAATTGATTTATTTAGCTATTGTTAAGGAAACTGTTTTGGGAGTCTTTGCCTATAAAAGGAGCTACGATTTCCAATTCGGGGGGGGGGGGTTCTCCAGGGAATGATTGTTCTTCTCTGCAATTTTTTTTTTTGTAAATCTATTTCAAGAAAAATATGAGGGAGCCTTCGACCTTCGAAAAGGAAAAGGAGGACAGATTATCCAATAAGGACTGAAGATGCTCTGTTGTTGCAGACTTTGTAATGTTTTGCAGGCCTTAATACACAGTTAGTTTTCTTCAGCTACCTCTTTTGTTATAATTTTTCAAATGTATTTGATGGATTGTGATTTTGTTTCAACACAATTATAAGCATTGTTTATTGTTTTCAATTGGTAATATGCATTGATCAGTAGTTCATATTTCTCTCTACTCATGATTTGTGTAATTAGATGTTTTAAATGAATGTCTTCATCTAAAACATTTTATCTATTTTTGCAAATGATTCACATAAATCATTAAATTAGTGTCAATTTTTCAATTAACATTCCAGTCACAGTGTTATCTTCCATGCACCTACGTCTTATGCTATTGTCGGTTAAAATGTCTTTAGCTGATTATATCTTGAGCTACTGAGTCAAGATCTAGTTTTTCATGTCTGTTTAATTGGTGAAAAGATTTAGTAATTTTCAGATCAAGTTATACTGTGCATAAATGAAACACTCTTTTCAGAATAGGTTTAAGTTAGATTAAATTTATTTCAGAGCAAAATAACTCTTAGAAGTAGCCAGCCTTTTGTCTTTCCTCACAGGAAGACCAGATCCATTCGATCTCAAACACTTTGTGCCAGTGGAGGCCTTTTGTTGGGTGTTTTATTGTCTTAATAAATTCACCAAATATTTAATTATCGACCGGGGTTTGTAAACTTGGAGTTGTCACAAAATATATGCTGAGGTAGAAGGGTACCCAAGACATCGGCTCGACAGACCTTAAAAATATTTAATAATGAAAATATCTAAGGATCTTTCAAAATTAAAAACCAACTCAAACTTCAAAATAAAACTACTAAGCTTATTAGACCTAACCAATAGATCATAATAGTATCAATCTATACTTACTCTATGGACAATAATTGAAACTACAAAAGACAATACTGATATAAGAAACAAGACTTGGTAAAAAACAAACTACTCTTATGAAAATGGAAACTACTAATCAATTATTCAAACTCTAATTTAGGAATTAGAGAGACTAACTACGAACAAGCAGGAACTTAACTATGAAATAATGTGAAATGTTGATCTAAAATTCATGTATACATTAACAACAACGAATGAGAGGCAACTACCTAGTTCCAATCGTCTTGAAGAACAACTACATCTAAATTACTTACAAAAGCTAAAGAAATGCAAAATGGAAATAAATCTAACTTAACTTCTAGAAAAAAAATATGGAAAGTAAAGATAGACCAATTACAAGAAATCTTAAACATTGTAACTTATTGTTTATCCATAAGAAAATGACAAAACCAACTATGATATTTGAAATGAAACTCAACAAAAGTATAGATCCTAAGTTATTTGACCTCTAATGACTACTGAAAACTAATGCATCTATATGAAACACATATGAACTTATTAAACTTGGACTGGAACTAGTTCCTGGTCTATCCTACCTACGGAAATGAAAGAACTTGAAACAATAAAATTAAACCAAGTCTGAAATGAAAGAACTTGAAACAATAAAATTAAACCAAGTAACAATAAAACATTTTGAGAATAAAGGTAAAAGACTAATTAAAAACTTGAAATGAAAACAGGAAATTAAATACTAAACTGATTAAAAAATAAGGCAAACTAAAATTTAAGCAAAGTCTATGATAACATTGTAAACAAGTTTAAGCTAATCTAGGTCCTAGGCATGAAAGTAAATGGAAGTAACTTATAAAATATCTAAATCATAAGAAAAAGACATTTATACTGCTGCTTCTTAAATGAAAACTAATTCTCATTTAAATTGTAAAACACATGCTGAATGTAAAGACTTGAAGTAATTAATCTCTACGTGAACACAAGACTGAATGTAAAGTGCTGAAAGTGTTAAGGATACATTTGGACCTCGAACTAGTTATAAAGCATGTAAAAGTACTGAAAAATCAACCTAGACTTCAACTATTTAACTCTACATAAAATGAAATATTAGCAAGTCTGAAAATGACTGCAAATTCTGGAGAATTTTGTCTAGACTGAAAGAAGGTCTAAACAAAAGGTACGAATGGTCAGCTGAATGACGGCCAAATGGCAGAAACGTTACAACTATGAAAGTAAACAAGTTAAATGAATTTAACGCCAGTTGGTTTATGCATATTAACCTATGGTGCAAGAAAAACAATGAATAAGTTGTTTAAAGTTGAAATAACAAGAAGCAACTACATTCATTCGTATATAAGGAAAGAAAGAATTTTCTATTGCATAATAAAACAGAGCTGAAAGGTAAATGAAGCTAATCTACAACTATGGTAACATTAACAGAACCAAATCTAATTATAAACTAATCTTGAAACACTGAAATAATTAAATTTTGTCTAATTGAAATGGGAAAAGCTAAAAGGAAAACTAACAGAAACTAAGTATGACCGGTCGTTCTAAATTATGAAAATGTAAATTTTATTAACAACAAGAAATATTTTACAAGAAACAAAACAACACCATCTAAAGGAAAACCGAGTTAAATAATGAAAATGAAAACTACTAATCTGCAAAAAAAAAATAACGAAATATACACAATGAAAAATCTCTTGTTGTTGAGGGGCCCTTCTCAACAATCAATGATTGTGGCTAATTCAGATCAATCACCAACAAAACATGAATTTACTCATCAACAACTAAAAATCAGAAACTTTCTATTATCTGAATTAAAAGTTACACAACGTTCTATAACTCAGCGCATCTATGCATACAATTATTGTTGCGTTTCTCCACCAGGGGTGTCTTTATATAAGTTTTACAATAAGAGAGAAGGTCAACCCTTTCAGTGGTCGACCTCTCTAAAAATAGAGGTCTTAATTGCTAAAAAATGGCTCAGCACAGTACACCGACCGTCGTTTTCCTGATTCCATGAGCATTGGTTCTCCTTGACGCGAGTAGCTGTGCATTGGTTCCCTTTGACGTGGGAAGATGATGCGTTGTCAATCTGGGCCGACATGAACATGGATCTTCTAGAATGAAGGCTCACGAACCATGAAGGCCATGTTGCCAACAAAACCTATGTCACCGTTTTTGTTTTTATTGCTCAAGAATATTCCAACCAACAAATCCAAGAGTGCAAATGGAGGGCTGAACGATGTTCCGATGCAGCTGGGCATCTTAAACATGAACGTGTGTGTGAATGAAGGTCTGAATGACAACCACAACCTGTAAAACAAAAATATAGGTCAAGCACGTCTAGAAGATAATTGTCAACAAATCATAAAATGATGAGATTTAACCAAGATTCAAATGATATGTAAATAAGTTCATACCTGGGTCTGATTGACCGTATGAACGGCAAGAAGTATGGATTAATATACCAAAAATAAGTTCATACCTGGGTCTGATTGACAGTATGAACGGCAAGAAGTATGGATTAATATACCAAAAATGACAATATTAAAACAACAACTAGATAATTTTATCCATTGGGATTACTGAAGAGTCAAGATTATTACTGTGTGGCTGAAATGATGTCCAATTATTCAAGGTTTCACATAATAAGTCTCATGGACGAGCACAAGAAAAGTGAGCTCCAATGTCATTACCATTATCTTAAGCTGGTAATAATTCTCGTAAAATTGTAAATATCTTCAATATTCATCTTAAAATCCTCCACATTGCAAGTTTCTGGTGTAGGATTGGGTCTACTTTTACATTAGCTTTTAACTCGATAAATTTAAGCGAAAAGATCGGGTCCGTCCTATAAATAAGGAGCTGTGTTTGAGCCCATTGAAGCACGGAAGAGCTTGCATTTTTGCTAGTTTTAGAGATGGCTTCCCTCTCTTTGGTGATGGTGATGATTACCATGTAAAAATAGTTAGCAAGGAAGTTGTAGTTAATGCTCTTCCTCTGCAAGAACATCGCCTTCCCCTCTCCAACTTGGATATGCTGATTCCTCCTGTTTCTGTCAGCGTTTTCTTATGTTAGAAGAAGCCATCTACCAGATTAGAATCCTTCTTTGCAGAGGAGGCCACCCATAATCTAAAAAGTTCGCTATCAGACGCATTGGCTTATTACTGTATTATTGCTGGAAGAATGGTTTCCAGCGCCTCTGGGGAGCCGGAAGTGCTTTGCAAGAACCAGGTTGTTGAATTCGTTGAAGCTAGCGCGAGCATAGGACTTGCTGAGCTGGACTTCTACAATACTGATATAACTGTGGACGGGAATCTCGTTCCGAAGCTTTCAAATAGCTCCGTATTTGCCACTCGAGTAAGCTCCTGTGTCTGATATTATCTGGATTCATTTATTTATATAAAAAGTCAAGATCTCGTGAGAATCTATAAATCTTTTATTAATTAAATTCAAATAAAAGTCTTATTAACATAGAATTTGCCAAATATTTCATTCACGACATCATTCAAATGATTAAAATTACAATGGATTACTTGTATGTTTGTAATTTTTTCAATACAATATGCTAGTTCAGTGTTAAGCCTTTTATCAATTTTATTTTGACTCAAAATTATATTTTTATGATAAAATATTTGTTTTTGTAGGTAACAAAATTTAGTTGGGGAGGTGGTATTATTGGGTGCACATTTGATCATAGGATTGTTGATGCATTTTTTATCAACATTTTTTTGACATTTTGGGCACAACTTACACAAAATGAGTCTATTGAAATGTTGAAACCTAGCTTTTATCGATTAATATTACATGCTCAACAATTGCCTTATTATTGCTCTACAATTGATGAAATGTACACAAGACTACTGTCTTTAAATTTAGAAGAATCAAATAAGCAAGATCGTTCTCCTTTCCTAGTTAGTAGGATCTATTATCTAAGTGCCAAAGATGTTCAAGCTATCCAAAGTATTGTAACTAGACATGGAAAACAATATAGTAAATTGGAGGCCTTTTCTGTGTATCTATCTTTGGAGGTTATTGATCATTAGTCAAGAGATTGACAATGATATGAATTGTCGCATAGGTGTGGTAATAGATGGTCGTACCCACTTAAGAAACATGGGAATGCCATCTAATTACTTTGGCAATGTATTATCATTACCCTTTGTCGAAGTTCGAGCTGCAGATATAAAAAACCAACCACTAAGTTAGGGTGCTGAGCAAATTCATAATGCTATATATAGTGCTGCAAATTAAGAACATTTTCAAATATTAATCCATTGGGTGGAGATGATTCGATTAGGTCATGGCTTAAATACTATTTATTGCAGAAAAAACCTTGCATTATCTAATGGTTCCAATATTTTGGTTTGTTCTGGCATATATTTTCCTTTTCCCGAGATTGATTATGGATGGGGTAAACCTTATTTTGGAAGCCACCATTTTCCTTGCGGTGGGGAAGCAACTTATGTAATGCCACTACCAAGTTATGCAGTGGATGGAGGTTGGGTGGTTTATATGCATCTTCCTCTTAGTCAATTAGAGGCCATTGAATCCCATGTGGAATGTTGTTTCCATCGTATTACTTCAAATTTCTAAGAAATGTACTGATTTACTAAAAATTTAAAAACATTTTATTATTATGTTTTTAAATGTTAAAATGAGTGATTGTTGTTGTTGTTATCTTAAGTGTCGATTTATAATAAAATTAAAAAAGATTGTGATGTTGTTTATTTTCTATTTAATCATATTTTTTTAAAGTAGTTACACGGGAATTTTACATTGCTAAATGCAAAATTCATTTTTTTTATATTATTTAAAAAATTAATTAATTAATTTTTGTTTAAATATATAATAATAATATTAATAAAATGGCCCAAAGGGGTTGGATCCATTGGTGAAGAGCCAAGAGATTTTCACCAGTTGGCAAGGTTCAATTCTAATGAGGGACTTACCTGTGGCCATGGGGGCACTTTGAGTTAGTGGGCGAACGTGTGGTTCCACCCAGAGAGATTGTATTAAATGATCATGTGACCCATGAACACATAAGTTGATCAAATCCCATTCCCATGTCCTCCTAAAATTTTGGAAGTTACTCTAAGGGAAAGAAACCACTTGGCGTTGATGTGTGAGAAGAGCAAACTAGACGGTAGGAAGTTTCACCCATGGAGGGGGAAGCGTCTTCTGCCCCACCAAAGGATCCTTCTAGTGAGGTTCAGATTGGGAGTATTATGGTTTCACTTCATGAAATAGGAGGAGAGGGTTTGGGGGATGTGCGTAAAAAAACTATGAGAGGAAAGTTGACAAGTGTGTTTACATGATGAATCAAGTCCTTGGATTGCGGATTCGATTAACAAATATGAGCGAACACATTCAATATATGAAACACCATGCAGTGATAGGTAAATTTTTTGAAATGTTACCCTCCAAAAAATCCCTTATCTGGTGGATAAATTCTACTTGGAAACCTAAAGGGAATTATGAGTTGCAGTTAAGATCCAAGGGTTTTTTCATAGTAAGTTTTATTATCCTTGAATATCGTAATAGGATTTTGGACAATGGCCCATATTTTGTTTACTCAACGAGCCTTTTTCTAAGACCCTGGAAGGAACATTTCAAGCTAGAAAAGGAAGATATGAGGACAATACCAATATGGATCGGGATGTATTCTTTTCCATGGGAATACTAGGATTAGCAAATCTTGGAACACATTGGAAATACTATGGGTACGTTTATCAAAGTTTCGGAGTAGACGAAAGCAAAGAGGTATACAGCTTATGCATGAATCTGTGTATATATGGACCTAACAAAAGAAATTCCTGAAGCTATCGATCTCTCATGGGAATATGAAGATTGGAGGAAAACCCTAGACTGTGAGCAAATCCCTTTTTGTTGTAGGAACTGCCATGATTATGGTCACCTCTATAGGGACTCTCCCCAGAAATCTCCTCTGCCTCAAGCGAAGTAGATTCATGAGGTGGATGACCAGGGTTTCTCTAAGGTGCATCAAAAGAAAAGGGATTGAGGTGACAGGATTTTCCGGAACCCTCAAAACGTCTTAGTACATCGAATAAGTTTGATATCCTACAAAATCCTGAGGGTAATGACGAATGTAATGTTTTGGGATCTGATTTACATATATGGATACTAACTCTGCTGATAATTAATATAAAATTATGATATAAACTTGTGCACTTAATCAATTAATTTTTGGACTAGGAAGATGGAGGTATTGTGTTAATAAATTGATGGATAGGGAATCGAGCAGAAGGAAACAACCAAGGAAAATTTTAAGATAGATAAATCATCTTCCCTACACATTTATATTGGGGAGATTTTAGGTTTCAGATTCATCTATGATGAAAGTTACTTCCACGTTTCTGGGTCACCCAACTGTGAAACTAAGAAGATTATTTCAAATCCTTTCAACCAGAGGCTTTAGGAAATTAAAAGAGGTGTTATAAGATATTTAAAATTCATCAAATTGTGTTTCAAAAATCTCAGAACAGTTTTAGAAATACTTGGGGCTGTTTGGGAGAAGTTGGGAAATTTTGGCAATTTTGGCTTGGGGAGACCTTGTGCAAAGATGGCTTCTAAAAAAGGGTACATATCCAACTAAATCTTAGTTTATGGGTTTTTATGGACATAGGGGTCAGTAAAAAAAATCCATTAACTTCCAAAAATGAATTTGGGTGAAAAGAACTCTCTAAATTACAAAAATGGTGAGACTAGTCAAATTTAACTAGTCAACCAGCTAGGGTGTGCCTAAATGCATGAATTTCATTCCAGATTACTTTCAAACCTGTTAATAATTTATGACAGAGACTGATATATTATTTCTTAACACATAAAATCATTCAATACTCTCCCATATCATTACTTTACTTCTTTACTGCATAAAAATTGAGAAAAACCCCATCTAGTGGGAAAATAAGTTTATTCATGGAAACTGAACATAGGATCTTTCTCGAACATGAATGATTATTGTATTACATAAGTGTTGAGATGGTATTTTTCTGAATATAAAATAAACAATATTGGAGGACTGATCTCTCCACATATAGGATACAAAGCGGAGGGTAGGAGGCCCAAATCTCTCATCAAACTGGGAATGGAAGCATAGGTGAAGCTGGGATTCATTGGAGCTCATCTTCAATGGATGGATGAGATGTTCTAGATGTCTGATCTGAAATTTAATATGATTATCATAAGCTCACCATCATCTGCAATGAAGGTAGAAGGGGAGAAGAAGAATGGGGAAGGGAAAGAAAGGACTTGGGGCACATCTCCCAATAGGTTGAGGCACAACGCTTAGTAATGAAGCTTGGATTCAATCAATATCAAAACATACATTAACCAAAATGAGAAAATGAGCTCCAATTGTCTTTTTATAAATCTTTGGAGACTTTTTTAGCAGGTATAGGTGACTTGTGAGAGCAAGTCATCCACATAGAATCCCTAACCCTAAATGCACACTCTTGAGAATTTTAGCACATCAAGTCCTCAAAGATGTTTCCATTCTTGTATCCCGCTTTCCTTGACCCAGAGTTGTTATTTTACCTATGACATATTTTCTTGGCATCCCTACTTTTGTGACTAAACTCAAAATGAGAAACCGCGCCCTCCTTTGGTCTAATGTTTCCTTCTTTTCATTATGACAACTTTTTCTGCCTTTTGCTTTTGTCACTGCACTCCTAAATGGAAACTGTGCCCTCCTTTGGTCTGATGTTTCCTTTTTAGATACGAATTCTTTTGTCATAGATTTTTGCACTTTCCTTCTTCCTTTGGCAGCTTTCTTTTGTCAGTCTTCTTGTCAATTTCTAAATCTTCTCCTTGGCAAGTTGGATTGTCCATTGCGCCCCCCGGACATGGCACTTATTTTCCACATATTAAATTGCTCAATAATTAATAATGAAAATAATTAAAATAAATTACATGCCTAAATAATAATTGTTTAGCGAAATTCCCTAGGATAATTAATTAATGCCACTTAGTCCCCCTAGGTGTTTAGCAAGGTCCACACTTTTGGTTTCCAAAATGTGGGGACATGACATTCCTCCCCTCCCAAATATGCTTTTCCTAAAGCAGAAGCACTCCAGAGTGCTACAATTCGCTTGACCATGTTTTTGTTGCACGATTGTGATCCTTGTCATTTCCCAAATCACCACCTATGAGAACAAAATTATCCACCCAGTTGAGGTAACTGTGTATAATGCATGGGTCCCATTGCATCCTCTGCCACAATCTAGATACTACTGCTCCCTTTGGAAATATTCCATTCCCAAGAATGCCAGGGTCCCATGGTATCATAAGCCTCCTTCCAATCATCAGGAACAACAACCAAATTCAATCATCATAGAGGATTAAAATCATGATGTGGAAATCATACCACCATTTTGAAAGTTGAAAACTCTCAATGCAAAATTAGAAATCCATGAGACTTCCCCATCCAACATAGAACTCTTTATCTGCTTGATGCACACTATCCCTGAAGCTCACAGTTTTATGGATTCCATAACATAGGTGTGAGTCCCATGTCCAACCCCAATGAGTATAAGAATCATCCAACCAACAAGAATTCCTGAACTTCCCATACAATTTTTCTGATGTGTCTGGTGTATCTCCATTGATGGAAGAAAAATATTTACCCTCCAGAGTACACATCTCCGTCATGTGTCTAGCCACCCAATCAATGGAAAAATAGACTTGTATTATGAATAATTCAAATACCATTGATGCACTTGTCAAATCACATGGCTTGACCATCAATCCCTCCTCTAGAAGAGTGGGAGTGTCATGCTCCTCCAGTCGCATCAACAGAAAAAATCCTTTCACCCAATTGTATTCCCACATGATGTGGATGAAATAGAGGTGTGGGGTGAAGAATTGTGAACCAACTCACTACAATAATCATCCATAAATCTAATGGATGTACAACTTACTCCTTTGGTTGGCTCAGTGACAGTGAGATTATGTGCCTCCTCCAAAACTATACAACACTTCCCTAGAAGCAACTCATAATCTCGTAGGAAACGTGCAAGTGCTTTCTCTTCATCTTGTTTGAATTCAAGATCCTCAAGCACATGCAAATCATAATTCACCTAATGTATAGGTGTATGGGTGGTATGTAGGGGCTGCAACATATATGTTTGTGGCTTCCCACATGTTAGGACAAATAATTTATTACAGAAATTGAACTCTTTACCTCCCATAGCCTTCATTCCCAAGGTGTCTCTATCCACGCAATTATTGGATGAATATAGAAATTTATTTGCTGATCCATATGGAAAAAGATCAGCCATATTTCTAATAGATAATAATGATTCATACTTCTCCTCAATGTCAATGGGTGCTTGTTCCATATTGTCTTCCTCATAGATTTTGCCAAGCATATGCAAATCCGCTCTTCTCTCGTGTTCTTCCTCCACATGAGATTTCCACATTGTACCTAAAACATTCCATTCCATGCAACATGAAAGGTGTGGCATACTCAAATCCTTTTGAAGTTGATAGGTCTACAAATTTGGCTCTTGAAGGGATCTTTGTGTGCTCTTCAATGAGTTACTGGTGATCTCCAAGTCATGAGTGAGCCTGTCAGATTCTTCCTCCTCATTCTTGAGTGCATTGTGGTACATCTCAGCCACCATGAGGAGATGATATCTATCAGATAGTAAGTTCTCATAGGTCTCCTTCACCTTGGCCATGCCTTATTTTAGTGCTATGCACTCCTCCAGAAAGGCTTCTCCCTCCATCTCTCCTCCATAAGTTTTCCAACAACATCTTTCCACCGAGGCATTGATGTCAACAAGGTTGTCCATGAATTCCATAAACGTTTCTCTGTCCTACCTAATTGGTCCACTCAGATGATGTGGCTCACAAATAAAATCCTCCACCAAGGTTTCTTCTTCTAACAACTGACTTATAATACTATTTTTCTTGTGGCATGGATCCACAAAACAAAACTCATTCTCATCATACAAGTCATCCTGTGAATTTTTTGCAAAATCACTTCCATGGTGTGGAGTGGAGGGTATCTCTGAAGGTTGGAATGACATGTTATTTGTACAAAAATTAGAAAGCATCTCATGCCTTGGAATTTCAGCTTCATCATGCCACAAGAGAGTCCAAAATTCTGAATTGTGTTCATCCCTTTGCACTAGAATTTTCTCCTTCAGATTTCCTAGTTCATACCCAGCTGGTGGGGTCTTGTCTTCCACTTCAGTAGGATATTCAAATGATGAATTCAGATATGACAATACTTCTTCTTTTGGATCTGATACAAAATATTCCTTCAACATCTTATCATCATTGACACCCTCACCCTTCTTTGCACTGATTGTTTGATCACCAATAGAGAAACTAGGAGTGAATTTATCTCCCTCACAATTGGCCTTCCTTTTGCAGACCTCAGATGCAATTGAATACTTTTTATCCTTCCATGTGCCAAATGTCTATAATTGAACATGGATGCTTAAAAAATCAGAACATTCATCATGCATGTTCTTCACCTTATCCCGTTCATGTACAGATACTATGGTGGCCTTCTCTTTCACCAAAATTTCTGGTTCACTCCCAAGCGGTGTGGCCCTGTCTTCTTCTTCCTTATGTGGCTCCAAAGGTGAGTATAATTTTGATTTGTAATATCCTTTTGGATCTGATAAAAAAGGTGTCTCTCCACCCATACATGATCCCACATCTATATCATTAATATGCAAATAACCCACCAAGAACCTTGTAGTGCATTCAACTTCAACTTCATGGATCTCTGTCTTTGCTTCATTTATCTTCTCCTTCGAGGAACTTGAGGCTTCTTCATCAAGGTGGTAAATGGAAGTTATGTTTGGAAAAAATACAAGCATCCTGTTACTGCTTGGACAAGCATATAGATTTGATGAATCTTCCTTCTTTCCTCCTCTTTTGGCTCCAGGAGACAACCTTCTGGTCTCCACTTTCTTGCACACTTCATCAACCATGTGTGCAATTATTTTTAGGTTTGTCCCATAGTAGGGATCTTTGAACAACGTATGTATCTCAAGAGTGCAGTACTCTCCAAAAGAAAGGACCTCCCTTATCTCTTATTTCAAAGCACAATACTCCATGGAGTATTGGAAGGATTCCTTAAGGTTTCTTCCATTGAATATTTGGTCATTGATACTTGGAGATCTCTGCCAAATGGAATAATCATAAACTGGGAGCCAGAGATCATCCATATCATTCCTACTACCTATACTTGAGATACTTCATGGTGGCTCTTCATAGCCTTATTATTCATACTTCTCAAGTTCTTCTTCATAACTTCTACAGTATTCGTCATACTACTCATCAAAGTCTTGATCAAAGTATGGTAGGAGCCTCATGGCTACAAATTGACTTAATGATATGCAATGTTAGTCAACAGAGAGCCTTATTTCCACATGATGATACAAGGAAAGATATCTAATACCATTGTAATTTTCCTGGGTCTGATGTACATATCTAAACACTAACTTTGTTGATAATTAATATAAAACTATGATATAAACTTGTGCACTCAATCATTCAATTTTTGGACTAGGAAGATGGAGGTATTTTGTTGGTAAATTGATGGATAGGGAAGTGGGCAGAGGGAAAAAAACAAGGAAAATTTCAGGACAGAGAAATAATATTCCCTAACACATTTATATATGGGACCATTTAGGTTTCAGAGTCAATTATACTAAAACTTACTTCCATGCTTCTGGGTCACCCAACTGTGAAACTAGGAAGATTCTTTCAGATCCTTTCAACTAGAGGATTTGGGAAATTAAAAGAGGTGTTATCAGACATTTAAAATTCATCCAATAGTGTTTCATACATATCAAAACATTTCGAGAAATACTTGGGGTTGTTTGGGAGAAGTTGGGCATTTTTTCCGATTTTGGCTTGGGGAGACCCTACACAAATATGGCTTCTCAAACATGGTACATATCCAAATAAATATCATTTTATGGGTTTGGATGGATAGAGGGGTCATTCAGAAACATCCATCAAATTTCAGAATCGAATTTAGGTGAAAAAAACTCTCTAAGTTACAAAAATGGAAAGACTAGTCAACTAACCAGGGTGTGCCTAAATGCATGAATTTCGTACCAGATTACTTTCATACATGTTAATGATTTATGAAAGAGGATGATATATTATTTATTAACACATAAAATCATTCAATACTCTCCCATAACATTACTTTACTTCTTTACTACATAAACACTAAGAAAACCCCCATCTAGTGGGAAAATAAGGTTCATTCATGGAAACTGAACATATGAGATTTTTGGAACATGAAAGATTACTATATTACAGAAGTGATGAGATGGTATTTGTATGAAAATAAAATAAATAATATTGGAGGAATGATCTATCAACAGATAGGATACAAAACGAAGGACAGGAGGCCCAAATCTCTCATCAAATTGGGAATGGGACTATAGGTGAAGCTGGGATTCACTGGAGCTCGTCTATAATGGGTGGTTGAGCTGTTGTAGATGTATGATATGAAACTTAATATGCTGATCATAAGCTCACCATCAACTACAATTAAATTAGAAGGGGAGAAGAAGAATGGGGAAGGGAAATAAATGACTTGGGGCACATCTCCCAATAGGTTGAGGCACATCACTCAGTAATGAAGCTTAGCTTCAATCAATATCAAAACACACATTAACAAAAATGAGTAAATGAGCTCCAATTTTATTTTTTATAAACCTTTGGTGACTTGTTTAGAAGGTATAGGTGACCTGTGAGAGCATTTCATCCACAAAGAATCCCTGACCCTAAATGTACCATCCTTGAGAATTTTAGCAAGTTGAGTACTCAAAGATGTTTCCATTCTTGTATCCTGGTTTCCTTGACCCAGAGTTTCTATTTTCCCTATGACATTTTTTCCTGGTTTCCATGCTTTTGTGACTGGAGTTAAAAAAGGAAACTGCACCCTCCTTTGGTATGATGTTTCCTTCTTTTCACTATGACAACTTTTTATGCCTTCTGCTTTTGTCATTGCACTCCTAAATGGCAACCGGGTCCTCCTTTGGTCTGATGTTTCCTTTTTAGATCTGACTTCTTTTGTCATAGATTTTGGCACTTTCCTTCTTTATCTAACTGCTTTCTTTTGTCGGTCTTCTTTTTAGTTTCTAAATCTTCTCCTTGGCAAGTTGGCTTTCCCAGTGCGCACCCCTTGACATGGCACTTATTTTCCACTTATTAAATTTCTCAATAATTAATAATGGCAATAATTAAAATAAAGTACATGCCTAAATAATAATTATTTAGCAAAATTTCCCTAGGCTAATTAATTAATGCCACTTAGTCCACCTAGGTGTTTAGAAAGGTCAACACTTTTGGTGGTCAAAATGTGGGGACGTGACAAAGACATTGCATATTCTACAAAAGAGCAGGAAGGAAACCCTTGTGCGAAAGAGGCCCCTTCAGGATAGGGAGAAGAGGATCTGACTGTGAACTGGACACTAGAGATGGAAAGAGAAGAGGAATTAGATGATATGGATCTTTGGGAGGTGGATCTAGATGGGATCAGACATTTATGTGATGGATGAGGTAAACATTTCATCCCCTAAGAGAAGGTTTCTAATTTATTACAAAATGCGATAATAAAAGTAAAGTCCTAGAAAATTTTGGGAATAATGTTTATGTATCTAAAGGATAAAAAGAGGAAATTAGGGGAGACGGTTAAGAAGTCAAGGAAAAATAAAATCAAACACATATAGTGGAGATAGGGGTGAAGCTAGTTGAATCAGGGCAGTATTTGACTATTAGGGTGGACTTGGGGATCTAATTGTTTTCTCTCTGTAAAAGTTACCCAATGAATATCATAACATGGAACATTTGTGGGCTTAATATCCGGTGGAAAGTTAAAAATTTTAAGCAACACAGTGGCATGGAAAAACTGGTGATGTTGTTTGTGCAAGAAACGAAGTGCCCCGAACAACGTTTGATAGAGGTAGGTAGAAATGGTTTGGAGGAATTGTGAGGTGATAGGGATAGGTGCTTCTGGGGCTGTAGGGGGTCTTGGTATTCTATTGGACGTTTCTTGCATCTCCGTAGGGGGATTTGTGGCTACTCATTACTCTATCTATTGATTTCCACATAGTGGCTACCTAGACCCATGGTATCTCGACTAATGTATATGGTCTGCATACTTTGTCACAAAAAGAAGGCTTCATTGATTTGTTCAGGAAGTTGAACTAGAGAGTGGAAGTGTGCCACTTGATTCTGGGTGGGGATTTCCACATGATCACCTCGTTGGAGGATAGGAAAGGTGGGAGGAGAAGATTGGAAGGGAAAGTGTTTTGATTTGATAGGTTGTCGATGAGATGGGGATGAATGATATTGTAATGGGAGAAGACATATTTACTTGGAACAATAGAAGGGGAGGGGAGCGGTATATTGCTTCGTGCTTGGATATGTTTCTGGTTTCTGAGTAAGTTTTGGACTTGGGTAGTGAACTATCTTCCCTGGTCTTCCCCTTGGTTGGATTAGACCACTGGTTGTTGTGCTTGTGGTGGAGTGGCTTGGGTTCTCAGCTCAAAAAATTGTTCAGGTTTGAACAATTTTCGTTGAGGCACCCAAAATTTAAGGACAATGTTCAATAATGGTTGGAAGATGTCGAAGCGAGAGAAGGACATATCATGTATAGATTACAAACGAAACTTAAATTTTTCAAAGGAAAGATAAAGAATTGGAACAAAAAGGAATTCAGGAACATCCTTAGGGAAAAATCCCTCTTGGAAGATAACTTGAGTTGCCTTCAAAAACATGGAACAAGCGAGGGTTTTTCTTTGGCTCTTCTCATAGATGAAAGGAGGATCCAAGCTCAACAGGAGGAAATCTTTTGGAAATAGAAGTCAAGGTTCAAGTGGCTTCGAGGGGGAAAATAAACACTGAATTCTTTCATAGATCAACTATCTCACATCAAGCTACTAACAATATTCTTAGGCTGAAGAAAACAAATGATGATTGGGGTGAAATAAGGGAAGATATCAAGGACAAAGTTACCAACCACTTTCAACATATCTTGGAAGAACCAATTCAGGACATGGGATTGGAAATCAACATGATAACTAGTAACATCCCTCATCTAGTTACAAAAGCCGAGAAGAAATTGTTAATGCACCTGATCCTCATGTATGAGGTGTAGGACGGTATTGGGAACATAGCTTCTAGCACAACCCCTCAATCAGATGGTTTCATGGTTAATTTATTCCATTCATTCTAGGGTTTGGTTAAGGAGAAGTTTTGAATAATTTTTGAAGATTCCAGGAGAGCTCAACATATCCTTCCACCAATCAATGCTACTTTTTTGTCCCTCATTCCTAAGAGAGGGGAGGTTGATTCCCTTGAACATTTCCGTCCAATTTCCTTATGTAATGTTATCTATAAGATCATCTCTAAGGTTATTGCGAATCGTTTAGATCCAATCCTACCTTCCATAATTTCCCTAGAACAGTCTGGTTTTGTGGAAGGGTGTCAAATCAAGGACAAGATCATTATAACCCATGCGATCCTTCACTCCTTCAAAGCGGCTAGAATTCCCAGAATGATGCTAAAAATGGACATTGCTAAAGCATATGACAAATTGAATTGGAAATATATGAGAGAAGTCCTTAAGGCCTTTGGATTTCAGTAGGATTCGATTCGGTGGGTTTCGAAACTTGTTTCTTCATCCTTTTTCTCCATTATCATCAATGAAAGCCCTTCAAGGCTTATTCAACCCTCGCAGAGAATTTGAAAAGGTGATCATATTTCCCCTTTTCTCTTCATTATTATGGCAGAGGGTATGGGTAGAATCATCAAAGAAAAGCATATAGAGCAAAGAATCAGAGGAGTTAAGGTGCTCTTGTAGGTGGAAACCCAAACCCACCAGTAATTTGTGGATGACACGATGGTGATGGGTCATCTGTCGGTGCAAGAGGCCAGAATTATCAAAAGCTTCCTGCAGGATTTTGGCGTAGCATCTAGTCTAGAAGTTAATGAAAGAAAATCCCATGTTTTATTTTTCTACACCCCCAAAATCATGAGGACCAACATTTGCATAATTTTGAGGTTTCAGGAGAGCTCCCTTCCTTCCAAATACCCGGGTGCTCCTCCGGTTTATTTCATTGTTCGAAAGGGATCATGGTTAGAGTTATTGGATAAGATGTGTAAGCATTTGGCTAGATGGATGTTACAACCCCTGAAATTGGCTATTTGTTTAATCCTGTTTAAGTTAGTTCTTCAAGTGATGCCCATTTATTTATTCTCCAGCATGGTCATTCCGAAGGCGATTCTGAAATAAATAACGAACATCCAACATTGATTCCTTTGGAGTGGAGAAGTAGAAAAGAGGAAATGGTCCCTGGTTAAATGGGACACGATTTTCACCCCAAAAAATTATGGGGGTTTAGGTTTACGTGACCCGCTAGTGATGAAGGTGGTTAGTGGGGCTAATCTATGGTGGCGATGGGTATTGCATGAGGAGGATCCTTGGGAAAACCTCTGGCATATCAAGTATGTTTATTGTTTGGATAAGAATGATTTTATTTGCTTCACGAAAGAGAAACATGGTTCTCACATCTAGACGTCTTCTTAGGAGGGTATGGGATTAATTCAAGAAAACAACTTTTGGGAGGTCAGGAATGGAGAGTCAACATTTTTTTGGGAGGAGTCCCGGGAACAGTTTTCGACAATGGATGCCATCCTGGAAACCCCTCTTGTTCATCAGAACTACATAGGTCACTAGTTAACAAGGGTAAATGACTCCCAGGTAAGAGAGGAGGATGCGATGGGGTTTAGGAAGTGGATCCCAAAGACTGTGTGGGAGAAATTAGGAAGAGAAGAGGATGTTGTGAGAGTCATGGAGGAACTGGAGGAGTGACATATTTGAAGAGTTGAAATGAGGGGGAGTGTCCCCCAAAGGTACCTTTTCCATTTAGGAATATTATAAAATTGAGGGTGGATTCACTATGGTTCCATACAATAAAACCTAGAAGAACCTATGGGAGGAAAACCTATGGAAAAATGTTTCAATGTTTGTCTGGTTATTATTAAAGAGAAGAATCTTAACAGGAGATAATTTGGAAAAATGAGGTCTATATGGGCCTTACCAATGTTATTTATGCAAATAGCATTAGGAAAATCTAGACCATATGATAGATAGATTCCCTTTCTCCAGATTTATTTGGGACAAAGGTGGTCTATCCTTTCATCATGTAGGAAAAAGATAGGGACGGCCAAATCTTTCCTTAAAACTTGGTCATAGGCTCCCTTCACAAACACGGTTGCCAACTGAATTATGTGCATCTTCCCAAGATTTGTTGTCTTGGAAATATGGAAAGAGTGTAATAGGAGGATATTAAAGGAGGTATCACTCCCTGAAAATAAAGTGTTGGGAAGCATTATGTCGACAATCCTGGAAACTATCTGGTCGGGGTCTGTTGCTGCTTGCAACAGATCCCCATTTTGAGTTGTCAAAATGGGGATCCCCATTGACTAGTTTTTCTAGCCATACCTCACTTAGGGAAGTTATCAAGTTGTAAGTTATTTGTTTTTTTGTGTGTATTGAATAAATTTCTTCAGTAAACCTTGTTTTTTTCTGGATTTTTTGGCTTCCGGGACATAATTTTTATTTATTTTTCAAAAATTTTAAAGTTTCTGATCCCCACTTTCTGCAATCAGAAAGAGAAAATCCCTTTTTTGGAGGTAAGTTGAGGTCTGTTTTCTGAGTTCTGACATTTCGGATCCTGGACACCTTATGTTTTCAAATAAAGAAAAATCGTGGTTCCCATTTTTGATTTCCGGATGTTGGAAACCATAAAACTCTGGTTTTGTTAAAGTTATTTGGCGTTTTCCTGATTTTTGACATCTCAGATCTCAGATGTTGGTAACATTGTTTTTAATTTTGATTTTATCTACCTTTCCAACTTTCGACTTTTCCTTTCCCATATTGGAAATCGGAAACCACCATGTAATTTTTGTACATACTTAGCTTTTGGTTTGCTTTCTCGATTTAGCGAGACGTTTGATAATCTCCTTTTGACCCTTGACCTTTGGAATTTCTTGACTTGGTTCTCATGAAAAACGATGAGGTGGTCGTTTGCTCTCGCGAGTATTTTTTCTTGAGCACTCTGGGTTAGTATTTATAGTTACTTTTCTTTGATGAAAATGCTGGTATTTCTAGTGGATGGTTAATACTTAATCTCAATTTTAGCCTATTTCATCTCACTTTTATTCTCTTTGGATTAATTTCATCCTTTGACAAATTGACCAATCTTTAGTTTTCATGAATTGATGGACATTATTACAATCTAAATGAAATTTTTGATATCATATCTTGTTAAAGCTTTTATTTAAAAATGCATTTTCTCATTAAATTTTTAATTAGTTCACTATAATTGAGAATTTGGTTCACCCAATATTCATTCATGACACTTAAATTTACAACCTTTATATGATTTAAATGATCATGAAAACTAACTTCTATTAAAAAAACATTTTAAATTTAAGCTTTTACAAGATAAAGCCTTAATGAATTAATGAATTATGAGAATACTTTAATGGTTTTCTTTTGAATATTATTTAGAAGACAATTCCAATCGGTTTTCATATAACGGTTAGGATTCAAAAAATATCTTTAATAGTTCAAGCCTTTGTCAATGCTGGCAGCCCGGACACTAAGGAGGTCGATGATAAGCCTGGTCAACTGTTCATTGGGACAGCTATGTCTAATAAAGGATTTTTGTATGCTGATGGACAGGCCAGACACAGAGCAAAAAAGATTGAGGAGATCCTTGATAAGACTCCACTCGGATTGAGATCCCCTACCGAGAATAATGACATTGTTAAAAAAAAATGATAAGGGAGATGGTTAATCCACTGGCTATTTTCACCCCCAAAATGGAGTCGTCAGACCCGGCCTTGTTGAAGAGGTGACAGATCCCTTCCATAGACAAGATGAATAAGAATGACGAGAAGGGACAACCTTGTCTAATTCCATGACCACTCTTGAAGAAAGTGGTCAACGAGCCATTAACCATAATGGAAAAGGATGCATAGGATACACATGACATTATCCATTTTGTTATATCATATGGTAATCCAACTTGCATGAGAACAAGACGGAGAAAGGTCCAAACTAATCTGTCATATGCCTTTACCAGATCAATTTTAAGAATAAAATCTCTGAGGTTATTCTTCAGGTTAGGTCTAGTTCATTGTTGCTGGTATGATCTCGGTTCTTCTCGATTCTTCCATGGCCTCTATCACCCTGCTCCCCAAGATGTCAAAGAAATGAATATAGAAATCGACATTCCACCTATCAGGCCTTGGGATTTTGTCACTTTTAAAAATGTTGAGGGTTTTTAGCACCACCTCTTCAGAAATGGGCTCGACCAATTTGTCACAGTCAAGTTGATCAAATAGTTGTGGGTAGTGCTTAATCACTTCAAGTTGTTTGGTAATACAGATATCATCATGCTCAGCATAGGCATCCTGGAAATTCCTTATTGCAGCCTTCTAGATATGAGTATCAAAAACCACATCGCCATCCTCATTCGTGGCCTCCCACAAGGCATTAGTTAAGCGTCTTTTGTTGGCAAAATGATGAAAGTATTTTGTATTGGAATACCATGCCTTAAGCCAAATGGCCCTACTCTTTTGGCGGATGGTTTCCTCCATGTGCATCAAAATAGATTGCTTCTCAATTTCTAACACGACAATGGACAATTTCCTATTTTCTAAGAAGTAATCCAAATCAATCGATTCTGAAAAAGGTTGTAAATTTGACTCAATGGGCTCCAGATCAGCGGTATGTGATTTATTTTTAATTCTCTCCCAAGCCATGAACTCCCTCTTAATTTGGTTAAGAATCCATAGTAAGCCCACCATGGGACTCAGCCAGTTCAGGACATGACCAACAAAGAGGCTCCATTGATCATGTATCAGCTGATTAAAATCCAAATCATTTAAGCAGGAGGGATTGAAATTAAAAGGGTAGGAGTGGAAAGTAGAGTCAAAATCGATTTGTAGGCATATAGCCTTGTGATCTGAGAATCCATTCGACCAAGTCCATGACCTGTATTTTCCAATGGACTCACAAAGGCCCTCCTCCATGTAGAAACGGTCCAAGCACTTGGAAATCCCCTCATTGTCGGAGCGACCATTCGACCAAGTTGGCCCAAGAACCTCAGAGATGATATCAATTAGGTGGGCATCATTGAAGAGTTCAGTAAAGTATTCTGCAAGGGAATCTATTGGTCATCCCGCTCCCCAAACTTCAGTAGGAGACAAGGTGGATTTGAGGTCTTTGGAAAGAATCAAATTGTGAAGATTCAGGAACCTTGCCGCAGACAGTTGATCCCAGAACCGCTTTCTATCACGACAAGGAGCATATATGTTAAGTATGTTCACCTGATGAAAGAAGCCTTTGAAACGCCCTGAAAGTAAGATACAGACGCAAGTAGTGAAATGTTATAAATCAATAGCGCAAGGGTTCCGGGAAGCCAAGGTGCCTCTAGGGAGCCCTTCAGAATCCAAGGCGGTAACCCTCCAACCAGGCTTGATTCTAAGGAAGAATTCATATGCAGAATATGCATCAAGCATCGTTTCTTGAAGGAGAAGAATGTCTACATGAAGGTGATCAATGAGTCAGTTCAATGCAGCTTGTTTGGGGCTGCTACACAGCCCTCTGACATTAAAAGATGAGAAAATCATTGGACACCCTTTGAGGGGGCCGTGTCTCTAAGAGCCCGTTCAGTAATTCCAACTTCATAATCTGCGCCCAGGGTAGGTCCATCCTCTGTTAGTGATATGAACATAGGAAAATCACCAGAGGACTTCTGAATCGTTACATTTGCTGCTCGGATAGAGGAAATATGTTTAACATCAGGTGAGCATTTCCCCTCCGCTGTAAAAGTAGGAAGAGGATCACAAATGACATGATTACCTTTTTCATAAAGATTTTAATAAATACATTATATATACTTGTTTCCATCATGGGGTATTTCATGTCAAATTCAAGGAATGAAGAGTGAATTTTATTTATTCTTTATGAAAAATTCGATACCTTATGCATTCGTTGAATAGTTTTTGGCACAACTTTATTTTATTTTTCATGAACTTGTAATTATTTACCAGTTCATGTTAAGTATGTGAATATTGTTCCTATGATTTAAAAGTAGGAACAATCGCCACATTTCCACATCAGTTTGCTGGGCTCGCTCCACTAAATTATTGCCAATGAAAGATGACATGAATCTTGAGGTTTGTTTGTGAAGGTTATGAGTATGCGATGGAATCATTGGGAAGACAGTTCATTTTAAAAGAAAGTTACAAGTAAAAAAAAGCAATTGATTGAGGATAAGGGTCACTGTGCCAATTGTTCACCCAACTATTCACGTCGAGTTCTTGATTTACCATGGGATCAATGACTTCCTAATCACTGGCCAGTTATCCTCACGCCTGTCTAAAGGAATAGGAAGTATTTATTAGATCATCACCAGGAAAAGAGGTACCACTGAAATTACGCACCAGATCAACATGAATTGAACCGTGTTCTCAGATCATTCATTTTCCACGATCAAGGAGAAAGAAATTTGTTGAAGACTAATTCCAAGAAATCGCAGGTATCTACAGAACGAAGTTACAACAAATCGTGTTGTTCAATCTAGATGTGAAATCAAGCGTAAATTAGTTTCACCGTTCAGAGATATGGACGCTTCACTACTCACAAGAACAAGAATGCTTTAATCTCTTTACCTTTCTAAATATTCTTTTATTTACCAGAATCATTGTTCTATTTTTATTAAAAAATTATTTGTTGAATTTGTTTTGGAATCTGATATATATTTTAATGTACAAGTTTGATGGGGAATAGAAGGATGATAATGGATGGTTTAAATTTCTAGCACCCAAATGGAGTTACACCCGACCCCAAGCATATCAATATTATCGTGAAGAAAGGGATAGAAATGCAGAAACCTATGATTCGACGGAGCAGTTCGTGGAAGAAATTGATTTATTTAGCTACTGATAAGGAAAATGTTTTGGGAGTCTTTGCCTATAAAAGGAGCTACGATTTCCAATCAGGGGGGGTTTCTCCAGGGAATGATTTTTATTCTCTGCGATTTTTTTTTTATTTTTTTATTTTTTTATTTTTTTTCTATAAATCTATTTCAAGAAAAATATGAGGGAGCCTTTGACCTTCGACAAGGAAAAGGAGGATGGAATTACCAAAAAGGATTGAACATGCTCTGTTGTTGCAGACTTTGTAATGTTTTGCAGGCCTTAGTACACAGTCAGTTTTCTTCAGCTACCTCTTTTGTTATAATTTGTCGAATGTATTTGATGGATTGTGATTTTGTTTCAACACAATTATAAGCATTGTTTATTGTTTGCAATTGGTAATATGCATTGATATGTAGTTCATATTTCTCTCTACTCATGATCTATGTAATTACATGTTTTAAATGAATGTCTTCATCTAAAACATTTTATCTATTTTTGCAAATGATTCACATAAATCATTAAATTAATGTTAATTTGTCAATTAACATTCTAGTTATAGTGTTAGCTTCTATGCACTTAATTCTTATGTTATTGTCGGTTAAAATGTCTTTAGCGGATTATATCTTGAGCTATTGAGTCCAGATCCATTTTTGCATGTCTGTTTAATTGGTGAAAAGATTTAGTAATTTTCAGATTAAGTTATCCTGTGCATAAATGAAACACTCTTTTCAGAATAGGTTTAAATCAGCTTAGATTTCTTTCAGAGCAAACTAACTCTTAGAAGTAGCTATCCTTTTGTCTTTCCTCACAGGAATAATAGATCCATTTGATCTCAAACACTTTGTGCTAGTGGAGGCCTTGTGTTGGGTGTTTTATTGTCTTAATAAATTCAACAAATATTTAATTATCGATCGAGGTTTGTAAACTTGGAGTTGTCACAAAATATATACTGAGGTAGAAGGGTACCTAAGACATCGGCTCGACAGACCTTAAAAATATTTAATAATTAAAATATATAAGGATCTTTCAAAATGAAAAACCAAGTCAAACTTCAAAATAAAACTACTAAGCTGATTAGACATAACCAACAGATCTGGATAAATCAATCTATACTTTATGGACATTAATTGAAACTACAAAAGAAAGTATTGATCTAAGAAACAAGACTTGGCAAAAAACAAACTACTCTTATGAAAATGGAAACTACTAATCAATTATTCAAACTCTAATCTAGGAATTAGAAAGACTAACTATGAACAAGTTCAGGAACTTAATGTGAAATGTTGATCTAAAATTCATGCCTACATTAACAGCAACGAATGATGGGAAACTACCTAGTTCCAATCGTCTTGAATAACTACTGCATCTAAATTACTTACAAAAGCTAAAGAATTGCAAAATGGAAATAAATCTAACTTTACTTCTACCAAAAAATGTGGAAACTAAAGATAGACCAATTACAATAAATCTTAAACATTGTAACTTACTGTTTATCCATAAGCAAATGAAAAAACCAACTATGATATTTGAAATGAAACTCTACTTAACAAAAGTATAAATCCTAAGTTATTTGATCTCTATGACTATTGAAAACTAATGCATCTATATGAAACACATATGAAATTATTAAACTTGGATTGGAAGTAGTTCCTGGTCTATCCTACCTACGGAAATGAAAGAACTTGAAACAATAAAACTAAACCAAGTCTGAACAATAAAAAATTATGAGAATAAAGGTGAAAGACTAATTAAAAAGTTGAAATGAACGTGAAACAAAATACTAAACTGATTCAAAAATAAGGAAAACTGAAATTTAAGCAAAGTCTATGATAATATTGTAAACAAATTTAAGCTAATCTAGGTCCTAGGAATGAAAGTAAATGGAAGTGACTTATAAACTATCTAAATCATAAGCAAAATACATTTATACTGCTGCTTCTTAAACCAAAAATATTTCTCATTTAAATCGTAAAACACATGCTGAATGTAAAAACTTGAAGTAATTAATCTCTATGTGAACACAAGACTGAATGTAAAGTGATGAAAGTGTTAAGGATACATTTGGACCTCGAACTAGTTATAAAGCATTTTAAAGTACTGAAAAATCAACCTAGACTTCAACTATTTAACTCTACATAAAATGAAATATTAGTAATTCTGGAAATGACTGCAAATTCTAGAGAATTCTGTCTAAGTTCAAATGAAAGACTGAAAGAAGGTCTAAAGAAAGGTGCGAATGGTCGGCTGAATGACGGTCCGGATGGAAGAAATGTTACAAATATGAAAATAAACAATCTAAATGAATTTTACACCAGCTGGTTTATGCATATTAACCTATGTTGCAAGAAAAGTAGTGAATAAGTTGTTTAAAGTTGAAATAACAAAAAACAATTACACTCATTCATATCTAAGGAAAGAAACCATTTTCTATTGCATAATAAAACATAGCTGAAAGGTAAATGAAGCTAATCTACAACTATGGTAACATTAACATAACTAAATCTAATTATAAACTAATCTTGAAACACTGAAATAATTAAATTCCATCTAATTGCAATAGGAAAAGCTAGAAGGAAAACTAACAGAAACTAAGTATGAACGATCGATCTAAATTCTGAAAATGTAAATTGTATTAACAGCCAGAGATATATTACAGGAAACAAAACAACACCATCTACAGGAAAACCAAGTTAAATACTGAAAATGAAAACTACTTATCTGCATAAAATAAATAACGAAACATACACAATGAAAAACCTATGGTTGTTGAGGGGCCTTTCTCAGTAATCAAGGATTGTGGCTAACTCAGATCAATGACCAACAAAGCATGAATTTACTCATCAACAACTAAAAATCAGAAACTTTCTATTAACTGAATCAAAAGTTACACAACATTGTCTAACTCAGCGCATCTATGCATAAAATTACTGTTTTGTTTCTTCACCAGAGGCGTCTTTATATACGTTTTACAATAAGAGATAAGGTTGACCCTTTCAGTGGTCGACCTCTCTAAAAATGGAGGTCTTAATTGCTACATAAATGGCTCTCACAACACACCAACCGTTTTCCTGATTCCACGAGCGTTGGTTCTCCTTGACGCGAGCAGTTGTGCATTGGTTCCCTTTGACGTGCACAGAGGATGAATTGTTGAGATGGGTGAACATGAACATGGATCTTATAGAACGAAGGCTCACTAACCATGAGGCCATGTTGCCAACATAACCCATGTCACGGTTTTTTTCTTTATTGCTCTAGAATATTCCAACCAACGAATCCAATGGTGCAAATGGAGGGCTGGACGATGGTGGACCATGTGGTTGGGCATCTTCAGTGTGAACGCATGTGTGAATGAAGGTCCAAATGACAACCACAACCTGTAGAAAAAAAATATAGGCAAAGCACATCTAGAAATATGAGATACTTGTCAACAAACCATAAAATGATGAGATTTAATCAAGATTAAAATGATATGTAAATAAGTTCATACTTGGGTCTGATTGACAGTATGAATGGAAACAAGTATGGATTAATATACCAAAAATGAAAAAAGTAGTGCTAACAGAGTACACTTAATTGCCAAAAACAATGACAAAAATGGACATCAACATCCCCCCAAACTGGAGATATGCCAGGTCCCACTGAGCAAAACATAGAGGAATTCAGGAAGAAGGCTGACCTGCGGTAGGAGCTGCCT
Source organism: Pseudotsuga menziesii (assembly GCA_001517045.1). Classification (NCBI taxonomy): domain Eukaryota; kingdom Viridiplantae; phylum Streptophyta; class Pinopsida; order Pinales; family Pinaceae; genus Pseudotsuga; species Pseudotsuga menziesii. Next base: position 48,771 of record LPNX010473141.1, read on the forward strand.
TCGACTTGGAAGAGGAAGTATATTTATCCCTAAACCTCTTGAACTGGTCCTTCAAGGCATCATGCCTCAACTAGAGAGAAGTGTGGGAAGATGTTTTGGCGGTGTTCAAAGATTCAACGCTCTTCACTTGTAAGCGTAATTTGTTGTTCTCTTCACGAAGCTCAGATATTAATTTAGCATACTTCTCATTCTAGATTTTTAACTGTGCTATGTCTTGATTCAATTTGTTCACTTTCTGATGGAGTGGAGTAGATGGTTCTGCAAAAGACTCAGGATATTTTTGAGGGCTCAATCCCTTTAGAAATGGTTGTGGATCAGCAGATGTAGTGTGTTCCTCAGGAGCCTTATCTTTAATGTGTGTAGGGGCAAGTTCAAAAGCAGGATCTTCAAGCAAACATGCATAGACATTGGATAACGCAAGAAGGGGTTTTTCAAGGACAAGGTCGTCTGTCTGGCCATCATGGATATCTAAATGAATTGACTGAATGACAGACTGATCAATAGACTGGATGACGGTCTCGTCGACAGACTGATCATGATTGGCCTTTCTTGACTTAGTGGGTATCAGTAAAAATAATGGGGATTTTGTGGTCGTTTCCTCATTTACAGGCTTAGGAGAGGAGGATGAATGGACAAGGTGCATTTCTCTTGAGGTACCCTCATCAAATCGCACAGACTTAGAATTTCATTTTTCTTGGGCTGGGGTTTGAACAGGATCATCAGCACGAGTTTGGAATCGGTGACGCTTTCGAGAGGCAGGGGCTTTAATAAGGGGATTCTTGACCAAATGGGGGTTAATTACTTCAAACACAAATCTATCCCAGGTTTGCCCTTTTTCCTTCAACTGATGACTGATCAGGATTTTAATGAGACTGTGGTGATATAGGCTACTAGAGGGGTTAGTGATATTTTTCCTAACCTGGCTTGACATTTTTTATAGGATATTTAGAAAATAAAATGGGAAATTTAGGGCCTGGTTATTAACGAAATGTTCCAATAACCTAAGTTGACAGGCTTTGAAAATGGTGTACTTACCGTCACAGGTGATCAACCTGATGATGACAATTAAGGATCAAGATAGTCTAGCTTAATCCACTCCCTTTGGAACCCTTTTGTAATTGCTAAGTGTTTTTATTCGGACTTGAGGGAAAATTCATGAGTCTTCTGCGGGAGAAAGAGGTGCTTGTTCCAACGTGTACCCTCCCTGGGCAGTTTTTTGGCCAATGGAATAGACTCCTCAGTCATAGGAAAGGTAAGATGGCCAACCTTAGCCGTTTTGACATAGAATCCTTTGGAAAATAGCAGTGAGATATCATCATCATGGACCCCAAGAAGACAGAGGAACGGACCCCAACCTACTAGAAGAAACACTTCATGACATATTTTGAATTCAGGGATATGAAGCAAATCTTGGTAGCTACTAGGCTCATAGCGGATCAACATTGTTAAGCAGAGGTCGAGGGATGCAAATGGATACAGGGGATTCAAGAAATTGCAAGAGGCATGGCTTGATAGACTCAGGAAAGATGAGGGCAAGAAGAATGAAGAAAAATTCACACATGCGTTGGTTTAAAATGTGATCCGTTCGAATAGTTGAATGATCGTGAGTAGAGATTTAGCATGTTCGAACGATCACGCTATCATGCAAAGATCTTGAATCATGTTTCATCATAAAAATGCGTGCGTTGGTGAATTCGTATAGTTATGATATATTCAACCATTTCCAAAGTAAACTTTGGATAGGTTGAATGTAATTTTCATCATGAGATTATAAGCATAGGTGACATAAAAGATCATGATGACTTTTAATTAATGTAATGACAGATCATATGCATATAACTTAATGAAGAGTTAAAACCATATGATAGCAAAAAAAAAGAGTTTGAAAATCAAAATAATGTATGGTTAATTGATTTATTTGATGAAGTCGAGATGAGAAAAGGTATGAGATCGAGTGTAGATATGACATTTGATTGATCCTTGGTATGGTGAGTCAATTGAATTTTGTTAGCAGAATTCAAAATTAGATACCTTAGCATATTAAATCATGTTGTTATATGCTATGATTTCATTCGGATCACCATTCGACACTTCATTTGGATCGTCATTTGACCCTTCCTTCGATCCTTCATACGGACCTTCTGTACAAAATGTGCTTTGTTGGATATGACTGCTACTGATTATGTAGATAATTTTTTTGGGGCTGTCAGCACACAAAAGGATGATGTAAGCCTGCTTTTCTGAAACTTTAGTCACACTCTTCTTTATTTATCATGGATTGGAACAATATTCTGCTACTTGCATTATCATGAAGACACCTATCATTTCGTTAGAGATAACTGAACCTTATTATAAATAATCAGAAAGTAAAGACAGTTATGAACCTCCCCCAAACCAAAAACATGGCATGTCCTCAAGCCATCAAAGAAAAATAATTAATACTTAAATGTTTCCAATTGACAATCAACAGTTAACTCTAAAATTTTTTTATTTTAGCAAGAAAAATAAATACTTAATAAAAAATAACAGTGCTTATGAAAACCATAATGATTAATGATAGTACAACTGATGCGAAAAATGTCATAGGAAAACCAGTCATCCATGACTCATTTTAAGGATCTCTTGTCATCCAAAGAATATAGATAAAGTTCACCTTGGAGTTTGTGATATTTCTATAGTTATGGGTCCCATTTCTAGGATAATCATATCCTAGGTATTGTTTGAATTAGATGACATGGTCCTAGTCCAACTTACAACCATTCTCTAATGACAGTATAAATAGTTGGCCTAAATATGTATTTGTATACTCAAGTTTTTTTGTAGATGAGCCATGTGCATAGTGATGCATTAACCATATCTCTTTTAATCGATATTTCCCCGCTACCAGCAAGCCTGTTTAGTACCCCGATGGGTTTATCTTGGTACCATGCAAGCATAGCCCCCCTGCCAGCGAGCCTGTCCAGTACCTCAACGGGTTTACTTGTATTTACCGATATTCCTTGTTTAATATTTTCCTTAGCATGGACCCGCTGCCAACAAGCATGTTTAGTACCCCGATGGGTTTACTTCGTATAATTATTTTAGTATGTGCAAGCCGGTTGGCACTAGAGTGTGTTAAGCCTGCTAAACACATAATTCAAATTTTTAGACCGAACCTTATGAGTAACTTTATTTATAATACCCTGAATTATAGATAATGTCAAAATAGAATAACTTAAAGTTGTTCCTTAACCTCTCAGTCTAGCTTCTTCAGAAAAGATCAGTAATGTTCCCCACAAGTAGAAATATCACTCACTCTTGGGCTACCTTTTTAACGAATGCTTAAGAGACAAGTTTTGATAATGAGTCTGGGATGAACTAGTAGTCCATAGGTGTTGAATAGATCTTTGAAAATTATGATGATTAAAGTAGGTCTTGAGAAACTGTCCTAATGATAGATCAGGAATGTGCATATATGAATCAAATACAACATACAAAAAAATGAAACTAACAAAAAGAATCATAGAAGAGAAGTGGTTAAAAATCAAGAATTTTCATTTTTCAAAATAATCAAGGGAGAATAAATCACAAGAAATACTTCCCTTTTTAATTGATGAAGCTATGTGAGCTGACCAAAATTCCCGTGTAAATATAAACTGTTTGTTAGAAATTATTCTCATTTATTCCAAGAAATAGAAATATATGTACATAATATCCTATTCTACTTGGAGAGAAAGAAAACAATTATATTCAAGTATATGAATTCTTTCAATGTAACCAAGTGCGAAGCAAGATTAAAAATATACCTTTATCCACATACGAAAAAATTATTGCAATGATTACCTGGATATGAAGAACCAACTGAACTATTTCATTTAGCAACAAGAAGCATTGAAGGAGAGAATGGTACTGTGGCTTGGTTACCTCTTGGAACCATCTTTCGATGTAACTCCTGTATTCTGGGTTCTATTCTTCATTTGTTATGTCACGAGGTCTTTCATCAAACTCTAGAATGCATAAAGAATCTGATTTTTGTGATGGGGAATATTCAGGTTCTAATGTCTGTATTGCTTCAAATGAGATGCATTCCATGTTGATCTTGTCTGCTTGTGGAAAAGGCCAAGTAGAAACTTCATTTTCTTCCATAGTTTCTTCAACTCCTAGATCTATAATCTTTCCAGATATCGTATGAATTGCTTGCACTGATGTCGGTGAGGTAGGAAAGTTGGGTAAATGTTGCAGTTCAACAATGTAAGCATATTGTACTGCTTTATTGTTGTTAGAATGTGGAATGGATTGAACAAGAATGTACGTAGGGCATAGAGGGGGTATATGGGAAGGTGATTGTGGTAGGTGCCGTTGATCTTGCTGGGTAAATAAGATATTGTTGAAAATCTTGTGGAGAGTGTAGAGGAACAGGTAGTGTTGCAATGTAATAAAGAGCATCCATATGATCATAATATGGAACATGAAGGATTTGTGGACAATAGGGGTTAAGCTGAGGCTGCAACGACTTCCATGGTTTTGGAGTATTTACTGATTGATTATGAGATAGGGAAATGGAGGGATGGAGATCTGAACCATACATGCATGCCACGGTTTTCATGATAGTTATGTTTCCATTTCACAAGGTGAACTTGTTGAAACTTCCATATCTCCTTGGCATGTTGTTTCCATCCTGGGTAAGGAAGGGAAACTACCCATGGAATGATTCAAACTACATATGCTACAAATTCTGAGGCTATCCGAAGGACAATCCTTTGTGAGATATTTATTTTGGCACTGATGGAAAACCTTTTCTTCAAATTCCTTATTTTTCCCAACCTGTAATATATCCATTTGTGAATTTAGAGAGCTGATAATGTCAGATTCAAGTATTTTAAATAAATCACCAATTTCAGCTCTTGTAACTCCAATTCCTGTAGCAGCCTTCAAAAACTGAGAAGAGGGTATATTCTTACCAGTCTTGAATTTTCCTCTTGAATACCTTCTTCATAATTCACAAACATCATCATATGGTAACTGAAATACATTACATGTTCCCATCAGACTTAAAATTTCTAAATATTCATTTTTTATTCCTTTGAGTAAAAGTATTTTCAAGGTGCCTTTCCCCAACTGTCTTAGTTTTAATCTTTGAAGGTTGTATTGAAAACGATCGACGTACTTTTCCAAAATTTCTTCTTCTCCCTGGGTTATTTCGAAGATATCCTCATTGACCCTGCAATAATCTTGGTATTTTTTCAAGAATCTATGTTTCATGTCTTCCCAAGTTTGAATGCCATCCCCACCTAGGCTCATGAACCATCGGAGGGCTACTCCTTTCAAAGTATTTCCAATTGAAATAAAAATTCATCAGGGTCTTCATTCTCCAGTCCATGAAAATTTGGTAGAATGGATGGGGGAGCACGCTGCATTTGTGCCGCTCCTCCTGGATCTCTAATAGGGAATTCAAAGGTAACAATTTCTTCATCCTTCTCTCCTACCATATATTCCCACAACATAGGTATTTCTTCATGTGTTATCTTGAGGTTCCTCTTTCGAATGTTTCTGTTAATTTTTTAGTAGGATGGGTGGTGCTTACAACACCACTAAGTGATTTAATTGTAAAATAAGTCACACACTTGCATGAAATAAATAAACTCACAATAAATCTTTGCATAAAATAAATAAACAAAATACTGAAAGGCAATGGGTATGAGGGAAATAGTTTTAGTGTATCTACCTTTTGAATCTATAGGTTTGTTCATTAAAAACTGAACTAAATGAAAACCTACAATACTATTATTACTGTACAATACTATTATTACTGCTGGGTTGAGGGGTGCCTGTTACAACAAATTCACAGCTTCTTACCTCTCATCTTACCGCTCCCCCACCACCAGCCTATTACTAAGCTTCATAGGGAAATTATACCTATTCTACCTTATAGAACAACTCCCCGACAATGACGCCAAAATGTTGGGTGTTTTATTGTCTTAATAAATTCACCAAATATTTAATTATCGACTGGGGTTTGTAAACTTAGAGTTGTCACAAAATAGATGCTGAGGTAGAAGGGTACCTAAGACATCGACTCGACAGACCTTAAAAATATTTAATAATGAAAAGATCTAAGGATATTTCAAAATGAAAAACTGAGTCAAACTTCAAAATAAAACTGCTAAGCTGATTAGACCTAACCAACAAATCATAATAATATCAATCTATACTTACTTTATGGACAATAATTGAAACTAAAAAAGACAATACTGATCTAAGAAACAAGACTTGGTTAAAAACAAACTACTCTTATGAAAATGGAAACTACTAATCAATTATTCAAACTATAATCTAGGAATTAGAAAGACTAACTATGAACAAGTTCAGGAACTTAATGTGAAATGTTGATCTAAAATTCATGCATACATCAACAACACTGAATGAAAGGAAACTTCCTAGTTCCAATCGTCTTGAAGAACTATTGCATCTAAATTACTTACAAAAGCTAAAGAAATGCAAAATGGAAATAAATCTAACTCGAATTCTACAAAAAAATGTGGAAACTAAAGATAGACCAATTACAATAAATCTTAAACATTGTAACTTACTGTTTATCCATAAGCAAATGACAAAACCAACTATGATATTTGAAATGAAACTCTACTTAACAAAAGTATAGATCCTAAGTTCTTTGACCTCTAATGACTAGTGAAAACTAATGCATCTATATGAAACACATATGAACTTATTAAAATTGGATTGGAAGTAGTTCCTGGTCTATCCTACCTACGGAAATGAAAAAACTTGAAACAATAAAACTAAACCAAGTCTGAACAATAGAACATTATGATAATAAATGTGAAAGACTAATTAAAAAATTGAAATGAAAATGGGAAATGAAATACTAAACTGATTCAGAAATAAGGAACACTAAAATTATAGCAAAGTCTATGATAACAATGTAAACAAGTTTAAGCTAATCTAGGTCCTAGGCATGAAAGTAAATGGAAGTAACTTATAAATTATCTAAATCATAAGCAAAAGACGTTTATACTACTGCTACCTAAACCAAAACTATTTCTCATTTAAACCGTAAAACACATGCTGAATGTAAAGACTTGAAGTAATTAATTTCTATGTGAACACAAGACTGAATGTAAAGTGATGAAAGTGTTAAGGATACATTTGGATCTTGAACTAGTTATAAATCATGTTAAAGTACTGAAAAATCAACCTAGACTTCAACTAATTAACTCTACATAAAATGAAATATTAGCAATTCTGGAAATGAGTGCAAATTTTAGAGAATTTTGTCTAAGTTCGAATGAAAGACTGAAAGAGGGTCTAAATGAAAGGTGCGAATCGTCGGCTGAATGATAGTCCGGATGGTAGAAACATTACAACTATGAAAATAAACAAGCTAAATGAATTTAACTCCAGCTTGTTTATGCATATTAACCTATGGTGCAAGCAAAGCAGTGAATAAGTTGTTTAAAGTTGAAATAACAAGAAGCAACTACACTCATTTGTATCTAAGGAAAGAAACCATTTTCTATTGCATAATAAAATAGAGTTGAAAGGTAAATGAAGCTAATATACAACTATCGTAACATTAACAGAACTAAATCTAATTATAAACTAATCTTGAAACACTGAAATAATTAAATTCTGTCTAATTGCAATGGGAAAAGATAAAAAAGGAAAACTAACAGAAACAAAGCATGATCGGTCGTTCTAAATTCTGAAATGTAAATTGTATTAACAACCAAACAACACCATATACAAGAAAACCAAGTTAAATACTGAAAATGAAAACTACTTATCTGCAGAAAAGAAATAACAAAATATAAAAAATGAAAAACCTCTGGTTGTTGAGGGGCCCTTCTCAGCAATCATGGATTGTGTCTAACTCAGATCAATCACCAACAAAACATGAATTTACTCATCAACAGCTAAAAATAAAAAAACTTTCTATTAACTGAATCAAAATTTACACAACGTTCTCTAACTCGGCGCATCTATTGATCATAGAATTTTTGTTGCGTTTCTCCACCAGAGGCGTCTTTATATAAGTTTTACAATAAGAGAGAAGGTCGACCCTTTTAGTGGTCGACCTCCCTAAAAATATAGGTCTTAATTTCTACATAAATGACTCAACCCAGCACACCAACTGTCTGCCTGATTCCACAGGCGTTGATTCTCCTTGACGTAAGCAGCTGTGCGTTGGTTCCCTTTGATGTGGGTAGAGGATGCGTTGTCGAGCTGGGTGTACATGAATGCATATATTCTAGAATGAAGGCTTAGAAACCATGAGGGCCATGTTGCCGACAGAACCCCATGTCACGGTTTTTTTCTTTATTGCTCTGGAATATTCCAAACAACGAATCCAATGGTGCGAATGGAGGGATGAATGATGGTCTGAATGCAGCTGGGCGTCTTCAGTGTGAACGCACATCTGAATGAAGGTCCAAATGATGACCACAACTTGTAGAACAAAAACTATAGGCCAAGCATGTCTAGAAATATGAGATAATTGTCAACAAACCATAAAATGATGAGATTTAATCAAGATTCAAGTGATATGTAAATAAGTTCATACTTGGGTCTGATTGATGATCTGAATGGAAATAAGTATGGATTAATATACCAAAAATGCAAAAGTAGTGGCAAGAGAGTACGTTTAATGGCCAAACACGATGACTAAAATGGACATCAACACCTTGTATCCATAAAAGATTGTTATCCCAAACAACTTGGGGATAAAACCGCCTCTCCATGGGGTTGTTTAAAGCCTTAGGTTGGACATTCTCCTCCTATTGCTACCTTGTAGTTTTTTCAGCAAACATACCCAAGGAATCAAAAAATGGTGCTAGAAGGAGGGCCATGTGAACTTCCGACATGTAATGTAAATTGAGCTATTTTCATTAGATTATCTTAAAATGACTCTAGCATCTCAAAAATCTGTAGTCTTTATTTAGTTGTTTTTCTATACAAATTAGTTTTCATTTTTAAGCAGATTTTCTCAAGCGACTGATACAAGTAAAATTTGATGGTGAGGGAGGAATTTTAGCACACGAACATGTTCTTCAACTTACTTATAATTGTCTTCTTAACGAAATTTTGGATCAAGATGTTTTGTGCAAATTGTTAGCCTTTACATTCGAAGGAAGAGTCAAAGAGTGGTTTGTAACCTTACCTTTTGCTTCTGTCCATTCTTTTGAGCATTTTGTAGATATTTTCTTACTTTCTTTTGCACATTATGACTTTGTTAGATTATGTGATGAATGGAAACTCCTCACTAGAAGGAAGGGTGAATCATTAGAAGATTTTGCAATTAGAACTTTTAATTTCTATTGTAGATTCCCTTTAACAGATCATCCTATGATACATGAATGGTTTTAGCACACTAGTTCTATTTCGCATGAATATGATAAATTAGTAGATGATGAGTCCGAATTACATATCAATAATCAATCATCTCTTGGTTCATATTTGCATAAAAATATTCCAAGGATTTAAAAATTGTAGAAATGAATTTCTTCTCTTTCTTAGATATGGATCATAATCAATGTGATGGTTTGAATGATTTAAATGTTGATATGTCCATGTCTATTTCACATGAAAGTCAAAGTCTAACGAATCATGAAGGGGATCAGTTTTTTTCTAAAGTACAAGAGATTGACTCTAATCATAATATTAAACAATATTCTCCTAGCGTAAGTAAATAGATTTGAGGTTCCGATATTCATTATTCTATTGATCCTTTGATGGATCTTGGATTGACTAATTGTTTCGAAATTTGTGATACGTTTTCCCAATTACCATTTTCTGAACTAAGTCATTCTACAGGAGAACATATTTCATGAAATGATGATACTACGTCAAAAGAAGAAGCACATGCTGATTTGAAACCTTTCATACATGTCCCTTTCGAAGAGAAAATCTCTCTTAAGGAATCTCGATCTGAAAATATTCTACTTTTAAGAGATGAATTTCATTCATTTGTTTCCTCTTCATATTTGTCTTTGTATCCTGATCTATTCGATAAAAATAACATTCAATCATGTGTTTCACATTCTAACTTTCCATTTTCAGGTTTTAAAGAGGGACATGTTAATTGTGAAATACATGAAGAATACCAAGAAGATTCATATCTTTATCATCAATCTATGTTTTCTTGTCCTTCTTCTTTGCTAGAAATGGATGCTATTTCTAATGATAATTTTCAGAGTTTTTCCTTTTATGATTCATCATTCAATGAATAACATTTTCTTCTTACAACCAATTACTTGATGGAGGAGATTCTTATGAGGATGTTAATAATACTAGACCTACATTTATAACTTCTCATCTCGGTTCTTCTCAAGTAAATATTCAAAGTCAACTTGATCATAATGATGCAACTATCAATGGAAATGAAGATGAGAAGTCCTTCTTCAAGAAAGGCCTTATTGTCCTAAACAACTAGGACAATAGCTATGAGATTTTGAGAAGGACTTAAGGCCTTTCATTTATTTCTCATGATTTTAGAAGTCCTTCTTTTTCTTCAGCATTCAATCAAAAGAGGAATCTTAGAATAGAAAGGTTTGAAGATGCTAATGGCATTTCAGACTTTATTGAACATCTTGATCCTACTCATTTTGCGAAATCTGAAAATTCTTCTTCTTCATCCTTCGATTCTGATTGTTATGACCAAAATAACAACCATAATTCTGTAGAGGGTGAGTTGGCTGAAATTGAGATTGAATTTCAAAATATTTGTTCCAAATATACTTTTTCCATGAATCAAATTTCAAATGAAAAGTCATTTCTATCAAATAATTTGAAATCAAATGAATTCGATGCACTTGACAAGAACAAATATCTAAATGACGAAGTTAATCACTCATAAGATTCAAGTTCCGATATTTTCTTTCAATACAATAATGATCATACATTGCTAAAGGAAATATCCTCTACTTTCCATTTTGATGAAATCCTTGTGAATCATGATCTTAATAATTTCCAACCCACTCTTTATGATCTGATTTATCTGTGGTTTGAACAATCATTTTTGAATCGCTTTTCATGTCATTTTCATTTCTTTGTAAATAAAGAGCCTAGTTTAGTTTTTCCAATATTTGGATTTACGTTTTTTAAATTTTTATTGATGCATCATTTGTTTTTATTTGCAAGTTCCAAGTTATTAGGTTGGCTCCATTGGAAATTCGATTATACTTAGTTTTTTGTTTATTTTTTAGAGTAGTGTAGGAGTAGGTATATAATAGATTATTTTTGATAATTCCTTTAATAATTAGATTACTCTTTTGGTTTTCTTCAATAAAATATTTGCGACGACAAGCCAAGTCCAGGTTGGAAATGACCCTTCTTTAGATGCATTCAGGAAGTATTTTCATCCTTTTTCACTTTCTATTATTCATGCTCTCATGTATTATTTTATTAGTTCAAGGCATTCATGTTTGAATTGTATCTTTATTTTTAAATTATAATAATCATGTCATGAAATGTTTTGGAATTAATTATTTTCCAAGTTTTAGGAGCAAGAATAATATGAAAGAAGACAAAGTAATTAAAATTAGAACATCTTCATTACGAATTCTTGATCTTTCCTGGATATGCAAAAGAGGTTTTTACATATCTTTGTCACGAATTGCACATAATTTAGTTTAGTATTATTTCATTTTATTTCTTTATGTACATAATCTTTAATAAAGAAAGTCCTTATTATCCTAAACAACTAGGACAATAGTTGTGAGATTTTGATTTAATTTTGGTTCCACTTATATACATGTTTGATTTGATTGTTTCTACATATTCTTTTCTTGCTAGTTTGCTTTGAGTTTTTCATGATTTTCACTTTTAAAATAAAAAGAGCTTATCATTATTTTATAGTCTTGAAATCTTATCTATGAAAGAAATCTTTATAAATGTTTTCTGCTTGCTGAAAATCAAATGTTTTGGTTAGTTAATCCTTGATTGTGAAAAATTGATAATAGATTGTGCTGATAATTCTATTTGAATCTTTCCATCATTATCCTTAGAACTTTATCTTTAACTCATCATAAACATATTCGATGCTTATAAGTTTGAATTTAGTTACTTTTAAGGGAATCGGTTTTTGGAAAGAAGTTTTAATCTGTAAATATCAGTAATCTACAGATTCCTTATGCCATCCTTACTCTTAAGGAGTTTCTAAGTCCGCTCCCCCATTTACTAGGAAATCTCAAATCAAGATTAGCACATTACACATAGATTGTAGATTTCTTTAAACTTGCTATTTGGGATATAAGCCATTAGGTAAAATGGGTTAAAAGACATCCCTGTTGAGGCTATGGATTCTTGTGGGACATAGTGGCTCCGTCTGTGGTTTTGGGATTCCAAATCATAAATATTATATATATAAATCCTTAAGAAACCTTTTCCATCCCACACTTGTAGAGAGTTATATGATGCTGCTTACCCATTAGTAAATTGAGTCACTGTATAGCTATGTATCTAAATCAGTAAGTTGGGAACAAAGTGCTTGGAAGTGGGGTTTAAAGGCATCCATGTCACGGCTATAGACGACAACTGGATGTAGGGTCCTTCATGTGGTATTTGAGTCACTTCTTAATACTATGTTTTATATGATTAGCTTGATTTCCCGAGGTTAATTCCTGGTAAATTCCTTGATTCTTACATCTTGTAAGAAAATTATTTTGAAAAATGAGTTTATCTTTATAAATTTTTTTGGATAATGATGGGAATAACTTGGATGTTTTAGAAGATTTGATGTCTAAACTAATACTATATCATTCAATGATAAAGATATTCAGATTATTTGAAATTTAGCATGGAAAATAATTTTATTTTTAATCTTTAATTTTTATGGATTACAATACTGTAATTCAGAGATAACTGGTTCTTCCCAGCAAGTCATATTGACTAGTTTTTCTAGCCATACCTCACTTAGGGAAGTTATCAAGTTGTAAGTTCTTTGTTATTTTGTGTGGATTGAATAAATTTCTTCAGCAAGCCTTGTTTTTTGGATTTTTAGGCTTTCGGGAACTTTTTATCTATTTTTCAAACTTTTTAGAGTTTTCGATCCCCGCTTTCCGAAATCGAAAAGTGGAAATCCTTTTTTTGGAGGTAAGTTGAAGTCTGTTTTCCGATTTCTGAGTTTCGACATTTCGAATCCCGAAAATCTTATATTTTCAAATAAAGAAAAGTCGTTGTTTCGATTTCCGGATGTCGGAAACCGGAAAACTCCGGTTTTGATAAAGTTATTTGGCGTTTTACCGATTTTCGATTTCCAACATTTTGGATCTCGGATATCGGTAACATCATTTTTAATTTTTAATTTTATCTACCTTTCCGACTTTCGACTTTTCCTTTTCGATATCGGAAATCAGAGTAATTTTTGTACATACTTAGCTTTTGGTTTGCTTGCTTGATTCAACGAGACGTTTGATGATCTCCTTTTGACCCTTGACTTTTGGAATTGCTTGACTTTGTTCGCATGAAAAAAGATGAGGTGGTCATTTTATCTCGCGAGTATTTTTTCTTGAGCACTTCGAGTTAGTATTTCTACTTACTTTTCTTTGATGAAAATATTGGTATTTCTAGTGGCTGGTTAATACTTAATCTCAATGAGCCTATTTCATCTCACTTTTATTCTCTTTGGATTAATTTAATCCTTTGACAAGTCGGTCAATCTTTAGTTTTCAATGAATTGGTGGAGATTATTACAATCTAAATGAAATTTTTGATATCATATCTTGTTAAAGATTTTATTTAAAAATGCATTTTCTCATTAAATTTTTAATTAGTTCACTATAATTGAGAAAACAATTTGGTTTGCCTCATATTCATTCATGACACTTAAATTTACAACCTTCATATTCTTATCATCATTATCATCATCATCATCATCATCATCAACAACAACAACAACAACAACAAATTTAAGATTTTACAAGATAAAGCCATAATAAATTATGAGAATACTTGAATGGTTTTCTTTTGAAATAACATATCCCTCTCATAAGGCCATTATTTCAGATAAACCTCCACACGTTTCCCTTTTTACATAAAGATGGTAATAAATGCATTGTATATATGTGTTTCCATCATGGAATATTTCATGTCAAATTCAAGGAATGAAGAGTGAGTTTTATTTATTCTTTATGAAAAAATTGATACCTTATGCATTCGTTGAATAGTTTTTTGCACAACTTTATTTTATTTTTCACGACCTTGTAATTCTTTACCAGTTCGTATTAAGTAGATGAATATTTCTCATAAAATCACATAACTCAAGTTCGTGATATTTAAAAATTCATTGTCAACGTGCCAATGAATCCATTTACAACAAATCATCACTATAATTGAGGAGTTTCCAAAGCCGACACATGGAAGATCATTGAGCTGTGATTTGAAAGCAGGAACAACTACCACATTTCCACATCAGTCTGCTTTAATCCCTTTACCTTTAATCTCTTTACCTTTCGAAACATTATTTACCTTTAATCTCTTTACCTTTCTAAATATTCTTTTATTTACCAGAATATTCTTTTTTCTTTTATTGAAAAAACGTTTGTTGAATTTGTTTTGGAATCTGATATTTATTTTAATGTACAGGTTTGATGGAGAATAGAAGGCTGATAATGGATGGTAATTTAATGGACGGTTTAAATTTTTAGCACCCAAATGTAGTTACACCCGACCCCAAGCATATCTAGATTATCATGTGATTTATTTAGCTATTGTTAAGGAAACTGTTTTGGGAGTCTTTGACGATTTCCAATCAAGGGGAGTTTCTCCAGGGAATGATTTTTCTTCTCTGCGATTTTTTTGTAAATCTATTTCAAGAAAAATATGAAGGAGCCTTCGACCTTCGACAATGACAAGGAAAAGGAGGACATAATCTCCAAAAAGGACTAAAGATGCTCTGTTGTTGTAGACTTTGTAATGTTTTGCGGGACTTAATACACAGTCAGCTTTCTTCAGCTACCTCTTTTGTTATAATGTGTCAAATGTATTTGATGGATTGTGATTTTGTTTCAATGCAATTATAGGCACTATTTATTGTTTGCAATCGGTAATATGCATTGATCTGCAGTTCATATTTCTCTCTACTCATGGTCTATGTAATTAGATGTTTTAAATGAATGTCTTCTCTAAAACATTTTATCTATTTCTGTGAATGATTCACATAAATCATTAAATTAATGTTAATTTGTCAATTAACATTCCAGTTATAGTGTTAGTTTGTATGCACTTAATTCTTATGTTATTGTCGGTTAAAATGTCTTTAGTTGATTATTTCTTGAGCTACTGAGTCAAGATCCAGTTTTGCATGTCTGTTTAATTGGTGAAAATATTTAGTAATTTTTAGATCAAGTTATCCTGTGCATAAAAGAAACACTCTTTTCAGAATAGGTTTAACTTAGCTTAGATTTCTTTCAGAGCAAAATAGCTCTTAGAAGTAGCTATCCTTTTGTCTTTCCTCACATGAAAACCATATCCATTCAATCTCAAACAATTTGTGCCAGTGGAGGCCTTATATCCATAGGATATTGTTATCCCAAACAGCTTGGGGATTAAACCACCTCTATGTGGGGTTGTTTAGGGTTTAGGGTTCAGGTTGGAATTTCTCCTCCTGTTGTTGCCTTGTAGTTTTTCCAGCAAACATACCTGAGGCATAAACATGGTCCTGGTCTGAAGCAGATTGAGAGGCTCAAGGGGTAGAACGTCTCATTTTGAAGAATTGGGGGATTAAAGTCCCAGATCATTGTTGGTTCCAACCAAAGATAGATCCTCCTGGTGTGCCTGGTTCGAATAGTTAGGAACGCCTTGCACCTGACTGCTTCAAGTTAAATTTTGATGGTAGAGGGGCTTCATGGTACAACAAATCATTACATACCTATCAAAATCGTTTCCTATATTCAGATTTTATTCATCAATAACACCTTCTGCCACCTCCTATAGGATCTAGCCCTTTCCTCTACCCGCAATCTGGGAGTTTGTTCTCCAAGGGAATTAGTCAACACCTCACAATTTTGATGAAACTTCATAATACAAGCCTTAAGGTAGAGGAGCTTCCCAATCAACATATGCACACAGGGAATTTAATGTATGCATTTGGAAATTGGAATTAATACAAAATTACGACAAAATTTAAGATGAAAAATGTTAAATGTTTATTCTTTAGTGTAAAATTCAATATCAATTTTAAAATTTAAATTATAAATAGTTTATGTTGTTATTTGTCGTACATTAGTTTTACACTTTCATTGCTTAGAGATGTCATTATATCATATGTTTATTTTTATAATGATATTTTATTTTTATTTATGATTGCAGTGGCTACTATGGACCATAATGTAGAGATTTTGAGTTTTATTGGTCATTTGAGAGATATTGGTTCTTCTTGGAGGGGTGGACATGAAATCCGTCACTCCTTGTCAACTGACCATAGTGGATACTATCAACAGATCTAATGATTCTTTGTATAGCATAGCATCGTATAGAGACAAAACAATACGAATATGTTGATGGATTGAGCTACAATGAGATTAAGAAGCTCAAAATAGCCAAAGAGCATATATATTCACAATTTAGAGTTCCTGAGACAAATGACATTCCAGAGAGTAGGAGACCACATATTTCCAGGAGTGGTGCATCTGTCAACCAAGTAGAGACCATTGGATGGACATATGGTACATGATTTTTTATATTCCCACGCACAACAACATGGAAGTATTGTTGTACTTCCTTTGGAAACTTTATGTAGAGTTTGTGATGGGAAAACATGTCAACTATTTTGATATGTTGGGGTTCCAGGGTGTTGGTAGGGGGATGCCCCAAAACTGTCCCAATGTTAGGCATAGATATGCTGATCGATATATACCTCCACCCCGTGTCCAACTACCGAGGCTAGACATCCCTCCTACACATGATATGATTACCCAAACCCATGATGCATTTCTTACACTAGCTGAGATTATTTCCTGCCACACCACATCTAATGACCAAAAAATCCCCTCTTTGTTTGGTGGGGTACAACCATCATCTTCTAGTGTTATAGGAACATCTATTAGTGGGGATAGACCAACATCCCATGAGCCCCAGATCGAGCCACTTGTGTGCATGACGTGTGGTCAATCCTACTATGGTCGTGGAACAACACATGGTACCTCTACAATGAGTGGAGGTCAAGTAAGGACATTTTAAAAACTCTATTGTTGTCCAATTTAATTTTCCATATTGTACACATATTAAAAGATTCTTAATATATGCAATTTTTAATCTTGCAGGATCTTGATGCCTCTAAGGGGGGTGGTAATGTATCGGGTGTTGTCATATCCGAGGTGACAACAATCAACACCGAGGTAATATTTCAACATGTGTCATATTGTTAATATGTATCATTTTGTTAATACATGCTAGTTCATTAATTTGTTAAATAGTCTAATATTTACAATTTTGAAGTTGCAGCAACCACATTTGGAATAAGATGTGGAAGACATTGATCGAAGTGAATCCCCCCTAGGTGGATTCTATGATTACCTTAGCAATGTAAGTACATGGTTAATGATTGAATGTTGTTCAAATTATTTATTTATTACTGTACACTCCTTTATAGATTGCTATTATTTATCATTTTCAAACTTGCAAATGCTATCTATCTCTGCGAAGGGGAAAGAAATTTCTAGCAACGATCCCTCCCATGGGGGAGATATGTCCTAGGAAGAGGTGAGTATATTAAAACATGTTAGTTTTTTAGTACATCTTATTCCATCCATTCATGTCCATGTTTAACTATGGTAACACTTTATGACTACAGACATCAACTCAAATCCATGCACCACCTCTTTGGTTTGGCTCTCCCCATAGTCCAAACGAAGATAGGCGTGTTGTATACAGTAGATGACCCTCTTCCATAAAAAGAGGAGGTGTCCATGATGATGAACCTATTGACTCCACGGTAGTGTACACATAGCCTCCAATGACTGTTGTTGGTTGGATTTCAATTCAATTCACGGCTAGTTTTTCTTAATGTTATTTGTGCATGTTTACAGCATCAGGATGGAGAGTCCTTCGTGCCAGACCTTAGCGGGGTTGTTGATGATGCAGTCAATGTTGCATCTACAATGGGGATAAGTCACACAGAGGTATATACTTGAATATTTGTACTTGTATAGTTCATTTGTATTGTGTATGGACATGACTGATGTCTAACTATTTGAGATTTTTGTGAATGTAGCCACACCATGGTCCATTAGTGCATGCTACTGAGGTTTATATTCAACCTACGACTCCACTTTCTACTGAAGAAACCCAATGTCATTTCCTAGAACAATTTTTTTTGGTGAGATGTTCATTATTCACATAATTGGTTAGTACGTTATCATGCATGTACATGTTGATAATTGTTGACATAATTGACATAGTTTATTTTATTCGCAAAGAAGCATTGCATAGAGACTTTATGCAAGGAGGAGGACACCATAGGAATCTATACCTCAGATGGAATCAGTGAGTGTTTTTTATGTACAATTGAGTTGTATTTTAAATTTTCAAAATTTGTTAGTGTTGGATAGTATTAGTTCAGTTACCTGATCAAGCAATATGTTTCTTGATTTGCAGTCGCTAGAGATACACAGTGGTCGTGGACAGAGCCAACAAGCATCACAGTTAGGAAAAAACAAGAGTAAGTTAGAGTTTTGATGTGTTATTCCAGGACAAATATATAATTTTGTGTACAAGAGGAAGTTAGAGTTTAGAGGCACGGTCTAGGACAAATGTCCTTTTGTTTACATGTACATCAATGATGTTTTTGATACATGTACATTGACACGCCATCTAAGGGACTTCTATTTTTGTATTATAAATTTCATGATATAAAAAATATTTCATATTGGCTCTTGATATATTCATAGAGTCATTCTTACGTGTGATCATACTTGTGTGGCCAAGAATGTTTCTACGTGTAGTGTAGGATGAACTGTGGCATCCTCTACAACCAAAATTGGTTGAGTGTCCATAGAGCGTTTTCGATTGTTCATGTCATTTATTTTCTTTTCTCTACTTTCTTCAAGGATTTCATTCGGTATCGTCTTCCTTTCCCATTTTCTTGCTTGATTGCGTGAATTCCCCATCACCACAATGATTAATGATATATGGTGCTCTTTAATGGGATATTGTCCGAGGTTGGTTTCTTTCTTGCTCAATTGTGTCTAGATACTCCACCACAATGACCAAAGAAAAATTTCCTTTTCTAGCTCCTCAATTTCAAGAAAAATAATGGTGGAGATGCTCTATGGTGCTCCTCAATGGGAGATTATCCAAGGTTGGGTTCTTTCTTTCTTAATTGTGTCTAGATACTCCACCACAATGACCAATGAAATGTTTCCTTTGCTAGCTCCTGATCAATTGCAAGAAAAAAAATGGTGGAGATGCTCTATGGTGCTCCTCAATGGGATATTCTCCAAGGTTGGTTTCTTTCTTGCTCAATTGTATCTAGATACTCCGCCACAATGACCAATGAAATGTTTCCTTTGCTAGCTCCTCAATTGCAAGAAAAACAATGGTGGAGATGCTCTATGGTGCTCCTCAATGGGATATTCTCCAAGGTTGGTTTCTTTCTTGCTCAATTGTGTCTACATACTCCACCACAATGACCAATGAAATATTGCCTTTGATAGCTACTCAATTGCAAGAAAAACAATAGTGGAGATTCTCTATGGTTCTCCTCAATGGGAGATTCTCCAAGGTTGGTTTCTTTCTTGCTCAAATGTGTCTAGATACTCCACAATAATGACCAATGAAATGTTTCCTTTTCTAGCTCGATAATTTCAAGAAAAACAATGGTGGAGATGCTCTATGGTAATCCTCAATGGGATATTCCCCAAGCTTGGTTTTTCTTTTTCTCTTATTGTGTCTAGATACTCCACCACAATGACCAATGAAATGTTGTCTTTTCTAGATCCTCAATTGCAAGAAAATGATTGGTGAATAATTGGAGATGGTTTATATTCTTTTTCGATTGACTTCTTGACCCTTGTCCAATGTATTTGGTGCTACAAGAAATCTTTAGACACTTGTGATGGAGATGGTTAATGCAATCAACATTTTGTGTGTTATTCTGGCGATGAAGAGAGTGAACGCACTGTCAGCAACCTGAAATTGCATGTGGACTATGTAAATTGATTGAAATCTGTTGTTTATACAAATAAATAATGCACACTCGATATTATCAACAAAAACACGTGCACGTTTTTTCGATCTAGAATGTGTACACGTTATGTTCGAATAACGTTTAGAAGCATTTGAGAAGGCAGTTCCATGGCTAAGGGATCATTCAATGTTTAGGGGGAATTAAAAAGAACTACCTAAGTCTTAACCCCCTAACACTCCCCCTCTCTTCCCCTTAACTATTGTTTGAAAACCTTAATGGCTGTGTGGGGTTGTTAAGGGATTGGAGGGGTTGGGCGGGGTTAGAGTTTAGGGGAAGAATAAGGGGGTTAGAGGTAGGAGGAGGGGGGTTATAGGTAGGGGGATACCTATGGATGTGTGTGTGTGTGTGGGTGTTAGGGGTTTAATAAGAGTTGGGGGGAAGAGGGGGGTTTTTAGTGGTAGGGGTTGACTTGTGGATGTATAT
>LPNX010473141.1:70082-81336 GCA_001517045.1 Pseudotsuga menziesii
GGATGAGTTGGGGAGTGGGAGAGAGTGGAGACGGGTTTAGAAAGATTTAGGGGGAAGGGAGAGAGAGGGGTGTTGAATATTGTAACTTCAAAGGATATTTTAAATGTATTTTACTAATGTAACCCAAGGGAGATGTTATTATTCCTCTGCTAGGGTGTTACTATTGTATTTGGTCATCATAGAGACATGAGGTAAAGCCTCCATTGTGTGTCGGATATTTAGCACCCTAATAAATATAATATAATATTGTATTGAGTTTTCCTAAGTGAATTTGACCCACTTAGTTAAGAGGCATTGACTTGTTAGGTTAAATGTCAAGTGACGAAAAGAGTATATGTGTTCCTCATTTAAAAACACTCACTTGTGCACAACACATAGGAGAGATATATATCTATATCTGCTGGAGGAAGGCACACCTGTCTGGGGTATTTTCTTTTACTTTTTATACATCTTATACAGAGGAATTTTTGCTGGGTTTTCTTCCCCATGAGGGTTTCCCCAAATAAATCTTTGTGTTCTTTTGTGTGGTTGTGCTTGTCTATCTTTCTCTTTGTGTTCTTTTGTGTGGTTGTGCTTGTCTATCTTTCAGTGATATTTTGATTATGGTTATGTTGTTATGATGCTAAATTTTATAAGATCTTATATAATCATTGAAAATTAACATGGTATCAGAGCCACCCTAAAATAAGTCTTCGTAAAACGGAAACAATGCAACAACTACAACTATTGAAGATTAGGGTTTCATGTTTGAAAACCCTAAAAGACTAAAACTAGTCATTTTTGTGCATTCGCTATATCTCAATATTGGAGAAGGATTAGCAGCCAAAAAATTTATGGGACAAAGATAAATTACTGATGTACCTTTTGTAAATGTTTCAGCCTCAGATTCGCTATATTCTAGGAGATATGATTCCTCCAAATCAGGGTTCCATACTCTTCCAGGATTCATCCCTAAATCGGTAACCTAGAGAGAATTGTTATATCTCGGGATACGAAAGTACAAATGAAAATTTGCAAGTTGTTCCATATAGGGAACAGATGGTACTTTCTGTGGTAAAATTTGAAAACCCCAAAGGTGAAACAGTGACACGTGGAAGTCAGTACATTTTCTCTATGTTGAACAATCCTGAAATAAGTCACCTTGGGAAAACTCGCATAAGTCCAAACTAGTAAAACCAATTCTGCTATAAACTACAGTGTTGGAAAGAGGAAAAACAAGGATACCTTAGTATGAAGTTTTATACAAAGAGGAGCAGCACTTTTGGATATACCTCAGAAACAATATCAGGAATGTCTACAGAAGAAATTGAAGAAAATTAGGGCCTCAGATATTTTGTAGTTCTGATCACAGTTTTGGGGAAATGAGTATGTTTCTTAGCTTGCCTTGAGGAGGCACATATTTCTATCCAGTCAGATCTGAAAGATACCTAAGTTGAAAAATTAGGGTTTCTTAGTCAAACCCTAGGTCCACTAGAAGCAACATTCTAGAAAATCTTTTAAGAAAGCATGAGATTGAAGCAATCTTATTGGTCAAAGAAGAAGCTGCTCCAGAAGGAGATGGAGGCAAAGAAAACAAAGATAAGTATTTGATTTTGGGGGCCCCCTTTTGAATTTTAGTTTTTATTCTTCCCTTGTTAAATTTTTCTCTCTGAGAAGTTTTTCATGACTTAGTCTATTTTTGCACGATTTTGAATGTCTGATGTTGAAAGTTGAAACACAGATTTTTTACCGGACACATCGGCTGGAGTCATCGAGTCAAGCCAATGCGTTGGAGAATCTCATGCTTTCCTCCCGATTTATTGCTTACCTTTGTCAAGTTTCGAAAAAAATTGTTGAGTTTGCCGATACGTCGGCAAAACTCGGGTCTTGGAGCCGATCTTCTCGACGGGGTTTTAAAATTTTTTCCAATAGCTGGTTGTAGCCTTCATGGATGCTTTGTGGAACATCTCATCAAGTTATTTCGGCAGTTTCGAGAAAAATTAGAGTTTTGAACCATTTCTTTCAGGAAGGTTTTGGTTTTTTACCTGCTGGTTCATTATTAGGAACTTCTCGTAAGTTTGCCGACAAGATTTTTTAGAACTATCTGTCGACAGCATCGGTGGGACTCGGTTTTTCAAGCCGATATGTTCGGATGCACTGACCATTTGTGACCAATGATCTTTCCATAGTTTCAGCCGATGCCGACGCGGGTAATATTGCTTGCCATCGTCGATAAGGAGTTAAAGATCCTGTCGATAGTCTCATCATCGACAGGAGTGTTGAATGCCATCTGATAACATCGGATCTGCTCCATGAGTCCACCTGATGCTATTGTGGCCTCCCTGTTTTTGTTCCGATTCATATTGGTTTGTCGACAAGTTTTTTTATTTTAGCACCAACGACATTTTCCACGCGTGTTCATTTAACCACTCACCTACCGCATTTAATGTTGTTTACAAAGGTTTCTATATAAGCCTCAAAGGTTTGTTTTAATGCTAATTCCATTACCGTTCGGAGCATTCCGAGTTGTCAAGTGCCACCCAAATTTTTACTGACCACGCGAGTTTTTCTCACCAACTGTCAGGCTTCGCTGCTATGTAGGATTCAAGCTCCTGCCTCTTCACAGTTTGTTTTCTTTGAGTTGATCAAACCAACGTTTTTTAAGGTTTTATAGGACTAGGGTTTTCCCGGTTCATGATATTTATATGCATATTGAACCCATAGAGGGATTATTCATTCATTTTTTAGGGTTTTAAAACCTCTGGGGGGTGTCTCATTTTATTTCGTGCTATGGATTAACCCTTGGTTGTATCGTTACATTTTCCAGCATGGACGTAGTAGTTTTACTTACCTCCTTTGTGATACCCATCCTCTCTGCTCAGGTCATGAGGATTGTTGTGTCAGTTTGGTTCAGTGGCGAGGTTTTGGCTGGATGAGTGTTTCATCATCTACGCCACCTATGGTTATTATGGACAAACCAAGAGAGGGGAGGGTATCACCGTTGGCAATATTGGGGTTTTAAGGTTTTCCCGCAGGCTGAAACGATGGACCGATGTTTGGAGTCTCCCTAGTTTGCTAAACCACCATAGGGTTTTATTTTTGTTTGCACAGAGAGGAGAAGCCCTGTTTTTTGTTTTTATGAAGTAGCAGGTATAGAACGATTTTCAGAGCTTGGGATCTAAAAACCATCCTGGATAAGAAGTTTTCTCTTGGATTAATTAAGTAGTAGCATGTTGTTTACTTTCTGGTTTAGAGTGGCTGGATAACCTTCTTTTGCGATGTTCGATGATGGATTGGTAAATCTAGTTTGTTGAAAGAAACTCATGTTGATCATTTAAAGTTCTATTCATTTACTTACATTTTGTAGTTTCTCATCTTAGTACTCTATGAATGATGCATGCACGTTGGTAATTGCAATAAATCTAAAACTTGATTTGGTGTACTTCTGCCAGTTTCGTTCTTCATACAACAACATGCCTAAGAAAGGGAAGAAGAAGGCCCAAGCCCCATGAGATGATCCAGAGGTAGAGATTTTTCTTAAGGTGGAGATTATTTACGAGGACACAAAATCCATCATAGGGGTTGAGCCAGAATTCAGGTGGGGTCAAATCTATCAGATGATCAAGAACCAAGTTTTTCGAGAGGCCCGCCTCGAAGACATACCATCATATGCCAATATAATCAAGTTCGCTATCATGAAAGTCTCTACACTTCCTGAACTCTTCCCATGTACCGAGGTAATCATTCAGATTCTGCCACTGACAGAAATGAATACTATGATCCTGGAAAACATAGAAAATAGGGTTTTGCTGCTTTCAGATCTGCATATATAACTAAAACATGTAAGCTACCTGCACCATAGGTTTACATGATAGATAAATGGATGAAGGATCTAGACTTAAATGTGTTTGACTGTGTGAAGAAAATGATGGTATTCAAGCAACAGTTTCACCAAAAACCCTCAGGGGAATATGAGACTGCAAATCTGCTCACCTCGTACTACCTCATAGCCCTAATGCTAAACCAGGATTTTGGTCAGGAAAATGGGAAATTTTATAAGATAAGTTGGATACCATTGATATATTATGTAGCCATGCAGGGTAATATTTTGAACTGGGCCAACATTGTGTCAAACAACCTATATTCATGCATAGTTGCAACACTTGGGGCTCTGACTCAAAGGAAGTCAAAATTTTATATGAGCTCTTTCTTAATTGACTTCATCTTATGCACACATCCTTTCTCAACACTAAATTACAAATGGGATCCTTCCAGGACTCCTATATACTCTGCATATCAAATCTTATGGGCACATAAGTATTATAGTTTCTATAAGAGCATTTGTGAAAATTTTCTAATGTCACTATACAAGCTAACATTTCTTCAGGACTGCAATTGCATGTTTGAAGGAGCATTAGAGACAGTGAGTGAATATGGGGATTATTTTTTCTTTGAGGAAGGCATATATTTAAGAATGTATGGGGGAACCAAATATCCTTCCTTGCTACCAAAGTATGCCACAGATTATGTTATTCACAAAGAGGTAATAAAGCAGCTGTATATAGATGGTTTCGAGAACTTTCTGTTTCATAGTAAGAAGGACGTCTATCCTCCACTACCTTTCTATATTGGTATTTATAGGTTATCGAAGGTAAAGAGTGCTCTTGATTTCGTGAAAGAGCTCAATAGTTTTCATTTTGGAGAAAAAAGTTTCTGTAGAAATGATTCTTGGGACAAAGTCTTGAAATACTATGCATCCATGGGGGTACACTTTGAATACACTCATCATTTGGATATTGATGAGGAAATATATCACAATGCATGTAGTATGGCTGCTTTGAGAAATAGATTCAAGAAGAAAATTACGACTGTATGAAGCAAGGGAAGCAGTAGTGGCACTATTGAACAACAAAAGTAGAATGAAGAAGCTACAAGGAAAAGGGAAGAGGAGGCCCAAAATTTATTATAGGAAGCAGAGAAACGATTAGCTGAGGAAGCACTTAAGCAGAAAGAAGAAGAAGAACACAAGTAGAGGGTGGAGGATGAAAGGATGCAAAAGGAGGCTAACCGGGCAAGGAAAGAGGTAGAAAAGGCAGCTGAAGAGCTTAAAAAGAAGGAGCAGGAAGACCGAGAGCGAGAATATCTAGAGCAAGACAAAGCCCATGATAATCCAGTGGATTCTTTTGTCCCGTCAAGTAGCACAATGATAGGAAACCTAGCTCCCTCGGTATATCTTGGATTGATACCTTTTAGTCCATCCCATGAACATGTTGTAGCAAACCTTGACACAATATTTTTTTAATTTGAAAAGAAAAGAATTGTGAGGAGAACATAAAAGAGGATGAAAATGGGGGATCAACCCGTGGCAGTCATGGTGACTGAAAATATAGTTATGCATAGGACCAATGAATATCCTCGACTTCTCGCAATGGCAGACATAGCAGAAGCACAATCCAACGCAATTAATGTCGGAAATATGGTCGAGGATGTTGAGCAATATAAAGAAAATATGTCCAAAATGAAAGAAACTTTGAGAAAAGAAAGAAGAGAGGGACAGGTTTTAAGAAGAAAACATGATTATATTCTCTCATATTTTTAGAAACTTAAGGAAGCATATCAGGTGTTAGAATCATATGAGGATGCACTAACATTGACAGTCGCAATCATTGAAGGAGAAAAGGGAGACCTTGAAAGCAAGGTTTTGGAGATGGAAAAGCAGAAAGCCACAACAGACAAGAAAGTAGAAGAAGTGGAGACTCAGAATAGCTTGCTAGAGAAGCAGCTCAAGGTGGCAAACGAAAAACAACCCAATGTAACTCCATTCCATAATCAAGAAATTTTTTTGCAAAGAGAAATAAATCGACTTCAATTAAAGTTGGTAGAAGAAATGTATAAGATTAAACAGATAGAGGCTAGATTAAAGGAAATAACACATGACTCATCAGAATTTAAAAAAGGTTATCAAAAGTAGCAGAGCTTATGCAGAGTCAACTAACTTGGATCGGAGCTAATCCATCCTTTCTGGATAACATGCCTCAAAAGAATCCAGGAGGGTTGAGGATGGAATTAGCACTTTTGACCTTCAGCAACAAAGCAACATCAAGATTGAGCACAACAATTGATAAAACTACAGAAAAGTGTAATTAGTTCTACAAAAGGATGTGCTCAACTTGTAACAATTGCCTAGCTTCAGAAGCAACTCAAGTCCAGGATTTCCCAGACAGAGATCAACACTTAAAGAACCTCTAGGACAAGTTGTAGAAAGATGAGGAAAGCATTCAAAATATTGAAAGCATTGGCAAGGAGGAAATTGGAGTTTGGGTTATACAAGATCCAGTTCATAAGCATCTCTTTGAGGAGTTTTTGATGCACATCGCACCAAAAGTGAAGGATATATAATCCCAACTATCCAAACATGAAGTGGTTGCACGTTTATTGGAGCTAGGATTTGTATGAGCTTATAAGGAACCCATAGAAAAGCACATCCAAGAGCTTGAAATATAACCTAGAGTGATGAATATCTTAACATTTTCTACAAGGTTGACGATGGAAACCTATAGAAGATAACAAGCTCACAGATGGGTGCAAAAGGAACTTTTCAACAAAGTTCAACATAAATGGATCTTAGTATCTAGTAACCTGAGATGGATGCTACCTGTCACTCCAATAGAGAATGCAGAGAGAGCATAATGCTCTGCTTCAGGGGGAGTGGATGCAGAATATCTACAAGTTCAACATGGTGCGATAGAATGGACAACTTCCAGATGGACTAACGATTTACCAAGGGTAAAGTGGGTTCCAACCTTTAAGGTTGATTGCAGAAGACTGGGATATGTCGATGACCTGACATAATGGACTCATGATAGAAGCAATGATGGAAGAATACCAGAATAATTTTTGGGATATAGTACCCAAACCAGAAAATAAGAGTGTGATATATTCCAAGTGGATTTGTTGTTGATGGAAGTCTTGAAAAATATAATATTTTTGGCTAGAGGATTCTCTCTAGAGAAGGGGAAGTATGAAGATACATTAACTCCAGGAGCAAGGTACACTTTCATCAAAACCATCATGTCAGTTGCTTCAATGATGAAGTGGGATATACACCAGATGGATATAAAGACAGGCCTTCATTAATGATGTGATTGAGGAAGAGGTTTACATCGAATAGCCACAAGGATCTGAAGTTGAAAACAAAGTGACTCATGTATGTAAGTAAAAAAAGACTCTATATGGACTAAAGCAAGCTCCTAGAGCCTTGTATGGTAAAATAGATAGCTTCTTGACAAGATTGGGATTTACCAAGAGTTAAGTTCATCCTAACCTTTACCTTAAGGTGATGTATGATGAACCTGACATACAATTGTTGTATTTGATGATCTATTTTTGACTCGAAATGAGAAATAGATCACAGATTGCAAGAAGAAGCTAGCTGAAGAATTCAAGATGAAAGATCTTGGATTGATGCATTATTTCCTCAGGTTGGAAGTGTGGAAGAGCTCAGAAGGAGTCTTTCCAAACTAGGGAAAGTATGCTATGGAAATATCAAGAAGATTTGATATGTTGGATTGTAAAGCCATGGCCACACCCATGGTTTCCAACATGAAGCTATTGTCTGATGAGACATCAGAGTTAATGGATATGACTCAGTACATACAGATTATTGAGTGCTTGATATATCTGATGAATACAAGCCCATATATATGCTTTGCTATGAAAACCTTGAGTCATTATCTATTTAAACCTAGATGCGTTCACCTTATAGCTGCAAAGCATGTGATAAGGTACCTTAAAAGTATGACAGACTTGGGACTTTACTATAGTAGAGATCATGAGTACATATTATATGGATATACATATTCAGCTTGTGAAGGAAGTGCTACAGACAGGACGAACACCTCATATGGATGTTATGGTATGGGATCTTCCATGATCTCATGGTTTAGTAAGAAACAGTCCAATGTTGCTCTCAGTACAAATGAAGCAGAGTACATTGCAGCTTTCTCTGCTAGTTCGAAATCCATATGGCTTCGGAAAACTGATGTCAGGACTATTTGACATGGAGTTGGATATCACAGTGATTCTTTGTGACAACCAGAATTGCATAAAGATGACAAAGAATCCTGTGAGATATGGTACCGAAGGGAGACAAAAAACTCCAGTATGTGAGTACCGATAAGCAAGTTGCTGATATGGTGACCAAGATTCTATAACAAGCTTTATGTAGTTCAAAAATACTTTCCTCGCAAGGAGAAATAGTGATGATCATACTACATACTTTCCTCTCAAGAAGGAACAATGATGTTGATACTGAAGACTTTCCTCACAAGGAGGAATCGTGATGTTGATACTAAAGACTTTCCTCACAAGGAGGAACAATGATGATGATACTACATACTTTCCTTGCAAGGAGGAACAATGATTATATAGACCCTTCTCAGAAAGGAGAAACGGGTTGAAGATATGGACTCTCTTTGAAAAGGAAGAACAAGTCAAAGATATGGACTCTCTTTGGAAAGGAGGAATAAGTCGAAGATATGGACTATTCTCGGAAAGGAAGAGCAGGTCGAAGATATAAACCATCCCCGGACAAAGGGGGAGCAAGTTGATAATATGGATCCTCCCAGAGAATGGTGAGTGATGGTGAGACTGACATTAATGATGGGATGATAGTGATGCTCCATCATGAAAGAGGCCAAGTGTTCCTGAAGATGCTGACAAGGTACGGCATTCACTTGTGGATGATAGTATCCTCTCTTGAGGATGGCTGGTATAACACTTTATTCATAAAAGTGGTCCTTACTAGGTAAGGATGGCCCTGCAGATATTACTCTCCCATGGAGAGTACCCACATTCACTTGTGGATGATAGCATCCTCCCTTGAGGATGGAAGTTATAATACTCTGTTTATAAGAGTGGTCCTTACTAGCTAAGGAGGGCCCTACATATGTTACCCTCATGGAGAGTACCCACATTCATTTGTGGATACCATAGTATAACATTCACTTGTGAATGGTCCTAGCCTTCATGTTGAGGATGTCCTATAATGAGTACTCATGGACGATAGAAATGACATTTTGTATGCAGTCGAGATCTGCTTTGCAGATGAGACTCTTGTATGGAGAGTATGCCTACATTCATATGCAGATACCATAGAATAAAACTCACTTGGGAGTGGCACTAACCTGTGTGGTATGGATTCTCTATGATGAGTCCTCACAGACATCGTAGTATAACACTCACTTGGGAGTGGTCCTAACCTGTGTGGTATGGATGTTCTACAATGGGCCAAAATTTTGTATGTGATCGAGATCTGCTCTACAGATGATACTCTTGTATGGAGAGTATTCCTACATTACTATGTAGATACCATAGAATAACACTCGCTTGGGAGTGGTCCTAACCTATGTGGTACGGATTCTCTATGATGAGTCCCCACGGACATCGTAGTATCACACTCACTTGGGAGTGGTCCTAATGTCTGTGGTATAAATTTTCTACGGTGGGCCAAAATGTTGTATTCGGTCGAGATCTGCTCTGCAGACAATACTGTTACTTGGAAGAGTATGCCTACACGTAAGTGTAGATACCGTAGTATAACACTCACTTGTGAGTTGTCCTAACTTGTGTGGTATGGATGGTCTACGATGAGTCCTCACGGACGATAGGGCTGCCACTGGGTGTGGTCCATATCTACATTTAGTTGTAGATGATTCACGTTATCAATTTCATGGATCATGCACCTGATGGAAAATTGCATCGTCCTTGGACTTATGTCCTAAAGTGATCGGGATTGATCATCTCACAAATAGATCATGTGTACTGCAGGTAGAGTGGTGGCGAAGGATCAAGTAGATCGAAGTACAACAACAAAGGGTCAAGTAGATCGAAGTGCGGCTACAAATAATCAAGAATGATCAAAGTGCTGCTGCAAAGGATCGAAAGGATCGAAGTGTTGCTGCAAAAGGATTGAAAGGATCAAAGTGCCTCTACAAGGGATCGAGAAGATCATAAGGATGTTGCAGATGATCAAAGTGCTACTGCAAAGGATCGAGAAAGATTGAAGTGTTTATGCAAAGGATCGAGAAGATCGAAGTGTTGCTGCAAAGGATTGAGAAGATCGAAGTGTTGTTGCAAAGGATCAAAGTACTGCAAAGGATCATAATATCGAGGTGTTGCTGGAAAGGATTATAAGATCGAAGTGTTGCTGCAAAGGATCAGAAGATCAAAGTACTACTGCAAAGGATCAGAAGATCGAAGCGCTGCTACAAAGGATCGAAAGATCGAAGCGTTGCTACAAAAGGATCAAGTGATCATGTGATGCAAAATATGAAGATTAACTATTCCAGTTACTAATTGTGCAAACTTCCTGTGATGTATGGATGTATAGCCTCGATGATGTTGCAGCTATTGTCTCTCTAGTCTCCTATAGTCTATGATGATGTTGTCAGTAGAATAACCTTCTCGTTAAGGGGGAGTGTTGAATATTGTAACTTCAAAGGATATTCTAAATGTATTTTACTAATGTAACCCAAGGGAGATGTTATTATTCCTCTGGCGAGGTATTACTATTGTATTTGGTATTAAGCACCCTAATAAATATAATATAATATTGTATTGAGTCTTCCTAAGTGAAGTCGACCCACTTAGTTAAGTGGGGCTGAATTGTTAGGTTAAATGTCAAGTGATGAAAACAGTATACATAGAGGAGATGTGTTCCTCATTTAAAAACACTCACTTGTGCACAACACATAGGAGAGAGTGATATATATATCTGCTGGAGGAAGGTGCACCTATCTAGGGTCTTTTATTTTACTTCTTATACATATTATATAGAGGAAGTTTTGCTAGGTTTTCTTCCACATGAGGGTTTCCTAGGATAAATCTTTGTGTTCTTTTGTGTGGTTGTGCTTGTTTATCTTTCAGTGATCTTTTGCTTATGGTTATGTTGTTATGATGCTAAATGTTATAAGATAGGATATAACCATTAAAACTTAACAAGGGGGTGGGGGTAGGTGTTAGTATGAGTACAAGTAAGAGTTAGGGGGGACAAGGGGGCTAATATGAGTTAGGAGGAAGATTGGGGTGAGAGATAGAGAGAGGAGGGAGGGTGTTAGTGGTAAGGGGAGACATAGGGATGTGTGTGCGAGAGAGAGAGAGACATAGAGTGGAGGGGGGGTCTTAGTGGTATGGGGTGACTTGTGGATGTGTGTGGGTGTCTGTGTGTGTGAGGGAGAGAGGGAGAGAGAGGGGGGGGCTTGGGGGACATATAGGG
>LPNX010473141.1:81702-101796 GCA_001517045.1 Pseudotsuga menziesii
GCAATAATAACACGCACTCGATTTTGTTCATATGAACACGCACACATTTTTATTGAAAAAAACGTGCACACATGTTTATTGAAATAAGCGTGCACACATTTTTATTGAAATAAACGTGCATGTGATATTTAACATTATCTAATTATATTGTTTGGTTTGGTGATGATAACATTAAAAGGTTTGGGGGGGGATGGTAAGGGGTTAGAGGTAGACATAGAGAGGGAGTGTTAAGGGGTTATAGGTAGAGACCAATGGGGGTGTTAAGAGATTGGGTGTTATTGGTGAAAGGGGGAAAGAGAGTGAGACAATGGGTTAGTAAGTGGGGAGATAGAGGGGAGGAGGGGCAGGGGATAGTATGGGCTAGGGGGGATATTAGGGGGAGAGAGAGAGGAGGAGGAGGAGGAGGGAATTTGGTGGTAGTGGGGGACATAGGGATGTGTGTGTGTGTGAGAGAGATAGAGTGGAGGGGGGTTCTTAGTGGTATAGGGTGACATGTGGATGTGTGTGGGTGTGTTTGTGTGTGTGAGGGAGAGAAGGAGAGAGAAAGGGGGGGTAATAGATAAGGGATGGGGGTTAGAGGTAGTTGTATGAGTTGGGGAGTGAGATAGAGTGGAGAAGGGATTAGAAAGAGTTAGGGGGTAGGGAGAGAGATGGGAGAGGGTACGGGTTAGTATGAGTACAAGTAAGGGTTGGGGGGAAGAGGGGAGGCTAGTATGAGTTAGGGGGAATATTGGGGGGAGAGATAGAGAGAGGAGGGGGATGTTAGTGGTAAGGGGAGACATGAGGATGTGTGTGTGTATGAGAGAGAGATAGAGTGGAGGGGGTTCTTAGTGGTATGGGGTGACCTGTGGATGTGTGCGGATGTGTGTGTGTGTGTGTGTGTGTGTGTGAGAGAGAGAGAGAGAGAGAGAGAGAGGTAGGTTGGGGAATATATAGGGGTTGGGGGTTAGAGGTAGTTGGATGAGTTGGGGAGTGAGAGAGAGTGAAGAAGGGGTTAGAAAGATTTAGGGGGGAAGACAAGGGGCTAGTATTCAAGTTAGGGGAAATATTGGGGGGAGAGAAATAGAGATGAGAGGGGTATTAGTGGTAGGGGAGACATAGGGATGTGTGTGTGTGTGTGTGACATCTCCATAGACCACTCCGAAAGCCTCGACTATTGTCGATGAGAAGGAACAAGAGAACCTATTCTATACATAGATATGGGTTCAAAACAATCCATTGCATCTGATTGTGGATAATGGTAGCCAGAAGAACTTCGTTTCTGAAGATCTTGGGAAGGAACTAGGTATTATCACCAGTACACATCCTCAGCCCTATAACATCGAGTGGATGAAGGATGGACATGAACTAAGAATCACCTAACAATGCAGACTCGCCTACTTCATTAATCCTTCTAAAGGTGAAGTACTCGATGACGTGGCACCTCTTTCCGTAGCTAACGCCTTGTTTGGGAAACTTTACTTATGGGATTTCCATGGAATTTATCAGTCACTAACTCAGAAGGTGATTGTCAAAATACATAACCAATGGCACGATATACCAGAACGAAGACCTACATTAACAATTACAATGATATATGCCAAACAAACAAAGAATCATATCAACCATGTTTAGAAATTCGCTTTGATCATGATCGAGCCCCAACATTCCAAGAAGACTGCAATAATGAGTCAATTCACTGACCAGTGCAACTCCTGATAACAACAATCGATCGACGATATACTTGAAGAATGCCAAAACGTATTTCAGGATCCAGACGGAGTACCTCTACATTTCCAGGAAAAACTCCATTGAGATTGTTCCTGGTTCTTCTTCACCTAATTCATATGTTTACAGAAGATCTTATTGAGAATGAAGAGATCCATAGACAGATCCAAGATTTGATCAACAAAGGTCACATCTGACCCAACTCCTCTCCTTGTGAAAGTCTAGTCATCCTCGTTCCAAAGAAATATGGGACTTGGTGCATGTGCATTGACTATTGGGATCTCAACAAAATTTCGGTGAAGAACATATACCCTCTTCCAAGGATAGACGTTCTCATTGACTGCGTGAAAGGGGTTAAGTTCTTTACTAAGCTTGACCTCAAGTCGGGATATCATCATATTTCAATTGAGCCCACCGATGTATGGAAAACTACTTTTAAAACCAAGGAAGGATTGTTTGAATGGTTAGTCATGCCTTTCGGCTTAACCAGTGCACTTGCGACCTTCATGTGATATATGGATGACATTATTCAACATTTGATAGACAAGTGTGTTATTTTCTATCTAGACGATATCTTGATTTTCAGTCGATCATGGGAAGAACATGTCAGATAACTTCGACAAGTCCTCGACACTCTTCGACAACATCGACTCTATTTGAATATGGACAAATGCTCATTTACGATCAACAAGATCGAATATTTGGGGTAAGTAATTGACTCTGTAGGAATTCCTTTCAACCCAGACAAAGTACAAATCCTCAAATATTGGCCCATTCTTCAAAACATTCATGAACTAAGAAGTTTTCTTGGTTTGGCGAATTTTTATCGATGGTTCATACTCGGCTTCCATTGGGGGTATTTTGAAGTAAAAAAATGGCCTCAAAACAAAACATGTACTATCAAAATCAACTTTACTTGAACCAATAAGATTATAGAGAATGACATCATCCCTTATGGTTGATGTGACATTGCTTGGGTTAAAATCTCTTACTTGTCAAATTCTAAATGGTGGAAAGAAATTAATGGTTAACTATACTCATGATGGAAAAAGTACTCATATATTACTTATAAATATAATGTACACACTTATTAGGAAATTTGAAAGAAGAATTCGTCATTGGTCTTTTCATCTTCTTTCCATTGGGCGAAGACTTGTCTTGATTAAAGCGGTACTCACTAGTCTGCCAGTGTACTAGATGGATTTAGTTTATGTTCCCAAATCCATTCTTGATAAGCTCAAAAGTTTGATGTTCTCCTTTCTGTGGGGTTCTACAGAGGATAGAAACAAGTTTCATCTTACAGATTGGTCGCCTTTTTCCAAACCTACTTCTCTCGGGGGCTGGGGAATAAAACATCTAGGTTGGTTCAGTATTTCTTTGCGCCTCAAGAGCTTTTGGTTAGCCCTAAATGGGAACGACATCTAGTACAAAGTTTTGTCAGTAAAATATTTGAAAAATCTTTCTATTGTGACTTGGATCCGCAACAAAAACTTCTCGGTTAATGTTGTATCAGTAATCTGGAAGGGGTTTATTCACACCCTATCTTGGCTAGGCAGGGGCCTTACCTTGCATGTTGGGAATGGGATGTCTATTCGGGTAGACTCTTTATTTTGGTCATTTGATAATTACACAAGGAATCTCTTTACGGCCCATGACTATGACTGCATTTCTCATCATCTTCATGATCATCAGTTTGATCTGTCCTTTGTACTAAATCTTCTATGGAAGATCAACATTCCAGCAAAAATTAGATGTTTCATATGGCTTCTGATTTTGAATAAAGTTCTGACCTGGGACAACTTGAAGTGCCATCATTATCAGGGGCTGAGCATTTGCTTACTCTGTGGAAAGGGAGAAGATATGAGTCAGCATTTGTTTATTGACTACTCATTTACCAAGAGAGCCTTTGTTGTGCTTCATGAACATTTTGGTATACGATCCTTTTATAAAGGAACTGTCAGGTCGTTTCTTGAACTTTGTTTTTCTTATTATTCAGTAGACATTGCTTTTATTTATCTGCCCATCTTCTTTTTTTGGAACATCTGGAAACTTAGGAATGGATGCATTTTCGACAGTAAGATGCCCTCTGTTTTTGCCATTTTTCATCATACAGAAGCTCTTACTCACCAATATTATGCACCAAGAAAGAAGAAAAAACTAAGATGCATTGGGACATTTCCTCAGCTCAATTTCCCATGTGGTTTTTTTAATGGAGCAGCTACTGGGAACATTGGGGGAGTAGGGTTTGTGATTCATTTGAGCGGTTCACATTGTATGAACTTTTCCCTGGGCTATGGCAGTAGTACCAATACTAGATCAGAGCTTTTGGCTCTCTGGGCTCTTATGGTCGTGACGAAACATATGGGGATTCCTCTTCTCACTATCTTCGGTGATTCCCTTGTCATCATTTCATGGGAAAACAGACTCACTTCACTAAACTCACCAACTCTGAGTCACTGGTGTGAGGACATTCGATTAATGCTGCAATCTATTCCAACTGTGACCATTCAACACATTTATCGTGAGCATAACCAAAGGTTGACAGTCTCTCAAAAAAGGCTCTTACACTTGAAACTGGTTGTGGCAATTATTTGGAATTTGAGAATGACATGATCATTGATCATGGTAACTTTCAGTTTAAAAAAAAAAAGCTTTGTGCTGGGCACTAGTCCATACTTTACTGCACAAATTTATGTTTACTATTGTGTATGTAGTCTAGCTGACATAGAAGAGACTCTTCAGCCTTCTTGTTATGCTCAGGACTAATTTGCTTCTTGGTCATATTTTGCCTTTATTGCAAAACTCTGACCTGATTACATGATTGATGAAAAGAGCCTATCCTTAACAGGCTTTATGTTCAATTTGCTCATGATCTGGGTGACTTGGTATCACCATAGTGAACTGACGGTCTCTCATGTGCTTAGTCACAATATTGAGGGAGTGCCACTGCTGGCTGATTGTATGAAATGTCCTTTGATTCGGTTATGAATATCGGTTATGAATATCAAGGTCTGGTATTTTTTCTTCTAAAAAAAATATACACACTTATTATTCTTAAAGTACTTATACATTAAGGTACTTTCACTTTTTAATATAAAATATATTATTAAACAAAAATCAAACTTAGTTAAAAACAAACTTATGACCTTGGACATTTGGATTGTGGATATATAGTAAATAAGTTGATATTGTATGAAAATAAACTTATCAAGATCATTCAAACTACTTGTATAACATGGTATGTAATAATATACGTGAATACATAAAGGAAAACTTTAAATTATAATAAATAATTAAATTTGGCACATTAAATTATAACGTGGAATATAACTTATATAATTATTAACGATACGGATACGATATAACTTGAATAAATCAATTACTAATAATGTATAGAATTCATTCATGTTATTAAATAAATTATAACATAATGTGGTATGTAACATGTTTATAACATAATATCATGTGGTAATAAATATAACATAATTAACGTCATGTACGTGATTTTATGAAAATTTATTGTAATATATATTAGGTTAGATTTAATTAATGCTTATAAATTATAATGTTATGAATATTTATATATATTTTGAATAAATAATTATTAATATAAATAATTTTATATTATTAGAATTTATTTACAAAAATTGAATTTAAGTTTAGAATACAAAAATAAAATGATTTTATTTTATAGTATTTTAGTACACTAATGTATTCAAAAGTACTCATGGTTTTAGTCATATCAATTTATTTATTTATTAATTCTACTTGTACATATCTTTTCACTTTAACTTAACCATAGTTACATGAATTGTAGTGCAAGAGGTGAGTTGTAAATACATCTTTCCCATAAAATGACAAACTTACAATTTTTTATTATATTTTTTATGAGGCCCATTTTAGACCTCAAAATTCCCTTAATGAGTCACATAGCTTGACCTTTGAATCAGTTGTGTAAGGGAAATGGAAAAATTGTCTTCAAATGGACATCGACACAACAACAAGCTTTTGAGCAACTCAAACCTAAGCTTTGTATTCCACCAGTACTTGTGTTACATGATTTGCATCAACCTTTTGAGGTTGAGACAAACGCATTAGACTATGCTTTGGGTGTAGTGATCACTCAGTCTAGTCGCCCATTCAATTTTCATTCTGAAACTTTCTATGACATCATTAGAAGGTATTCAACGTATGAAAAGGAACTGAAAGCCATTGTACAAGTTCTTAAGAAATGGAGACATTACATCATTGGGAAGGAAACGCTCATCCTCACTGACCACAAGTCCTTACAATTCGCTCCATCCCAGTCGAAGTTACAAATAATTCAACAACTCAAGTGGATTAATTGCCTACAACAATTTCAGTTAGTAATTAAGTATCCGAAAGGTAAGTCCAATGCCACCAGTGATTGTCTCAGCCGACCACCCATTACTCTACTTTTTACAATGATGAGAATGCAAGGTTCTACCACCACTACTTGACCTCATTTGTATTCGGTAGACTGCGAATTTCTGTAATTTATCAACAGCTTCAAACCGACCCGCCGTCCACTACCAACTACTTCCTGAAAGATACCTTTTTATACAAGCTTGGACAACTTTGAGTACCGACAAGTGAGCACCGATAGAAGCTCATTTGGGACACACACTACAACAAGACCGTAGGACATTTTGGAGTAGCAAATACCCTTTCCATCCTCCAAAAGTATTTTTATTGGCCTTCATTTAAATATGATGTCAATAGGTATATTCGATCATGCGTGGTTTGTGCCATTGCTAAACCACTGAATCGACGACAAGGATTGTATACGCCTTTGTCAGTTCCTAGTCGACCATGGGAATCCATTTCTATGGACTACCTGACGGGATGCCCTAGTATAAAACATCAGCATGATGTGATCTTAGTACTAGTCGACATATTTTCCAAGATGGATATTCTCATTCCATGCAAGAAGGCTACGACAAAACATCAAACTTCTTAGCTCTTCTTCGAACATGTCTGGAAACACTATAGCCTTCTGACGACCGTCATTTTCGACAAAGATGCCATATTTGTGAGCATATATTGGAAGAATCTTTGGGAACATCTCGACACGAGACTCTCTTTGTTGACAACTTTCCATCCTCAGAGAGATGGACAAACGAAAGTTGTGAATCGCTCGGTAGTAAAATTGTTTCGCATGTACAACCACAAGCATCATTGGACATGGAATGAAAGTCTCCCATACATACAAAAGAGGTACAATCATGCTCAACACAACTCTATGGGAAAGATTCCATTCGAGATATGTTAGGGATTTCAACCCACATCGCCCATCAACTTGATCAGTTCATCGACACAACTGAATGACACCGACTCTGACCAACGAGAAGTTGAAAAAGCATTGAAGTTTTGAGACCAAATCTATAAAATATAGAAACACGCACATGAAATGTTTCAACGAGCTAATGCAAAATCTAAGGGCCGACACTATAAGCATCGTATTCCGCATTCATTTCAAATTAGGGATCATATATGGTTAAATCTAGAGAAGGAGAGGTTCACTAGTCCATACCCGAAGCCGAATCCTTTACAATATGGTCCGTACAGTATCCTTAAGCAGATTGGAGAAAATGATTTCCATCTCGACATTCCTTCAAGATTGAGTTTGCATCCAGTATTCAATGTGGATCTACTTCTCCCATACCATGCACCATTGTTGGAACATAAGGAATTGCAAACAACAGAACCTAAAGACATTCATCCAAATTTTCAGGAGCCTCTTCCTAACGACACCATTGTGGGATGATGGATACGCCATACAAGGACGAACGCAATTCCCTTGTTTCAAGTGGCTAAATCTCGACAGCTCCCAATGCAAGGAAAGTGTATTTTTCTACTGAACTCACCAACAAGTTTCCTCATCTGAATGAGCGAACAATGGGGACCAACGGTTTATTAAGGAAGGAGGAATGATCCACCCAACAGTTGGCATGCTTGTCGACTTCGACAGGTTCAACATCGACTTTGGGGCGCTCGCATGAAGTTGGTTCCACTTTTTAGTGCCACTTTAGAAATAAAAAATGCATATCCGATCTGTAAATCTATAACGCATATGTGTTACTGTGGCTAGGTTCAGAAAACCCAAGCCCAAAATCGAGGCTAAGCTTAGTTAGCCAATATCGCACTTGCGTTTTTAAGAGTTACAAATCGCAAGTGCGAAATATCGCACTTGCGATTTGCAAAACCAAAAAAAAATAGAGGCCCACGGCCTCAATTTCTTATTTCATAGTCAAGGCCGCGAT
Source organism: Pseudotsuga menziesii (assembly GCA_001517045.1). NCBI lineage: Eukaryota > Viridiplantae > Streptophyta > Pinopsida > Pinales > Pinaceae > Pseudotsuga > Pseudotsuga menziesii. Next base: position 89,694 of record LPNX010473141.1, read on the forward strand.
AATGGGAATGTGAAAAACCGCACCGACGATTTGAGTTTGAGCGCCTTTGGAGGCGAATTTGGAAGGGCCAATTCAAAAGTTAGATCCAATGGAAGGTAAGTGGTCATTTCCTTCAAAATTGCTTTCAATTTTTGTTTGTGTTTGTTAATTTTATAGTTTTTGTTATTTTTAAGACAAATTTAATAAAAATTGTTGAATTAAATCAAACAATGAAATATTAAAACAATTTTGAATTTGTTGTTTTAATCTTAACAGAGAACATAAATGTTGAAGAAAATGTGCAAAATGAACCCACTAATAACCAAGAACAAAACACAAACCCAAACGCAGAGGGGAAACAAGACCGAAATTTAGAGATTCTATCTCGTTTGGGTGCATTGAGGCACATTAGCTCATTGTTTAGAGGGGGAGGACCATTTGAGACAATCATTAGTCGAGGCATTGGATACCATAACAAACACAATTCCCAATGCCCAGGGAGCACTGTATAACATTAGCTCATACAGAGAATCCATGAGGAAATACTATTCCAATGACTTGAGCTATAAAGACGTAAAAAAACTAAAGATAACCAAAGACCAATTGTTTCCATTATTTCGGGACTCTAGCACCGGATTGGTTCTACCCACCAGTCGAGCACACATTTCCATGGACTGGTGTGTGGAACCAAATGTGAAATCCAATTGGATGGATCATTGGTACATGGTCTTCGATGAAGACCCTCGTGGGAATAGAGATATCCCATTCTATTTCTCGAGGAAGTTGTATGCAGAATTTATCATGGGGAAACATGTGAACTGTTTTGATATTTTAGTGTTCTAGGGTGTGGGTCATGGGATGCCCCGAGATAGGGAAGGTGCTGGGACTAATCCTAACCGTGTGCCACTCCCTCCATGCACACCAAAACCCCCTTGGGTATATCCTTCTGCGGGTTCTATGATTGATGATACACGGGAGGCCTTATTCAACTTGGCAGATACATTGCTTCAACATGGTACTGTTGTCCAAGGAAATGTAGGCCAAGGGGTTGGCACTTCTAAGGTTGGCCCATCGCACACTCAGGATCCACTTACTAGGTTTCCAGACCGTACTACAGCTACATATCGCACTGGATATGTAGAGGGTTCAGAGTGTCATGTTATTCCACACCCTTGCACAATGTGTGGAGGCATATGCTATGGGTCTGCTTCAGAGTTTCGGGACGATGGATTTGTTCGATATGTAAGTAAAACTCATTCTTTACATATTATATTTTCTTTTATATCACAATTTTCAGTTGTTTCGTAATTTATTTCTATTTAATTATCTAACAATTTATGTGAACAAATATACAATCGGTGTCCCATGACACCCTAGATTCGCGTAGTCCGACGATTGATGTTGATAACATTGATGCAGTGATCAATGCTGCATATGGTTTTGGTGCTTCACCATTAGCTGTAAGAAATTTAATTTTTAATTTGTCATCATTATTTACATATTTATAGTAGATATTGCAACATTCAATACGTCCTAATCTAGATACAATATGTTTTATGCAGTGTGGGCAGGATGAGTTTGTGGAATCCCAGCCAAGTCCCTCACATGTAGAGGAAGATTCCCAGACACAGGTATGATTTTAATTATGCTTTTAATTATTCAACATGTATTATTTTAATTATTAGAAATTTTCTAATTGTATATTTATGTTTTGTTACATAGCATGATATCTATGCCAACCGAACGGCGTTTTTGTTTTTTATTGGTGACCCACCTCCCCCCCCCAGGTACATGTATGATTCGCTTTCTTTGAAAAACTCATTTTCCGTCCATGTTGTATATTTATCGTTTTCTTTGTATTAGCTGAAATTGACATATGTTACTTTATGTAGGCATCTATTGAGGCAGTGGTGCTTGAAGAGCACCAAATCGATGTTGTTGGTGGCCCACCTCTGCCCCCCCAGGTACGTGTATATATCACTTTCTTTGAAAAATTCATTGTCCGTCCATGTAGTATATGTCTCATTTTATTTGTATTTGCTGACATTGACATATGTTACTTTATGCATGCATCTAGTGAGCCAATGGTGCTTGAAGAGCACCAAATCCATGTTGTTGGTGACCCACCTCTCCCCCCCAGGTACATGTATGTTTCGCTTTCTTTGAAAACATCATTTTCCATCCATGTAGTATATGTCTAATTTTCTTTGTATTTGATGACATTGAAATATGTTACTTTATGCAGGCATATAGTAATCCAGTGATGCTTAAAGAGAAACAAATCCAGGTTTTTGGTGACCCACCTCTCCCCCTCCCTAGGTACATGTATGTTTCATTTTCTTTGAAAACATCATTTTCCATCCATGTAGTATATGTCTTGTTTTCTTTTTATTATCTGACATTGACATATGTTAATTTATGTAGGCTTCTAGTGATGCGGCGGTGCTTGAAGAGCACCAAATCAATGTTGTTGGTGACCCACCTCTGACCCCCCATCAGGTACATTTATGTCTCACTTTCTTTTAATTGTGCTTTTAATGATTCAACATGTACTTTTTTAACTATTTGAAATTGTCTAATTGTATTTTGTACGTAGGAACGTAATTTTGATTATGTTGTCCACCGAGCGGCCTTCTTTGCTAATGCATATGCCAATCCTTTTATACTATTGTCAGTTGTCCCACCCATTGGTTACACACCTCTTCACAACCCCCATGTATATTTATATAGTGCTTATCTTGCTTATATTTCTTTTTGTACATGCAAGTATCTTTTTCCTTGTTTCCCCCATTGATATGCCGACATTGACATATACATTATTTTATGCAGCTTGATAGTGAGCGAGTAGTGCTTGAAGAGAACCCAATTGGGGTCATCACTCACCCACATCCCCCTCCAATGTACATGTATGTCTCTCTTTCTTTGAAAAAGTCATTGTCCCTCCATGTAGTATAGTTTTATTTGTACATGCAAGTATGTTTTTCGTGCACCCATTGATTTGATGACATTGAAATATATCTTATTTTATCCAGGTTTCTAGTTAGAAATTGGTGCTTGAAGAGCACCCAATTGAGGTCGCTAGTAGTGAGGCACCATCACTTACACCACGACCCACCATAAATTACTCATAGACAGTAAGTAAACATGTTATATTGGTAAACTAACTTACAAATTTTGGTTTGTCTGCAGTCTCCACAAATGAGATCTGGCCCTCTTGTTCAATGTTGGGGATCACCACTGAGCAGCCGGAAAAGAAAGATAGACTTCTCACAACACATTGATAGTGGCAGTGAAAGGGGGGATAATTAGAATTAATGTATAGGAGGGATACATACATGTAATGTTTTGTTTGTATACACACAGATGTACAGTTTGATCCACTATTTTGTATTATGGCCATGGCATGCCAATGTTTAAAACATTATATGTACATATAATATAAAGAAAGGTTCAAATTTATATACATGGTTGACTTGATTATGGAACATGATATTTATTATATGCCTTTCATATATGTTTACCTATGTCTTTCATTAAGTATGTGTTTAATTAAAATGATAATGTGTGGTTCACCTATGTGATATTATGATATTATAGACCTTATCATGACATATCCTACTAACTATTTTAAGATCTCCAATACTTCAAGGAAGAATTTAAGACTCATCCAAATAAGATCAGGTAACCATTATGTAAGCCATGGGAGATAATCACTAGACACCACATCATAAGTTGTTCAGGACATCCTACAAAGATAATAAAAACTTCATACAAGTCTGTATGGGCAAGGCCGATATGGGAACCCTACCAAGACAGGAACGGTTGAGGGTTTTCATGCGTTGACCCACCAATTCTAGAGTTGCATTGAAGGAAACTGAGCAAAACCCTAGTTTACGAAATCAATGCACAATGAAGTCATTGGGCCTTGAAAACACGAGGGAGAGGGCCACCTAGATGTAATCGCATGCAAGGATACCAATGCAGTTGATGGTTCATTGATCTGACCTCCGGTTTCTGAGTTATGTTGAGTTGAAAGTCGCATGAAAATGTTATTCAAGGACACTTGGTGACTTCCAGTCCGGGAGCGAAAAACCAAATGGAGCAGCAAAATTGCATGACATTGGCTCCTGAAAGTCTATATGGGAAAGGACGATATGGGAACCCTACCAACACAGGTACGGTCAAGAGTTTTGTAGAGTTAACCCACTAATGCAAGAGTTGCAAGAGTTGACCCAAAAATGTAATTAAATGTACATTAACATAAAAAACATCAAAAAAAGTAAATTGCAACAACTCTAGAGCATGTTATTTTTCGATTTCTATTTGTTGGTGTCTAAAGACACCGGGTTTTTCATGGTGCCTCTAATGTGCCATAGATGGTGTTTGTATCCTAGGCACACAAAAGGATAAACATTAGTACTCTCATAAGAAAATAAAGAGAACCCAATGAAAATGTGCAAACATGATTTATAGATAACTCATCTGAGGTTGTAGGATCGTGTTTATAGTGTCCAGTATCCTCTGAATAGTATTATATCTGTGAATGGTATCTGTCAATCACAGGTTTATTACATTGGGAATAAAATAAGGCTAAATAAGGCTTTAGCATGCACTTTAAAGTTTTAACAACGCACCTGACAATCTAGCCACACTCGACAATCTAGTAACACCTGACAATGCACTCAGTCGAGTAGGCCATATGGATCATCTATGCTATCGATGTTGTCTATAAATCTTTCGTGCTATATATTAGGTAACAAGTATCATACATGTGACCTATTTTTGTTCGAAAGTGTGTGTAGCTTGATGTTTATACCAACTACTAGGTTGGTGAAGTGGTATACAATAGCTCCTAGTCTATAATCCTGATATACATACCCAACCTTCCTTTTCTGTTGTGCTGCTAGTGTCAAGTACTAACCTTTTATAACCATCAAGCCAGTTGGGAATTCAATATTTTCATCATCTATAACTGGTTCAAGAATGGTTTGTTTCCCCTCTAAGCAACGTGCCAACCAATAGTCAAAACCCCATTCATTATTTTTTGGGGAAACCACTACATATATCTGACCTATGAAAGGAAATAGGTCGAGTTAACGATACATTTTTTAAATAAGGTCTTGCATTTCTAATTTCTACATAAATTAAATTCTACTTATGTTGATTTAACAATACATAAATTAAATTTCTAATTTAGGTACTACTAATTTACTTTTTTGTACCTTCTTGTATGAGATCCAATATGTGATCATAGTCTGTAGAAATATGTGTTTGATCATCTTCCAAATGGTCTATTTCATTAACCCCCTTGAAATCGGTGCCAAGTGTCACTTGATCCCATGTATCAACTATATTTGTATACTCACAATCATCCCATTCATCGATGCTACAGGAACTGCAAAAGAAATCCTTCAATCTTGTCCAAATTTGTAAGGTCAGGTTGTCTGAGCTTCTAATTGAATGAAACTGTCGAGTTCCATGCACTGTGTTCACCCAATGTGTTTGGGATAGGTCCACATTTGTCACCTACCAGAATATTCTCTGCACTAGGTGTTTCCTTGTTGCTTGTTCTCCCATTATAGATGCACACCATTTCACTATAGATGCAGCGTATCGAAGGAGAGCACCTGTAAACTTCATCTCCTCCCTTCGAAGGGAATATTTTATGCATGCACCAGCACCATCGTTCTCTCCTTTTCCATGACCAATTTCAAAGTATTTCCATATATGTGGCACCTTGTATTTTATGTGCAACAAACACAACCATTGAAATACACATGCATTCTTGAACTGTCCAGCACAACCATCTGACCAAATAAAATGACAATAAAATGGTATATCCATAGCTATCACATGATCATAGAATAATTTAAAGCAATGCTACATGTAATAGATGTCATGGGTCTGGTTGTCACTTATGTATAAGTGACTTTCTTTCAGTATCACACGTTTCTCTTCATTGCTATCTGGCCCATGTCGATACGTGATATGGACCATTATGCTCACCTACTCTGAGTGATAGTATTGAATTTGTATTTAAATATGTGGTTGTAGGGTGTAATTTTCCACAAATTCAACCACTGATAGTATTGTTCTAAGAGGGAAGGTGTCCCAACATATTATGAATTGCTCATATTGCCACCGTTCCATATCAACATGTTGAATGTACTATTGGATATTTCCACGAAACTCTGAAATAAAATCACATACTTGCACCTGGTGTAAAAAAATAAACAGTATTATAAAACAACATAAAAATATGTACATGAAGTCACCTGTGAAGTCACCAATTTAATATTCCTTCTTTATTTCCCATCATGTAGCTGATATGTCTCATATTGATAGTTCTGCTTCTCAACAATTGCATTCCCGAATGCTTTATCTTCACTCTCATGGATGCAATCAGACCATAATGATAGCCCACCACAATTGTTGCAAGAACCCTCTACACATTGTTTTAAGTAATGTGTCTGCCCATCTTTCCTCGGACTCATTATGCTATGGATGAAATCTCTGGATGACATTGGAGGTACTATAGTTGAGCATTCTTGCACATGGCTAGGATGAAAAAAAAGACATATATGTGAAAATGTATGATAATGTAGATCAAAACATATGTGGTATATACAAAAACAAGTGTTCCGGATGGTATTGATTCTAAGATACCAAGGCTTGAATTTTTTAAAAGATCTTTTCCCGAGCCTTAGCTCTACATGGGAAAATTTAAACATCTCGAACAATTAAATTTGTGTCATGTCAAATAATGTTTAACATGAGGTTCATTGTTCATAGAACCCGTACAGTGTTTTAACACATCCTTTGTGTTAGAATAAGCCCTAGTGTTATCGTGCCAAAACGTGTGCACTAGTCCCTTCACTGCTTCGACTAACTTCATGTCTTTGCGGGGAAACCTACTGCTAAATGCCCATAATGTTTCCATTTGTCCCTCTACATCAAGGTTGTCTCTTATTATTGAATATTTTTTAAGTGTCTTTGGATGTAAAGGCACAATTTTTTATGTGCATTTAAGTTTAAACGACGTTCTCTTATGGATCTACATACAATTGATTCAACCAATAAGCGGCGAGCCACATTACAGCCCTGTGAATGAGTTTTTTTACCAATCGATGTGAATGCAAAGCAAGAGATTTAACAATGTGATTACTTGATTCAATATTCTTCAATGTTCTTATGCCTAACTTTCTTCTAATAGTTGTGATATTTCTAGATTTAAGCAAAGCTAAAAACAATTGGCATTTACTGGCTTCGGATTTGTTATCAAAATATTGTTTCGTTATTTGAGAACAATGACAAATGACAATGTGTTTATCCACTTTAGCTTCCATGGAATTCAATTTTCTCTCATCCACTTGTATGCGTTTAGTAGTTCTCTTTTGTTTTGATGCGAGATTTCTTGTCATTTGAAATGCTGGAGTGACGTTTACATCCACTACAAGATGACAACTTTGATTAGGAGATTGAACCACCTGGCATGGTTGTTGTGGAGTCACATTTGCATCGTGAGGAACATAATTATTGAACTCTTCAAAAGATTGTCCGCTTAATAATGGACCAAGAATATCATCTCCCCTATAACCAACTTCCTTTAATGTTGCATTATCTTCCTCAACCTCTACGCCAGGTATCTGTTGAGCGGGAATGGGAAGTATTTTCTCATCCAATGAATGTCGATGATTTCTTGAATCTTCCCTCTTATTTTCTTTTTTATTTTCAGCTTCTTCCGGTGTAAGCACCTTCCTCATTGACTTTCGACCTCTATTACGTACATTCCCCATTGAAATCCACAGAAACTTGTACAAAACGTATGGATTTGTGTAAGAAATGATTAAATTTCATATTGAACAATTCTCTATGCACAGGTTCAGAAGAATTATGTCTTTTGCTACGGTAAATCTGGCCCACAACATGCAACCCAACATTTTTTATAAAAAACACATATCGCATATGCGATACAACACATGTCTGTTTTATCGCATATGCGTTATATTTCATATGGCATATGGATACACTGATTTTTACTCAACGAGAAGTTTGTATTACGTGATCACTAAATCGCATATGCAATTTAGTGAATATCAAATATTTAAACTTGATAACCTTATAATGGAACCCATACCCATGGTTAAGACCTCGAGATCTATCCTTGGACCATGGTCGTGTCTTCAGAACTATCTCTGAGTCTAGAAATATTCATAATGGTTCCTATACGACCATGGTCAATGCCTCGTGAACAATCTTCAATGCATAAAATAGTCTAATGGCACATATATCCCATATTAAGGCTAAATATCCCATTTAAAGGGCATGTGTAGTGGTTTAAGACTTGTTTCTGTTACACTATTGTCCCATTACCATGGTTAAGACCCTAAGACCCATCCTTAGTGCATAAAACCTCTTAATGACACCAATATCCCAGTAAAGGCCAAATATTCAATCTATGAGGCATGTGTGTTGATTTAGGGACTTATTGTCTTCTCTTCCATGACTATAGTCAATGTCCAGAGACCCGTCCCTCCCATCCAAAACCCTATAATGGCACCCTTATCCCATTATAATACCATTTAGACTCCCAATATTCCATCCAGACGGTCTATCGGGTGGCTCATGGCCCAACATTACATTGGTTAAGAGGGGGGAAGTCAAAGGAGGGAGAGGAAGGTGTAAAGGGAATCATGGGAGGGAGGGATGGGTAGGGTACATATATAGGGGGGTTGAAGGGAGGATAAATATAAGGGAAAGGGAGGGATGGGTAGGGGAGAGATATGGGGGGTGCTAGAGGGAGGATAAATATAAAGGGAAGGGATTGGTGGGAGGGAGGGACCTGGGGTCTTAGACATTCTCAAGGGATGAAACCTCTACTTTAGGCCCTAAATGAAGCTTCTAGGCATCTAGGACCACCAATAACACCTTAAACCACCATATGTTACCTCTTGAGGCCATTCTTAGCTTTGTGTGTGGGCATTGACACCATTAAGTTGTTTTAATCACTAAGGATGGGTTGAGAGACCCTTTACATGGTTGAGAGATCGATAAACCCAGGTTGTAGACACTAAATGAAGCTTGTATGGATCCATAGGAAAGAATAATGTATCAAGCAACCGCACATGACCTCTATAGGGGGTCTTTGGCCTTATATTAGGGATATGCGAGAAATTGGGATTTCTTTTATAGTAGTTATGGGTTTCAGGGCCATATACATGGAAATGGGAGGAAACCCAAGCCTTGGGCCTTAAATGAATCCCTTAGTCATTAAAGGTCAATAAGGACACTTCAAACTACCACAGATAACCTATTGATGGTATCCCTACATAAAACCTAGGTATAGTCATGCCATCGAGAGGTTTTAAATAATAGACATGGTTCTCAAGGATTTACACATGGTGGATGAGGTAAACCCAAGCCTTAGTCCATAAAGGAATATTATATCCCTCCAAGGCCTAAAATGATACCTTGAATCAGCTCACATGACTTACAAGCACTAGGTATGGGTCGTGTGGCCTTCGACATTGTTGGGGGAGTAAAAAATGGGATTAAACTCTAAAAAAAGATTCTAGGAATCCATGACCATGAAAAACACCTCAAATGACCAGCCATGACCTCTTGAAGTTACCCTTTCCTTCGAGTGGTGACATGGATGCTGTTAGAAGGTTTTGGATAGTAGATATGAATCCATGTGTCTTGGAAATTTTTAAGGTAGGAAACGTAGGCCTTGTACCATAAAGAAAACTTCTTATAATATAGTTTTAAGAATGAAATTTGATCCACCATACATGACCTCATGATCATATCTCGGAAATAGTTGTGGGAGAAAACCTAAGCCGTAGGCCCTAAATGAATGTTATGCGAATCTTGACCCAAGAATGATGCCCTGAACAAAAAAAATCATGTCTTAAGAAGATATTTGGCCTCCAAGTGGGAATATTAGTATGATTATGAGTTCTCGAGCACAATGTATACATTGTGGAGCCTCAACATAGTCAAGAGATGACACCTTGGACGTAGGCCCTAAAAGATGCTTTTGTGTGTCCATGGAAACAAATAATGCTTCAAAACAACATAAATGATCTCGCAATCCTTATCCTCATAGTGGATGTGCTGGTACCATTAGGAATATTTTAGAGCTAGATATGAATTTCGAGCCTTATAGAAAGGTTAGGCAATAAAAATCAATCATTAAGTCTAAAAAGCATCTTCTATGTCTTAAGTGCCATGAACAAGCGCCATGGGCAAGCTCCTTGAACCTCCAATAATCTGACCTCATTATCCACAATCATTCACAAATTTTAGTCTAAGCATCGTCCTTTTTCCACACTAAAACGCTTTGGAGGGGCCAATAATTACCATGATCTTTTCTTTATAGATGGGGTTTCTCCCAAAGACTATCCACTAACTTGGTAAACTCTTTTTTACTCTCGTAACAACATACTAAAGAAAAAACACATATGTGTTACAGCACATATGCGATATGAATAACGCTAAAACGCATATGCATGTTTTTAAAATTTAAAAACTCGGTGGGAATAACGTTTGGCATTATGTTCGGAAATAGTTTCGGACTACCGAACCTATTGGCTAGGACAAATAAATCATGGCTATTGCCTGTCTTTTAGAACTCTATCAATATGCTCAGTTTCGATGTCATGCTTTTCTCTGACAAACACAATATTTTTGTATGACAATTTAGAATATTGTAGAGTACGATATTACGATTCTAAATATGTAATTTTTTCCTTCAAATGTATGCTTTATTTATTTACTATTATTTTTCGAAATGACACACGTCAGTTTTAAAAAATAGATACATCGATTTTTTTTATATAACTTTTGATTACCTTCACCATTTCCTGAGAAAACTACATGGTGCAATAGAAGAGAGAAATCTCTACAATCTTTTATATAGAAATCAAGGATTCCATTAATTTTTTCCCCTAAAGTGTTGCACCCGCACAAAAATTTTTCATTCCAATATTTTCTGACTTCAATAATTAATAATAATAAAAATAATTCATGAAAAATTATGAATAAAAATAGTGTTGCACTAGGCCCATATGTCCTTTATATGTTTGAAATATTTTATCCAAAATTGACATCATTTACCTCATATATTGTTGCACCCGCGCAAACATATATGTTATGATGTGCTGAAAATTTGAAAACCCAATTTCACGGAAACTAATTTTATAATCATTTACACACATTTTTTCTGCATAAATGTTATACATTATGAAATCTGATTCAATTACCTATCTTTTGTATTTTTACTTCATCTTCAAATACGTGAGGGAAGTACCCCTAATTGTCACCTAAAGTCATAGGTTCCAGGTGTTTCCAGTATTATATGGCATCTAAAGTGTCTTTAAAGGAGTCTATGATTGTGCATTAGCCCTTTGACAAGTCTGAACCTTGATACAACCTCGACAAGTTCCGCACCTCGACATACATCATCAACCTTATCATCTTGACACAACTACAACATATTGTCTCTCTGTCTTCCAGTCACCTGTAACGATTGAACTTTCAAACCATTCTAACTTCTTTTTAACTGAATGTAACTAGTAGACACCCAAGCGTATAAGCACTCTATATAAACATGTACACTATTGTAATATACAATTGATCACTCGATCGATTAGAGATTATTGTGCATCATACATTAGTAATGAAATAACAGAGATTTGTTCAAACTCTTGCATTTTATCTCTGTGTGTGTAGTGTATTTCCTGCTTTGATTATTTTAAATTCTTTCTCCATAACAGTGCTCGATTCATTCAATTGAATTGTTGCCCCTCATCATGCACCTGGGCACCTAGAAAAAGGGAGAGGAGGAGGGGGGGTTAGCAAGAATTGGGGGGAAGAGGGGAAGTGTTAGTGGTAGGGGGTGACTTGTGGATGTGTAATGTGGGTGTCTGAGAGAGAGAGAGAGGGGGTTGGGGAATAGATAGGGGTGGCGGTTAGGTGTAGTTGGATGAGTTGGGGAGTGAGGGAGAGTGGAAAGAGAGAGAGTGGAGAGAGAGAGGTGTTAGGGGAATGTATGTGTGTGTGTGTGTGTGTGTGTGAGAGAGAGAGAGAGAGAGACAGAGGAAGGGAGGTGTAAGGGGTTTGG
>LPNX010473141.1:101832-132302 GCA_001517045.1 Pseudotsuga menziesii
CAAGAGTTAGGGGGAAGAGGGGTTTGCGGGGTACATAAAATAAGAAAAACATTGTTATAATTGGAAAAATATTAAAATTTAAAGTTATAGTCTTACACAAAGTGCACACGTTATAGTATTACACAAGGATCACACGTTATAGTTTTACAATTGCATAAACATAAAGCATGTACATGTTTATGTTTGGCGGGAAGACACCTTTGAATTTAAACAAAACGCATGTGGGTTTAGTGCCACTATGGATGAACCTCCACCCATGTTGGCGTGGCATTCTTATGCTTATGTGTGTGCTTCATACTTTGCTTCGGATTCATCATGCTTGTGCTTTGGAGTATGATAAACCATGGCTAATTGAACATTACATCCAAATTTTCAATATGCTCATGTTTAACCATTGGTTACAGTATGCTGCACACCATCATTTTTTATGAAATTTTAGAATCATATATGTTTTTTTTTCATATTTCAAATATGTCATTTTTAACAAGAATATATATGTTTTTCTATTTTTTTCTTATTTATCTTGTGTTATCACTCCTTAGACTCAAAAAACACACTGTTAGTGTTTCGTCCACAACTCTTCCATTTCTCAACTATTTTGAAAAAAAATTGTATAGTGCACTAAAGAACACCGACCTCTACATGATATAAAAAAAATGTTTCCAATTAATTGCATTATGACCTTCAAATGATGCGCCCACAATCGACATACTATTTTCAAGGTTTGATCACTTAGATAATTAAAAAAATATATTTTTATTTTTGGAAAAATAGTGGTGCACAAGTACTATCAGTTCTCTATATGTCTAATTACACGATTGGTTAGAGAATATGAGAAGAAATATTTAGAGGTTAAGAGAAAATCAAAATAGGAGGCCATTAACCCTAATATGGAAGATCAAAGTATCTCTATGTCTTAATAACCAATTCTAAGAGGAAAATTAAGATAACCAAGATCAGAACCAACTCCCATGAGCTTCATAATGGAACATGGTGCTAAGCAATTCCTTCCCATAAGCTTCATAATGGAAGAGTGATTAGGATATTCCTAAAGTACCATGGGTGGAAAAGATTTGTCAACTGTATTATAGAAATAAAAATTTACAATCATTCAAAAAATTCTTATCTTTTTCTTAAAAGTCAAATACACTAAATAGGTGTGAATGGAGATTAATATTCATCATCATTTTTTATGGTAATGAAATAAAATTTGATTAAAAAAACAGTGCATCTTTCGATCTTAATCAAAATATTTAATAAAATATAAAAATTTATGCCGTTCAAAGAGGATGGAAAAACAATAAATGACCCACCACTGATCTCCAAACAACAATGATGACCCACCACTGATCTCCACCCTCAACTCCACAATAGATTATCTATCAACAATCACAATAACGAAAGAAAGACTAAATTATGAAAAGCTACCAATCGAACAAGATACACTACTACATGGAGGGGGGTATTAAGACAATATTTTTTGTAAATTGTCTTAACTTAAGACAAAACTAAAATTGTGTATTGTCTTAAATATTGTCTTTAACCGGGTGTCTTAAACGATTGTCTTAAGTAATTGTCTTAAACTATTGTCTTTAGTTTAAGACAATAAATTGTCTTTAATTTAAGACAATCTATTGTCTTTAAATTAAGACAATTTATTGTCTTAAACTAAAGACAATAGTTTAAGACACCCGGTTAAAGACAATATTTAAGACAATACACAATTTTAGTTTTGTCTTAAGTTAAGAGAATTTACAAAAATATTGTCTCAATACTCCTCAATGTAGTAGTTATAGAATGCAAATATTTATGATTGAGTGCGGTGGAATCGAACCACCAACCTTTTGCATTATATAATGCAACTGCTCTACCATTGAGCTAGCACCCACCAACCAATTTGGTGACAACATCTTCGATTCAAAACCAATAAACTTAGTGACAATATCTCTGGGATAGACACAAAGTTTTTTCATTCAACATTGAGCTGGTATTGATCTACGTTATAAACCCATTCTTTGAGATTGAAACATGCCCTAACCTAGAATTATCTATGCCCAAGCCCATCCTTTAACTATGGAGATTTTTAGTTTAGAAAAAAACATCAATCAAAACCAAAACATATACTTTTCTCTTTGTTTATTGGCCCAAGCCCGTCCTTTAACCATGGAGATTCTTAGTTAAAGAAAAACATCAATCAAAACCAAAACATATAAGGAAAAATATCAATCAAAACCAAAGCATATACTTTTCTCATTGTTTACTCATAAAAGTTGAATAAGTCAGGATTTAAAACATGATGTACATTTTTTCAACTGGCGTCCACCAAGCAAGGGAGAATATCCATGCAGAGAGACAGAGAGAAAGCAAAGTAAATTGGAAGGAAACTAGTATAACACTGCAAACGCTATATGCAATTGACTTGTGCCATCTTTTCCTAGTGGCGCAAGTATAGAACTTAGAGTTTGAGAAGAAAGAATGGTGAACAACTTCGTACGCCTAGGTGTTGGAATTTTAGGTCTTCAATGCTACCACATTTCTAAATATTAAGCTCTCTCTTGGTCCTCTATAATCTGCATAGATACGAGTTTATGTTTTTATTCATCACAGAAGACCTATTTTTTAATTTACATTTGAGAGTATGTAATTAAGTTGTATATGAACTACAATGTTAATCATCCCAACTGATTTTTCTTTTCTGACTTGACATGACAATACAACGCATAATCTCTTAAATAAACTCAATGTTAATCATCCCAATTGATTTTTCTTTTCTGACTTGACATGACAATACAACGCATAATATCTTAAATAAACTCATTGTTATAGAAACTCATACACATGTGCAGAGTCCAGCAATATATCTAGAAATTTTCCCAAAAAATTCAAGGTAATTGAATTTTGGGATAGGAGTTCGGATAGACATAAAAATTACGTAGTTTCTATCAGTTTAATTTACTCCACGCATAATTCTCGGCCTTCTTGTGGATGGATTTAAGGAAGGAGGTAAGAAAGGTAGGTCCAAAAACTCCCCTGAATAATTTATAAGTACACAGAAACAATATCTTGGCAATCGAATCCATTGAAACTATAACTATAATACTTACCAGAAACGGATATAATGTATGCTAGGTGATTTAGGGAGTTCATAGTGAAACTATAAGTATAAACATATTACCAAAGCTAAACATATTATTAATTTTGGAAGAGAAACATCAATATAAATGCTACCATTTAAAAAAAAATCTATTATTAAAATTTAATAATAACAAAGAGATGAATATGAATAAGCACCACATAATAAACTGCTTATATATTTTAGTTATCACACTGTCGATCCTTTGAGATTCATGTTGTTCAATAAATCCATAATCTTGTCTATCAGATGAAAAAACAAACATATGAATGGATTGTCTTAACAAAATTTCAAAGCATTCATATATCTTATTTTTTTCTATCTAACTTTTAATAACAGTAAAAATGACACTTCACTCATCGATCTGCAATCAGTCTTGAAAACCTTGAGTTACATCAATTACAAAGTGGTACTTGACATCTCCCTTTGCCAATATTTCCATTACCTGGTTTACATAGGCCATTGAAATATTCTCTATCATGCAAGAGATGTTATGCTCTCCACAAAAGTCTAACATCTCATGTGTTTCCTTCACTCCTCCAATCAAAATCCCCCCACACATCCTCGACCTGTACACACCAAAATTAAAATAAATATCAGCTGCACATTCTCCCAAATAACTGTTCAATAAAACAATAAAGAAATCCAAAATTATTTATTTGACATTGATAAAGGACCCTAGAAAAGATTTAGATCTCTGGACAAGAATTAAGGAGTTGTTGCTTGATGGTTTCAAAAATTTAATTGAGATGAAGTCACTGAATTTTTTGAAAACTTAAGATTACCAATGAATTTAGTTATGTCATTACAAAAAAAGAAAAAATAAACCTCATATACTGTTGATCTTATAAGGCCTTGCATGAGGGTAGCGTGACAGACAGATTGGCAGGGCGCTGTGAAAAGCATCATGGTGATAATGACGATGATGGCGACGCACGAAGCCTCCATCATATATTTGAATAGAATGGAAGATCATGCGGTGTATTACAAGGAATAGAGAGTTGTGCATGGGGTTTTATAGGGAAGATAACCACATGGCAGGTGGAATTGCAGGAGTGGAAGGGGTCTGACTGGGTCTATTACCTAACCTGTAGATATCCATTGCTTCACATTCTCTCTCATTGGTTTGGATTTCCTCTGATTTGATTAAGCACAAAGCCCTGGTGGCTCCCTACAAATATGTATTTGTATTTGCTTTCATACCTGATATCTCCTGGCCATAATAGCTGAGAGGATTCCATTTTTCATTCAAATTCATGGCTGGGATTCATGAGTTGGGTTGTTGATGAATATTAGGAGCAACTCAGGGTCCTGGGGCTTGTAGGGGGATGGCACCCAGCTGCATAGACTGTGCCCCTAATGATATGTTCTTCGCTGAAGATGCTCTTGGAATTGTGGCTTGGGATGAACCAGGTTAAAAACCCATCGTTGAATGGAAATTCTCAGGGAAATAATCATGATGTATACAAAATGCAAAGCAGACAAAACAACAATTGGTAAACAGTAAAAATTGACTATCGAACACCAAAAATGATCAAACAATTCCTGATTTAAACAACCAGGATAGCATATTGGAATTTAATAATAGATAGGTCACAACCAACTAGCAAAAAACGACAATCTAAAACCCTTGTAAAACATCTTTAATCGTCCCTTATTTCGATAATAGGAAAACGACGGAAATTTTTTATGCAAATGGGTATCAATAGCAGTTATGACAGTGAAGAGAGCGCGGACCTGCGAGTGAAATTGAAGGGCGAGAAAATGCCCGACTCTTCTATGGAAGCCCATCCTTCAACATCAAAGCGACCTTCTACTTCCATCACTATTTTCTCTTCTTGACAAAAGTTTGAAATTAAATTGATTTACTCGGAAGTAGCAGCAATTGAAGAGCAAGGCAGATGATCGCATCATACAAATCATTAACAGACAGGCAAGCTGCCTTGTCCCTGCGACCTCTATCCTTACAACTTTTCATGGTGTTGTTTTCTATTCTTTTAAATTGGTTGTCTTCTGAAACTTCCCACCAACTCTGGGGCCTGGTTCTCTTAACCATAACCATCTGAGCATATAGAGTACATGTGGGTGATGATCGCCATCTCTCACAACCCTTTTCATGCAAAAGGTAAAACCCCAAATCATTTTGCCTCCCAAAAAATCAGCTTTAGTTTTTTATAAAAAAATAGCAACATGAAAAATTAAAAAATGCAAGTAGTTTTTAATCTAATTTTGTTTTAAAAATAGTCTTAACTATCATAAATTAAATGTAATAAAATATTTAGAAAAAAATATTTAAGACAATATATTAATTTGGTCTTTAAAATTTATCTTAACTATCCTAAAATATTTAAAAAGAAATATTTAAAACAATATGTTAATTTTCCCACCCACCTTGTATGAGTGATATCTCTATATTGCAAATACCCAACGTTATTTACCTAAAACCCTAACATCTCCTGTCTCTCAAACTTTTCCATCAGAACGACGTGAGTTTTGTCTCTGGTGGCGAAACAAAACACGTGGAGGAATTGCTCCACGGTGGTGTACTTATAATCTGGATAGAGATCAGAAGCCTCCAAGTCTCCATGTCCCAACTCAAAGTTGGTTTGATCTCCTTTAAAGAAAATGT
Source organism: Pseudotsuga menziesii (assembly GCA_001517045.1). Taxonomy (NCBI): domain Eukaryota; kingdom Viridiplantae; phylum Streptophyta; class Pinopsida; order Pinales; family Pinaceae; genus Pseudotsuga; species Pseudotsuga menziesii. Next base: position 107,595 of record LPNX010473141.1, read on the forward strand.
TGTGCAGAATTGAGATGCGAACGTTATCCGGATGAGGCAGACCTGCAACAAATACATTACAATTTCCGTTATAACCTAATTATAATTTGTGTGCCTTTCATGGGATTTTGTCCTCTTACTCTGAGAGAGCACAACCATCTCGGCCTCTGGCAGAAAAACTCTCTGAAAAGTTCTTCCATTTTTCTTTTCCCACAGTGAGACGAGCTCCCTCTGGCTGATTATGTTCTCTGCTGGTTTGGAAATCACAAGCTTATTCACTGTTCTAGGATCGTTTGCAACCATGACAGTGAAAGCGGCAATGTCATCTTCTAAATTCATAACAGCTGCACCATATAAAAACAACGCAGGTTTTAATTTCTCTGTTACCTGATGTCAGTGCCTGGTATAACAAAAGGACCCTACTGTGAAAATTCAAGCCACTGAAACGTTATCTAAAATTGAGTAGACTATTATACCATTACGAATGTTGTGTTGAGATACCTTTAGTGAGACCTTAGCCATAGATGACAACTTCCGGTGGCTGTGATTTTTGACGGGGATGAAGAAAATAATCAACAAAGTAAGCCATAAAGGAATTTGCAGAAATGAAGGAGTATGGAATGCTGGCGTCTGCAATTGCTCTCCGAATTTTCTTTTTAGTGTCACAGACTCTCTGAAATGGAGGGAGAGCAGCATCTACTCAGTCAACCTCATTGCCAAACTCTGACGGTATAAATCTCTGCTTCCAAAAAATGAAAGGACGACCCGAATTAACACACAAATCAATATAGTTGTAAAACAATTGCGGAGGGCGACACTATTGAAATAATATGAAGTACTGGTGTATATGTACCTTGATATTTCCAACTTCTTTAATGGCCCTTATGATATTCAACTGATCCAAATGCTGAGGAACGGCAACTGCAGATATCACTACGTCTACTTGCTTGATTGCATCCACAAGGCTGTTGTGATCATCTAAAGATCTCTGTCCATAATTCACCGGAACAGAAAATCCCAAATCCATTAGGCTGCTGCTGCAACTCATAATAAATTCTATTTTATTGCAAATTGTAAATATAACCAGAAACAAAGAATATATGCATGGAACATAGTTATGCCATCAGGCTTTTTTCTCTTAAGTTCTTTGGCAAACCACTATTCATTTAGTCGTCTATTTAGCTAACAGTATTTCTCCGCGTATCTTTTTCGGGATCCGCTGGTTCTCCGCTTGTCTTCTTCATGAGCCCCTGGTTTTCCACGTGTCTTCAAATTGACTTTTGCTGAGCATTGATGGTTGGACCTTTCACTTAACCCATGATGGTTTTTTCTTTCCAATTTCGCATACCTGTCAATTGCGCATGATAAGAGCCTCGTTTTCATCAAACCTCTTGGCTAGCATGATGAGGGTTTCGTTAAGGAGGAGCTGCTGGCTAGAAAGAGCAACCGGGAATACTGTTTTCTTCGACAGAAATTGCTGCTGCAATGTCGCATTGAAGCCTCCGTCAAGGCCATGATTTTTGGCCCTTGCATGGCTTGTAGGAACCCGATCTGGGAAAGCATTTTATTATAGTTGTCAATAATATCATCATGCCTGGTGGAATTGCCTTCCTAGGGCCAGAGTTGTCTCTGTTGGTGGCCGAGTGTCCTAGTTTGGAGAGGGATCCAACATCCACAAAGCAGTGGGTATTCCTGAAATAGGCAGGACTCTTGAGGTGGAGGTCATCGGATCAAAACTGCTCCGAGAAATCCCTAGCCTTATGCTTGACAAAGAGTAATGTAGATCCCTCTGTGTCTTTGATAGGAAGAACCATCTTTGGGCCTGCAATTCTGCACCCCTCACAAGTGGCGAAATGGGGCGTCTAGAGATCTATTTTTAGTGGAATCTTTGATTTTGTGTGATAGATAATATCAAATCTGGCTTTGCATTCCCGACAAGTCTGGAAAAGATGCGTAGCGATGGCTCTGGGCCCCTGGTTTTGGGAAATTAAGTGTAAAAACTCTGAAATAAACTTAAACGGCCGAACTTTATGCTGAGTCTTACGATTTGAGTGCTCAAGAATAATGCTTGTTTCCAGTAGCCGATGTGCATAGAATCCTTGAGCTTGTGAAGATTGATTTTTGTAGGGCTAAGGTCTGGTATACTTAGTGGATTTTTTGTCCGACAAGTTCTCTAAATGGAATTAAATAAAACGGCCGAGCTAGATGAACAAAATATTCATTGCAGCCGATTGAGTTTTTAATATAACTTTCTATTCAGTTAGTTGGTCTATGGCTTTTTTTCCCTTTTCTTTTTCTTTGGTAGCGATTGCAAAAATGCCAAAGGATAAGTGGAATGGAGGCAACTGCCTGTTTTTAAAGAGTTCTTTATAGGAAATCCGATAATAAGGTGGATTTAGGTTTTTTTTATATTCCAATTTCCGTAGAGAGGAAAATCAAGATCCAAGGATGTCCCTTCTTCAAGATCTTTGCGTTTTTTACAAGTAATTGTTTTTGATATTGCAATTTTTTTGTGAATTTGGTCAACTGTTTAGATTTTGTGTTCTTGATATGTAATGCCAGCTTATCTATGAGTATTGAAGAAGCTTTCCTGTCTCTCTGGATGTAGGTTTACAATTTGTGTGTGTTTGATCTGACCATGATTCGTCCTCATGCTGGTCATTCGATGTCCTCGTTATTTGGAAATCCTTTTAGAATTTTTATTCGTAAGCGATCATTCAATTCCTCTGCAAGGCTTAATCAGGTATTCGAAGCTTTTGAGACTACTTTAGCAGAAAGATTAGAGCTGCTCAAGCTGAATAAGCCAAAGGACTTTATAGATCTGACATGGATCCAACAGGACATGGAAGCCTTGTGCACACTGCACGGTGATTTGAGGTCCCTAGTTGCGGAGCTTCGATTTGCTATAGCAAAATGGGATAAAAAATGGATTGATCAATATCTTGATGACACTGTAAAACTGCTTGATATTTGTATTGCATTGAATGCTGAAATCTCATCGCTTGATCACCGCCATCTTATAGTCCAATATGCGTTGCATTTGCTGAATTTCTCTGATGGAATGTCGTCATTTGACAAGCTATTTTGTACCAGAGATCATATACAAGAATTGATAGGAGAAACAAAAGCCAATGAGAAAATGGTGCATCCCAAACCAACAGGAAAATTGAGAATTGTGCTGCCATATTAAATGGTATCTCTAAAAGTCTTCACCTAAGGAGGGTGAAATCCTTGGGCAAGGGCAGAGTTTTATTGAGGGCTATGTATGGGGTGAAGGCAACGACGATATTTATTTGTAGTATTCTTGTATCTATCTTTGCTAGTTCGCCTGGTCCATTGGTGGACTTGAGCATTCCTAATCAGTTTTTGCGGATAGCGTCATTTATGACGTTGCAGCAAGAAGTCAATGAAGAAATCAGGGGTGGGTTTGCCACTGTCCGTGTCACAGTTCTGAAAGAGCTAGAGAGATTAGATGCAACAGTTAAAAAATTTTACTCAACGATTCAGATGTTATCCCTGGACATAACAGCAGGAAACGAAGGGGGTTTCAGATCATAGAAGGATCAGAGCAAGCAGAACAGATACTACAGCCAGTGCAAGAATTACAACAGAGTGTAGATTTGCTTTCCCAAGGTTTAGATCCTCTCACAAAGCAGGTCAATGAGTTTTTTCAGGTTATTCTCAAAGGGAGAAATGCTTTGCTTGATAGCCTCAGGTTTTCTGGAGATAGCGACATGCAAATTGGAGATGAACTCCTTAAAAAGTGAACAAATGGAGTTTAACAGAGACAGAAGCTATATTTTCATTTCTTTTTGGTTGTTGGATGGGTTTCTGTTTGCACCCTCACCCTCAAATTATCCCAGTCCTCCACTGATCCCCAATGTAAGGTAGAGGCTCTTTGTCTTCTTCAACACATGGATTGTAGCCATGTTGATGGTGGGGTTTTTCCATTAGGGTTGCAAGCCTATAAGGGATAAATTGCAGGAGCCATGGCTACATGTAACCCCTTTGACCTGCTCGATGATGACCATAATGGCGACCTGTCAGCGTTGTTATCCTCCCTCTCTGCTTTGAAGGACAAACCGACAGTGTCAGTGGCTACCAAGAAGTAGCAACCAGCAATGGCAACGAGCGCAAAACTACCTACAAAACCCCTTCCTCCTGCTCAGGCCGGTAAGTATTCACAGTTTCCTTCAAGTTTGTTGTTCTGTATAGAGGTTGAGTATTTCTGTCATTTGAGGACGAAATATCAATCTTAGGGTTTTGGTCTTGTGCCTATGCTGGTAGGGTCATATATTTCCTTTTTCAGTTTCTCCACATCCTGAAATATATGTCTTTGTATATACAGATTGGTTTAAATCGGTAGTTGTCATTAGGGTTTTAGGGTTTTGGGGTTTTTGGGTAATAATCAAACAATACACGACGCAGATTACAAAATCAAATGCACAGAAAGTTAGATCCATGCCCCTGTGTGCAATTGTCAGGTAGGAAAAATTGGCAAAGACATCGTCGTAAGGAATGTTAGAATGATTGTTGGAGATAAGTTGATGATTGCAGCTATTCAAAGCATTCGAGGCCAGGTACCCACTTCTTTGAATTCAGATGTCCAGGATTTGAATTGTTTGCTACCATCTCCAGCTTTTGCTACCAAGATACCATGTCACACAAAATATTGGAATAATGTTGGATTAGCCTGCTTGTTGTTTACTTCAGAGTCTCAACTAGGTTTACATCAGCTAACTAGGTTTATATAATTCCAATAAAATGGCCCGTATATATGAGTTTACATACTGTTGCCTTGTCTACTTTTGAGATATATTATGTTTTTGTTCCTCTAATTTTTATGCCATCGCTCTTGCATTTTAGAGTAAGCTGTATTATTTTCCATTCTCGTCATTTTTATGTAGAAAAGATCAAGTTCAGCATGCTATATGTTGCTTTGCAAACTAAACGTACACAAATGTTAAACAGAGTGGAGCATGGTCCACATTCTTTCCTGGGTTCTGACAAGCTAAATCTAGATAATGAGTCTACTACATCCATGAATAAGGTACTGTAAGAAGACAGAGATTTACAAAGTGCATGCAAAATTTTACTGCTTATCTGTCTTTAATGATAATATCTATTTTTTTTTTCATTTTTTTCATTCTCATTTTATGTTATTTGCCTAGAAATTTTGAAGAGGATCTATATAACAACCATGCTCTGGTACAGTTGGAGTAATGGGAAAGTTTTTTATTAAGAGAATAAGTTTTTAGCTGGATACACAGGACTTTCTGTTTATTAGTAGGTGCTGGGAATTCTTTAACATGGGTGATTAAGAGCAATTGAAAATGGAGTTCTTTAAAAGATGTAATTTTGGGGTATCTTTAGCAACATGTTGCTGGGTTATATCCCATTTTTCGTATTCATAGATATGTTTTCAATTTGGAATGTGGAACTACAGTAATCTAAGCACCTACAAAGATGATTATTAGGCCTAGGTTCCCTTTTGTTGGCTTTGTCCAGCCAGTGTTAGGATTAATGTAGTTTTAATTGGAAGTGACACTACTTGATAGGGCTTCAAATTTTGTTTACTGTTTGGCAAGTACCATGGCTAAGCACTAGGTTACTGAATTATTGGTAATAGGTGTCGCGCTATATTTCAACTTTATATTTTTCTCTAAGATCAGAAGGGCGGTATTATTTAAGGTGTTTGCTTATACAAGAGTGTTGAATGATGTTGTGTAACTTTGAATCTTATCCTTATTTATACACTGGTTTGAGAGGGATCACTTTATTGGCATTGTCTGAAATGTATGTTATATTGCAGTCACTCTATTTTTCATAGTTGCTTCTTCTGTCTTGCAAGGTGTTATACATAGCATAGATATTTTTCACAACTAAAATTCTTACCTTATCCTGTAGTTTCAATGTTCATCCGCGCTTAACTATGATAATAACACTGATGTAATTGTTTAAGATAAGGTGTGTCAATTGCTCGCACTGCTCAGACACATTTGATCCTCTTATTGATTTGAGTTTGGAAGTAGAGAATTTGAATTCAATAACAGAGGCATTAGATTCTTTCACGAGAGCATAAACTTTAGAATGTGATGCCAAGTATGAATGTGAGAATTACAAACTTGGTAGCTCTTTTTTCAAAAAAGATTACGATTGATAGTGAACCTAAGATTCCTTCAATCCAGCTTAAACATTTCATCAATACTGGTATCATTGGGAGTAAAGTACACAAAGAACTTACATATCCTAGAGTTTTGGACTTGAATAATTTTACTAATGATGAACAAGACAATCAGGTACTTTATCATTATCATTCCATTTGCATGTAATTTAAAACTAGTGTTTTCTTTGTCTGAAGCAACCTCTGTTTTCCTAATCTAGCTTTTGTTTGCAAATTGCAGGGAGATTTGAAATATAAATTATATGGTGTACTTGTGCACTCTAGGTGGACAATGTACTCAGGACATTACTAGAGATTTGTACAAAACTCACCTGATGTCTGGCATAAGATGATTGGCAGGTCTCTTTCTCTCTCTCTCTCTCTCTCTCTCTCTCTCTGTCCTCAGTGTATGTGGTATGTTTGACTGTTCATGTCAATGCCAACATACACTAATTAATATATGGTACTATGCTACTTGCTATAAACAATAAATGCAATTTTAAGTCATCCAGATAGTCAGACCATTTTTTTTGGGTTTTGTGCAAGATTTGGTGTAAAACTACAATTAAGTTATTAAAAAGGCAGTTATTATAGGCAATGGTCACACTCTCAGCCTAGTAAGAACACTTAGTTTTGTGTAAGATTCGAGGAGGTCTACATTTTTTTTCCATCTATCCATTCTTTAGTTGGCTGAGATAGGTGAGAAAATAGAGGATTCTTGAATTGCTCTTTTATTGTCACAGTGCAATTTGTGTTGAACCCATAAATAGCAAATAGCAAAGGATTGCCACTTTGAAGATTTCAAACATCTTAGGTTGATGTCACCTTGAGTATCATAATCAACGTCAAATGTGAAAATGGATTCGAGATGATGACGAAGGACCTAAAGAATCTAAGACAACATGGTGGTTGAATCAATTTATTGGTCATGAAATGAAGCCAACAATGGATTGGCCATTTCCCTTTGCAGAGGATCGCTTGTTCATCGCTTGTTCATACTTACTTTAAGGGCAGGATTAGAAGGATATCATATGAATGTGGATGGCAAGCATGTGACCTCGTTTTCTTATCGAACTGTGAGTGACTGTAACTTGTTATATTGATATTTTCTTGCTTCACCACACTTTTTCCACCAATATGCTTAGATAATGAAAAATATCATTTCAATTTGAATAAGAATGCCCTCTTCTGGATATTTCACCGTCTGTCAGAGATATGCACATAATATTGTTTTATGTTTTTGGGATTTAGATTTATAACTGAGTCATTACTATCATAGTGCATGATGAATATTTTGTTTTCCAACACAGAAAATGTAAACTGTGAGACTAAGGACTCAGGAATAATCATAAAGGGAGTGATAACATGAGACGTGAAATGCCTGGATTAATAATCTTCTGACGGAGAATTTTTCCTAATAGTGTGTTTTTTAATCAATAGCCTGTTTTGAATTTTAGTGCAGTTGCTGAAACTTTGTTTCCCTACTCATTGGCTTTATAAATACAACAAAGAGTTTTTCATTCTTTTAATTGTTGAATTGCTACTCAGACCCATATTAGGGCCTTGGTTCCTACATAGGTTCATACAAGCTCATTTCCTTTCTTTTCCAAAAGTATGGGAATATTGTCTTACAAATTGATTATATAATAAATGCAGAACTCTAATATTCGTACTTAAGATAACTGGTAGGCACTGTTTTAAATGGAGCCATCTAACATGGATTGGTTCCCTAGTGCCTTATTTATCTATGCATTTTTCTATTTAAGCTCCCTTTTGGATCTTCTTCCACTTGTGGGAGGCTCAGAGGAAGAACCTGGTTTTTTTATGGCCAACGCCAACAGATGGATGGAGATCTGATCACAATGCCTTTGTATACTTAGACAATAGACTTTCTTACACTGTTTTCCAACATTTTCACCTCAGGCATTCCATGTTTTTGGTGCTACTCCCTTTAGTGCATTATTAAAACCATGTGGTGAGTCCTACCCTATGGCATAGCGTTGAAGAATATAATTTAGACATGTACTTTTGCATAGGTTCAGCTTGAATGTGCGAGAAACAATTCGAGCTAAGTCTATTTTGTATTTTGTCATTGAACCGATGCTCTGCAAACTTCAATACTGTCAGATTCACTCTTGGAACAGATATGTCATTTCTTTTACTTGTGGGATCCTAACATTTCTTAATAAATATGACTTTTCTCTCATCTTCACCAACCATCGATTATTTGAAGGATAAAGAATGGAGAGAAATGAAGGCAAGTGCACATTAAAGTCTCCAAATTGCAAGTGCTACTTCCGTTGGCCTATTGATTTTTCTTGCCCTTGACATCTTCCATCTTTTTCCCAATTTCAAAGGATCCAAATTAATGCTCTTGTGGCCAAAGCACAAAAAATGCCTGAGGAGGGATGGACCATGCACGATGGGACTCCATGGCCATGCAACAACACTCGAGACCATCCTGGGATGATCCAAGTATCACATGCTTGTCTTTAATCATGTAGTCTTATCTTTCCTTTGTAGTCTATATGATGTATCGATCATAAATTTCTTTTCCATTTGTTGACATGCATCTACATATGTTTCAAATAGAGTAAATTAGTTTTACTGAACTTTTTACTTTCCACTTCAGGTTTCTTAGGTCACAGTGGGGGAGTTGACAATGATGCCAATGAATTACTATGGTTAGTTTATGTATCCCGTGAAAAGAGGCCTGGTTTCCAACACCACAAGAAAGCTGGTGCAATGAATGCATTGGTATATTCCTTGCTAAGTATACTTTTTTTGTTTTTTGCTGATTTCCTACTATAAATTTCACGATTCATTATGTTCATGATTGCTATCCCATTTCTCTAATTAGGTCTGAGTTTCTTCTTTCCTCACAAATGGCCTCTTTCTCTTGAATCTTGACAGCAGATCCAAATGGCCTCTTTCTCTTTCTCTTGAATCTTGACAGCAGGTCCCCTGGTTGCAGTAGATCCAAATGCAAATCGATATTTACAAGTGACTATTTACTTAGTACCAATTTCAGTTTAACCCATTGATTCACCCATTGAATATCCTATGGAAAAACTAGATGCTTGGATAAAACGTAAATAATGTCAGTAGTTTGTGGCCTAGTGTACAGAGTCAGTGGAGTAAAATGTAGAAGGGGGATTGCCTTTCAATCTTTTGACAGGTTCTCTTTTCTTTATTCGAAAGAGGCTTGTTATCAACACTGGATTCAAATGTCAATGCTTTCAAAGATACAAACTGCGATCCAAATCAGTGGTGCTCTCTTATCGATTATAGTTGCATTCTACAGTGGTTTTTGAAGGTCTATTTTGCATATTTTATTTTCTTATCTCAGAGGTTTTTTTTATTAAATAGATATTGTGTTTCTTTAAAATATTCACATATGATATTTTCCAAATGTCACTATGTTCAGTTGAAAATGATGTTTTTTTATCCACAGATGTCTTCGGATTAGGAGGCCAATAATCCTCTAATGCGACCATTAAAGATCTTGAAAAAGATGGCACTAAGATGAGACTCAACCTACAAAGATGGGACTCAGCCTATAGCTTTAAAGAAAAATGATGCATATAAGGTACGATAGTGATTGATAGTTGTGTTGTGCACTAATTGAGAGGGTATTTCCAACTTTTGAAATAGTATTCTTGTACCCTTTCAAATGTGCATTGTTTTGACTGAATGCATTCTTTTGATCCAATTATCTATCTCATTCCTTGCAAAAATTGTTTATTCTTTGCTTGTATTCTATGAAACTTAAAAGGAGATTGGAACTAAATTTTCTACAACACCTACAAAGGTCAACACACAATAACAACCCTATCCATCCTCCAAATTTAACTAGAAGCACTAAGAAAGACATCTTGGTTAGAATCTCCCTATCTCTAGAGTCTACACCAATGAGTCTAGCAAGTCTTTCACCATCCACGAATCCCATAGAGTTTATGTTTGTAAAGAGCCTACAATCAACTCATTAAATGTTGGATAGAAATGTAAATATATTAACACAAGAACTAGAAGTAACACAAAGACCAACTCAAAGAGAGTTCCTTAGCTCTCCTTTGGCATGGACTGATATCAAATAAATAACAAGTAACTTCTACAAAGAAATCTAGAAAACAACTCATAAATATTTTGCAAATTGTGATTTTACATTTCTTAAGGATTTGTGAAAGATGATTCATCCTATTTCCCTGTGAGATTTCATATTTCTTATGCTTAGGGTAAGAGTTTCATGCAAACCCAATGTAGTCCATCTAAAGCACCAGTCCTATATGTTGAATCACTTAAATATTTTAATGGAGTAAAGGATGTCATATTAGGCCTATTCGACTGACTTGTATACCTCTCTTCAACGGGATAAGGTGCAATAATACATCCTTGGTTAATAGCACTATGGTTAACCAGTTCAATAATACGTCTAAGTCCTTGGTGCAATAATACGTCCTTAACCAGTTCCAGAGGACGAGTTTCCAGCCTGCCAAGTATTGTCCTTTGTAGGAGTTTCTTGTACAATCCCATTGTCTATACGAGGACTTAGACAGTTCCTAGAAACTCTAATGTTTGTCCATTGGACCATTTGTCATCAAGAGGCCTTCTGTGTGTTGTTCTGAATATTTATTCAAAGTTTAGAGGTGGTGTTATTGGTTAGGGTTGATGCCATTGCCATTATAGTCTTGTTGCAGTGCAGAATCCACACTACTGTTTTCAATCATCCAATATCAACAAATTGTTGGATTTCTTGCATCAAATCATGGTCTGGTGCATCTTTGCTCCCTATTTGTTTTTTGCTTCTTACAAGATTAGATTGATTACTAGTTGAAAGGGATAATGCTCATTGATGGTGATAAGTTACACTACAATGTTGCTTTGTCATCCTTAACATCCCATATGAAGCATAAATCACAAGGTTACATACTAGATAGTGAGAACTAGGACTTTATTTCTAGGGAAAAGAAGTTAGTTTTACATGCAAATGCTGCAGAGTGCATATAGACGAAACATGGGATTTATGCATATTGGATGGCAGGTAACTGTGTTTTTTGGTATGCAAGGATGGATATCTACTCCATTTTTAACATTTGATGATGAGTGACATGAATTTTCAATGCTAAAACTCAGATTCAGATCATTGAATCCGTGGTCTTGAAATACAATAAATCGATGGGTATTCTTTGTGTTGTGTATCTCCAGGGATTTTTCTTTGTTCCTTTCCTTAATACAGTGAAGGGTATCTCACATTCAAATTTACAAACAAAGACTGTCTTTCTTGGAAGGCCTCTTTTCTTTTGGAAAAACACAAATCTTGATTTGAATTGATTATGATTTATTTTGTTTTATATTGTTTAATAGATAAATAAATTTCCCTCACCTTTTAGCACTCAAGGATACACAATTAGGAAGCTGGTACCTTGCCAGCACCTTGTGGATTTCCCTCTTTTTCCCTTTTTTGTTGGATGGAGGGTGGTATTGATTGCCATCCTCAATAGCTATTGGGAACCCTGCAAGATTCAATGAGAATCTTGATTTGAATTGATTCTGATAGATCAAGAGATCTTTTTTGAACTTTGTTTATCACTTTCAGAAGAATAAATGTGCTTTCTGATGCAGACGGAGTCTTAGAGTTACATATACATTCAATGTTAGCTGCTTGTGGATTGATATTTGGAAATTTTATATGGAAAAGATAGACGTGTCTATATATTTATTTGTGTAGTTTAGGAATTTGAAAGTTTATGTATAGGGCACTTTATAATATATATTGGGTCATTGAAGAGATAATTCCAAGGTGTTATAAATAGGGATTTATACGAGTTCAAGGTTATAAAGTCACTTGTTGTTCAGCACGAGTGTGCGTGCTAACTTATGTTTCCTGAATCAGGTGGCAGTTGCCAATTATCCTTCAGCCGGAGAGACTGCTGTTGCAGTACTTGTTTGTAAAGGTAAAGTGAAATGCCTTCTTCAGAGCTGAAACACAACATTGGGACCTTGTCTAGCCTGAAAGACCATCTATGGTTTATCCAACATGTTTTCCATGGCATTTGAGTCTGTGTTTTAGAAGCACAGATTCCTTATTCTACAGTGTTACACTCAATAGATGTCGGTATTCATGAAGCAATGAAATGGACTATTTGTGACTGTGGAGAGGGGAAAAAAATCTGAATGTATTGGGAGTTTGGCAAGTATGACCAGGTAGGGATGCCTGGGACATTTGATTGTGTTTTGTGTTGGGAATGTTGCTGTCTCCTTACCAGTCAAAAGCAACATATCGTATTAGGTCAGAATGTGTCATATTGTATTTGGTGTTTGAAAAGGGTGACCATGTAGGGTTGCATGGGTTTTGGTTTGTGTTGGGGACCTAGGGTATGTAACTCTAACCTAACCAATTAGAGGAAACTTGTCCTTTTATGTCAGATTGTGTTATATCTTTCATACTAATACCACCTTATTGTCTTCTTACTTCCATGCTGGTTCATGTAGGCAACCGTTTCAGACCAAATGCCCACTTTCAAGGAGGCTCTCAAGCTCAGGGAGTACCTGCTTATAATGGTGGCTTGACATTTCCACAACCTGGTCCCTATCCTTATCAACAAGGTTATCCATATTCTCCATTTGGGTGAGTCCAAACATCCAATTCTAATTTTTTCTTTCAAAGAATTTGATCTTTATTAGCATCGATAGATCTATGCACTATGAAGATTGAGGCACAATTAACATAACCATGTTATATGGTTTATGGATATGATAGCTTGTAAAATAAAAATCGTGACAAGAAAAATTTCAATAAGAATAATTTCTTGCCTAAAGTGATTTCTCTTAATAGTTAATACACACATGTGTTTGCAGGTTTCCAGCATATCCTCCAGATTTCAATTTTGCACAGGTATTATCAATAATAAAAACTATTGTGTTTGTGTGACCGGGATTTCATCTTTTATTAATTTTTGGTTTTGGTTTCGATTCTGCTTACAGCACTGATTATTTCATTTTATATTTTCATATTTTTTATGTCTTTGTTCCCTTTTTAATCAAGTGAATTTACTACTGAAATCCATGTATTTATGTGCCAACTTTTTTAGGTGGTAATTAGGGGTGTGAGAGGAAATGCCTCATCTCAACTCACTTGTTCATGTCTTGTATGTCCATGTCTACTTGGTTTGTTGCATGGATTTTATAATCCATATGCAGCACCCCAGTTTCCACAACTATATGCTGGTCCAACAACAACAATGTATCCTCATGCACAAGTAACACAAAGTGTGTCTGGATATCATGCCTCACCAATATATATGCAGGGTCCACATATTGTTCTGTATAGAAGCCTAGGATTGGTAGTGACAACGACTGCTTCGTTACAGTATGGGGGTGAAGCATCAACACAAAACCCTGTTCAGTCTTCGAGTACATTCCAGTCCCATATTTATGTCAAATATTATAATCATTTTCAATTTTGGTGGGTTTTGTAGTAGATTAAAAGTATTTTAACATTTATACTATGTTTTTAATTTTGATGAATTATTTCTCATGCAGGAATGGCACTAATAGGTGCAAATTCGGTCTCTATAAATCGGATTCTAGGATAGACACCACAACAATATGTAGTGTCAGTGGCTCTTCAACAATATGCGGCTGTAGCAGCTTCTGAACGGACTGCTTCCTGATGTATGTTTTATGACTAATGAAGTGAGAGAGGGTAAAGAGAAGAGGCATACTTCTTCAACAATGAACTAAATTTGAGATGAAACTTGAATTGAATAAGGCTTTATGATCATTACAAATAAAAATAGCATTATATTAAATTGTTTCCGTGAATAATTATTTCCGTTAATTTTGATCTAATTGCTAATAGTCCCCAATTTTTATTCTTTTGGATGTTATACATTTACGGTGGAGAACTAGCTTTTGAGAGGCTGATATGGGACTTCAAAAAAGAAATAGATTCAAAAATATTTATTACCAAGATTTTTTTTTCAAGAATGTATTTGGCTCATACAGGCATCAGTGTAAGTGCACTGTAACTTGTAAGTGTCTGATGTTTTAAACTTATCATTTAGGTACATTTGTAGTAAATATGAATTAATAAAATTTGGGTCAGATTGAAAACATTTGTGCACTTAAATTGTTGCTCCGATGACATTCTAGGTCAAGTGAAGTTATAAACTTCAAAATTATTTAAACCAATCATGTCATGTGAGTTTTGACTTAAAATTTTGTATGCAGGTTTCACTCTTGGATGTAGGCTGCAAAAGAAGGTTGACTAAGTTCAATTTCACTTCAACATTTAAATCCTCAATTTTTGCTACTGCTTATATGAAGTGAAGTTTGAGCTAAACCCATTTATGCATGTTTCAATCATGGATTAGGCTAACAAATGAGGTGAATCAAATAATTCCATTAGGGTTTAAGGATAGTTTAATGGGAACTTTTGGTTTTGTGATAAGTTCAGTTATGTTTGGTCTGTAGGGAGTTGTGGAAAGGGGGAAGATATTCACTTTGTGTTGGAGTACAGGATCTCTGGAGCATAGGAGATCCAACATGATATTGGAGATGCAAGTCTTGCAGGGCTTGAGATATATGCACCGCGCAAGATCATGCAAAAAGACATAAACCCTCCAATCTGTTGATAAACAAGAGGTAGGAAGTGAAAATTACCTCTCTTCAATAGGATAAGGTGCAATAATACGTCCATGGTTAATAGCACTATGGTTAACCAGTTCAATAGTACGTCTATGTCCTTGGTGCAATAATACGTCCTTAACCAATTCCAGAGGATGAGTTGCCAGCCTGCCAAGTATTGTACTTTGTGGGAGTTTCTTGTACAATCCCATTATCTATAAGAGGACTTAGACAGTTCCTAGAAACTCTAATGTTTGTCCATTGGACCATTTGTCATCAAGAGGCCTTCTATGTGTTGTTCTGAATATTTATTCAAAGTTTAGAGGTGGTGTTATTGGTTAGGGTTGATGCCATTACCATTATAGTCTTGTTGCAGTGCATAATCCACACTACTGTTTTCAATCATCCAATATCAACAAATTGTTGGATTTCTTGCATCAAATCATGGTCTGGTGCCCTACAATCTTCCTTTCCAAAATGTGTTTACAAAGCCATGTTGTCCATTTTACTAGCATTGTAATGCATGTTTTTCAGGTCATTGGTTAAACGGTTTGATCTTTACCTTCTTTAATCCAAACACAACACGTTCTATTGCTTTGATTTGATCATTTTACTTCAGTGCCCCCAATATTCAGCCATTAGGGTTAGCAAAATAGTAGATGGAATATCCATTAAGAGTATTTTAATTTTAATGAATTGGAGAATATCCATTATTATTGCTTTTTAAGAGGTGTTTTGGGCTTTATGAGTTTGCTTTGATGGTAAAGGGCTTCTCTTACAGAAATTGAAAAAAACTTGATACTTTTGCTTGTTGTTTGTTTATTTCATTTTAGTATTTTGTTTTCACATGAGCTTGTCCTATCTAATCGTATTGGAGAATTGTTTGATTGACTCGTTGTAAACTCTTTGTCCCATGCATTTTACTCGTGCCCAAACTACAAATCTTGCTCAATACTCTCTTAAATGCATTATCCTTGTGACTTATTTGCATCTCTATTTTCTGAAGCCGCGTCTGATGTATTTTAACTATGGCCCAATTGCACATCTTGAGCTAAAATTGTTTCTCATCCATTTTGCGAAAATCCCATGCCCATATCCTCCTTAGATGTGGGTTTTTTCTAGATTTCTTATTCATAACTTGTTTTGCAATCGTTTTCCATACATTCAATTTATATCTCACTGCAAATTTGGCGCTGGAAACATTTTAAATGCAATTATATTTCTTTGTGACTGTTTGTAATGCAACTTATCCATGATCTATATGCAGGTTCCAGGGGTATCTATTCACCAAGTACGTCTTTCTTTTCATTTTGTTTAAGCTGGTTTGAGTAATATTCCCCTAGGTTGAAAGCTGCACTGCAGAACATGAATTTATTTTGGCTTAAATGCCAGATTTGAAGGGCATATATTCTCTCAAGTTTGTTTGAGACTTGCTTTTTGATGAACCCTTTGGTTGTTCAACACTGCTTTTTTGCTTCATCCATTTTTGACAAACAATTTGTTTTTTTGCTTCATCATTTTTTGACAAACCATTTGGGTAGTGTAGACAATAGTGAGAATGGGAGCTTAATAAGTTGCTTCATACTCTATCACATTGGCATCACCTTTAAGCATCAACCCAACTTCTGCATTAAAAAAACTTGAAACTTTCAGATAACTCCTGATCCTGACTCTGTCAGACTAACCTGACCACCTGTTACATGTAATTTAAATTTCTTAATACTATCGCATTGGTGAAATTTATCTTTAACCATCAACCCAACTTGTCACTTGTGCATTAAAAAAAACTTACAATTTTCATATTTACCAAAAATAATAAAATTGTTGAGCTTCTAAATGTCTAAATAAGGCCTAATCCTGACACTTTCAGACTAACCTGACCACCTGTTACCCGTAATTGCTAATTTTTTGTTGTTAGTTTCTGCTCAGTATTGCTGGAAGTGATAACAATCAGGTGGGTGTATTTAGGTTGGACCAGAGATTTTGGTTTGGTGTGGTGATGGGAGTATGATTATAAATTCTAGGGCTTGCACAAGCAGTGGATCATGTGCTTCAACCACTCAATTTGTTGCAATACTAAGACCCTATATCACCCAGTTTGTGTTCGTGTTTGATAAGGAAATTTGAAATAATCGCCACTAGAAATAAATATGATAAAATTTGTCATTAAATTAAGGAAATATAGTGAAGCAAACTTTGTTATAACATCCATCCAGAAAAGATATAACAACATCATTTATTTTCTAGGAAATGAATCTTAATAAATATTGTGTAAATGTTATAAAGGAACATGATCTTAAATTTTCCATCAAATTTGAAATTCGCCTATGCTTTAGGTTCCACAAATTTAATTTTTTCATAAAAATTGGACAAATGCGCTGAGGACTAATTTTGAAAATGTGGTGCATGGCTGTCAGCTCCTCACAATCAGGTATTGGGTTAAGAGCTCCAACGAGCACAACCCTTCATTTAGTTGCCATAATGAAGTTTGGAATCCTGAACAGACTGTTGGGCATAGTATTTAACACAAGTGAATATGGCATCAAGTCACCATGCCCCTTATCCTAGAAACTGCAATAAGACATATGGTGCAAGCATTATCTAGAGCGATTGTAGGCCACTGTTAAATCCCATGCCTTAAACTTGGAGAGGCATTGGGAACTTCCAAGCTGGAATGCTGCAGTGTCAGAAGGAATTTCCAGTAAGCAGTAAAATGCTTAGAGATTAGAAATCACACCAATGGAGAAAACCCTCTTCCCTTAGATCATTAGATGTCATGTTGGGCTATATGGTCTAGTTATGTAGTGAAATATCAAGAGTGATACATTTCTCAACGTTTAAGATAAAGTGATCATGTTTCATAGACCTCAAACTACTCTTCTTTTTAGTGGACAAGGTTTTCCAAGCTTGGTTCTTGTAAATGTGTAAATCTCTATCATGTTAATAATAAATTAACTTCAAAGGTAAAAGTGTATATTTATAGGATATGGTTATTCAAAATTGATTGTTAAAAATAAAGAAGTAACCGAAAGTATAGCTCCAAAATTTTCGATCTGCATCATAACTTGCATATGTGAAAGAGGCCATTTCATCATAGATAAGATGGGATAAGTTTGACTACTAATCGATCCATCAATTTGTATCTTTGCAAGGGAGTCAGTTAAGGATTTCTGTTTAAAGGTAAGTCATGTAACTTGTGCAGAACTGAACTGGATTATGACATTGAAGTAAATTGCAAAGACTTGCTTTATACTAACATGGCATAAAAATTGTTTTACTAAAATATATGATGCTTCAGCCAGTGCAAAATGGCCCTTACGCATTTGGGAGTATTTCTCCTTCCAAAATTGAATTCTGTTATTATTTCATTTTTTTTTTCTCGTGAAGGTAGATTATATGTTTGATGAGATAAGTTAATTCATATTTTGTTTATTACAGATTAAATTCTCTGTTTTTGGTGCAGGCAACTTGTTTGCTCTGTGGCTCTTCTAGGATATGGTTATTCAAATTGATTGTTAAAAAGAAAGAAGGAAACAGAAGTATATCTCCAAAATTTTCAATCTACATCATAACTTGCATATGTGAAAGAGGCCATTTCATCATAGATAAGCTAGGATAAGTTATGTGAGAACTGACAATTGCCCAAGACAAATGAATAGCGACTGCTGAAGGACGGAACCTTGGGGAATTGCACAGAAAAGACGGGCTGCTTGAAAGAGTACATAACTTTGGAAAATTTGGCAGAATAGATGATTAAACGAATGACAACGATTGACGAAGTAAATAACCTTGGCTAATTTGACGTGAAAGGTAAAGATGCACGTGGAAGGATTCCATTTGTCTGATAGAAGAGGAATTTACTACAATGTAGAGAAGGTGTGTTCCTTGATAAACGCCTATGGCTTAAAAATGTGGGAAAATTCTGAAGCTTATTTAAACATTCAGATATAGCATGCAATCACTTGAGCTTACTTAAGGTGCAAATTAGTCATCGATTGGAACTCCAAGTGGAACTCAGAAGAGGCCGGGCACTTTTCCCTCACTTTAGGATGGCTGGTTAGTGGTTACCAACAAAAGGGCATTTCCGTGTCTTCACTATGTCTAGAATGTATTATGAGTATAGAATGGTTCAGGGACTTTTTTATATCTCTATCTCAAGGATTTTTATGATGTTGGATATTGCATATTTATGGGACAGAGAAATCCGGTGCTAAATGCAAAAAAAATACTAATTTACCCAGTTTCAAAGGTAGTTGTGAAACAAGAATACAAATTGTGATTTCCATATCTATCTGTAGAAATCAAAAGAGGTTCTGTATTTATATAAATCTGTTCTTTAGTTGTTTTCTGAAGCTGGAAAGTGCATATTTATATAGCAGTATTTTTTTTAGTCTAGTTTTAGATGCAAGAGACGAGATGTCACTACACTTTGTGGGGAAGATCTGGAGGCTGATAATGGCTTTAATTTGTAGATCTGATTTGCAAAAGAAAAATAAAGAGCTTTGTACAGATAATTATGGTGGCTTAAAGGTGGTACAAGTGCCTATATTTTGTAATGGGCATATGGGATGTACTGAGACTTAATTGTAGGTTGTTGTAATTTGGAAATGAACATAAATAAGGATTAAAATTACGATCATTACTTACTTTCTACTTGTTGTTATATACTTCAGAAATATGTAATGAGAATTTACTAATGTAGATAAATTCAAATATTGTGGGGTTTGGGATCAAGTGGTTTTAACTCTCCCAACAAGAGAGAAAACTTATCAACAACATGCCTTTTTTCTATTGGCTTCTTGAAGACAGTTGGTTGTCTCAGAATGTAAAAAACAAGATCAAGCAAGTAGGGACAAAGTACTGTATAAGATTTCATGAAGCTAGTCATGATATGGCATATATTGGCGAGAAAGAACATAATTTTATGATCGTGGCTGGACAAAATCTCAAAAAATTGCCACATATTCAAGATGAGGATAGCAAGAAAAGGATATCACTTGTATCTAATTTTGTTGACTATCTAGATACCCATTGAGTTCACACGCTGAAAACCTGTAAGTCTGATGATATGTTGTAATCCAATGCAACTGGTTCCATCAGGATTTGTGGTCAACTTGATCTCTCTAAATGTTTTCAATCTGTTAAACATGTGGCTGTATTCAATACCAACCTATCTGGGGCAACGTAGAATAGTTGAGTTTCTTACATCAAGTCATCTCCCCATCCGGAATTTGGCAGAAAAGATATGTCATATTTGTAGACTTCAAGTTTTCAACATTTCATACTATGAACAGCTAGAATCATTTCCTTATAAGTTGGACATCTTAAAAATTGGACATAGAAAATGAAGAATTGCATGGGAAAAATATCAGTTGGAAAAGAGGTTTGAGATCCCACAAGAGTTTATCTTTGAAATTATGTCTTCATTGTCTCCCAGAAGCTCAAGAGAAAAAAAAAACTAAATGGTAAATCCCTTCTTGAGAGAATCACTTCCAATCAACTACAATGTATAATTAATTTTTAGAAGTTGAAAATTCCTTTTTGTCTAACTCCAGTTTTACGAATTTGTGACTTGTTAAAGAGATAAATACAGATACATATTAGCTTCCAATCAACCATCATGTGTTGGAAAAATCATGTTTGCAATGTGGAAGAATTTCTATCTTCTTCGCCAGAGATGGGAGTTGTTGTCCCGCTAATTGCATCTTTGGAAAATTACTAGTCAAATATCTAAACTTTAAACAGGATATCCATCAAACTTGAAGTGGAGAATAATGATGAAATCCTCTGTATTAATTTCATTGATGTGTTTTTCAAACATCTATGAGGCAAGCATGAGTTACTCAATGTCACTTCTATCGTGCATTCCAAATGGAATTAAAGGGAGTGTCCAAGTTGCATAAAGTACCTTCTAAGAAGATACAATAGTCTCACAACAATCACAAAAGGAGAGTTTCATGTGAAAGTAAATTTCATCTTCTTAGGAGTCTAATAGTAACAAAGGAAACGATGGATAGAACAAAGGTTCAAAGAAGCCATCTTTTGAACGTAATGGGAAGAAGAATTGCATTTATCAAAAGAGCTATGTCCACCCCACCGATAATTGTTACAAGCTTCATGCTAAGAAGGATAAATATCTACCTAAGTTGCAACAACAACAGAAGGGGTTGGTTTAAACTTCAAAATTAGCAACACTGCAAAATAATTAATTCATAATATTAGAGCAATCCTAGGTTTTTCTAATTGAGATGTTGCCTTTAAGACATGAAATTAAAAATAAAGACCAAGGTGACCCTAAACAACAATGGTTGACAACTCATTGGATTTGAGTTGTGTTCCCTATAAACTTAAACAAAAGAGATTTCTTAAAAAACCTTGACAACTTATTTGATTTGGTCTAGAAGAAGGGACACAATTGGTTTTTGAAGTTTGAAAGCATACTTAACCCATTTTATCACTACCATTAAGTCATTAAAGACTTGAAGCTTTCCACAATTTAATTAATGGAAAATTTTAAGAGGATTTTAGGGCAGACCAATACCTAGATGTTCTTTAAAATAAACTCAAAGAAAGATTCCCACTATAGGTGCTACCTCACTTCAAGCCACATGGCATGCCCATTATTTAGAGCTTGGTAGATGGTATTTGGTATTGAATAGGATTCAAGTGGGCATTAAGTTTTTTGGGTTTTCTTACAAAAGCACTATATATCTTCCCATTTATGCCATTGTTTTTAAAGGCATTACAAGTAACTTCATCCTTGAACCAAGCTCTCTTTGGACTTCTCTATTTGAAGTTACTCTTAGAAATATCAAATACTTGTCAAACCTCTCCAACTGAAACAATAATTCTCATATGGAAAAAGTTGATTTGATCTTTGCAATTGTTTCAATCATCTATTGATGGATTGGATGATAATGAATCGTGGCTGGTAGCTCATTGTATCATCTAAAACAATATCATGGGTACTGATATTGTCTTCAATTGTGTCAATTGATGTATGATGGATTGATAATCGTTAGTTTGGCTACTTATCATACACTATCAAGAGTGTTCACTAATACTGTGTTATTACCTTGAATTATCAAACATGATTGAAACAATTGCAAACAATTGCAAACATGATTGAAACAATTGTTTCAATCATCTATTGATGGATTGGGTGATAATGAATCGTGGCTGGCAGCTCATTGTATCATCTAAAACAATATCATGGGTACTGATATTGTCTTCAATTGTGTCAATTGATGTATGATGGATTGATAGTTGTTAGTTTGGCTACTTATCATACACTGTCAAGAGTGTTCACTAATACTGTGTTATTACCTTGAATTATCAAATGTATATATATACTGAAATCTTTTCTTTTACTCTTCTTGATGTTCTTTTCTGCATTTGTGAAGTGCAGGAAATGTCTTCAAATTTGTACCATTTTTGCCAAACCATATAGTGATATCATGTCTACTCCTTGAACAGGACTTTTGTTAATGTGAGAAGTTAGAACTATATAAACCGTCGTCAAATGTTTGTTTTCCAAGCTGCTTTGACAACCTATGCTAGCACAATTATGAACTTTGGAACCACATGGACAGCAAGTAATTCCAGATTATGACTACACATTGGCTTCTTTTCTTCATCAGATATATTTCTCCAATGCAATGGCATTTAATTTTCTGATTTTTCAATACATTGAAGTGCTCCATTTTTTTTGTCTCACTTCAATGTTACACTTTTTTTCCTCGCTTCCCCGCTAACAACTACCTTAACGGCGTATTATTGCACCTTCCTTGGGGCAATTGCTAGTTGTAATAACATAGAATATTCAGTTACTTGAAGAATCTGAATGCCAATATGTTTGAATTCTTGAAGTAATTTGGCCTTGAAGGAATTAGGAGTTTCCGCTGTAGCAGGATGAACAAGAACATAGGTTGGGTAGCCCAGTGAAACGTTGGATTTTTCCATGTATTTCCCAATGTATCCGGTGCCTCCAATCATCAAAACCTTACTGACACCAGATCAAGGGAAGATTTCTCAACCCCCGCCATCCTGCAGCCTTGAGCTAACAAAGAATCAGCTAAAGAACTCGATCCTTGGCATACAAAATGGCACAGCAGAGCACTCCAGAGTCCAAACCCCTTGACAATAGATCTTGATAGCTGTAGATATTTATAGGGAGGAGGGTGTACGACATATTAGTAAAGCTTAAAATATACATAGATTAGATTAACTGAGATGTTATGCATAAACTAATTGTACATAGATTAATGGAGATGCTACGCATAAACTAATTGACAATTATGCATTTTATGGTCATGGTATCTTGTACGGCACCAAATTCATATTATGGCAATGGTATATTGTTATGGTTCATCTTTCATTTAAATAAGGTTAAGTTAGAGGGTGGTTAAATAAACCAGTAACAATTTATTTTATTTTTTTATATTATTTTTTGTTTTTTTATTATTAAATAGTATTTGTTTTTGTGTTTATATTAATTTTAACAATTTAGTATGAATAATAGATATAAAATTATATATTTTAGAATTTATTTAACAACAAGCTATCTTCATAAAACTAAGTAGTTGGTTGTGTTTAGAGCGCCTGCAAGAACCTGTTACCCAAATACAATACAATAGGAGAGCATGAGCGGACCTAATCGACAATGCGCATGCACATCCTAGACACGCGCATGTGCTCTTGCTTTGACAGTGGTAAACCTCCACGCCGGATTGCCAGCGTGGGCAATAGGAGCGCACACGTGCATGTAGACGCGCTCACGTGCCTATGCATGCACGCACATGTGGATGTGCACGCGTGATCACAAACAGGGACGCGCGCACGTCCCTGTGTTTAAAAAAAACACAGTGACCATTGGTTTTTGTCTTATAGCCACCCACGAGCGCGCAAGGAGGAGACAACGACCCCCAAGGAGTCAAAATTGACCCCCAAGGAGCCCAACGGATTTGTGCAAATCACTTAAAACGATGTTGGGGTAAGGTAAAAAGAGTAGGAATGCAAATTTTTTTGTTTATTTCATTGTTTTCATTGTTTTTAAAATAAAATACAAAATTAAAAAAAATTGAAAATCAATTGAAATTGGCAAAATTTGATAGTGCGAGTACAAATTCCCTAACCACAATGACAAATACCAATGAACCATCCCAAGAAAGGAATGAAACAAAACCAAACAGAGGACCCAAACCTTGAATTAAAAGAAGAAAACCCTGAATTAAACAAAGAAGAAAACCTTGAAGATGAATTACGCAGGGATTTAAACCAATTAAAAATTTTGAGTGATGAATTGAAGAACATGAGGGAACCCTCTCGGGTTTCCCTGGCCACATCAATACAAAAAATTATAGAATCTATCAACATTTCCCACAGTGAGATAACCAGTTTGAGCGAATATAAGGCTCTAATGAGAGAGCATTATAGCACTAGTATATCTAAAGAGGATATAAAAAACCTGAATATCACAAAATTCCAACTGTGGAGCAAATTTACAGATCCTAGAACAAGACACCCTCCATATGTGAGGAAGAGGCGAGTTTGCATGGACTAGTGTAATTACCAGCCATGGAGAGAAAACTGGAGGAAGAGATGGTTCATGGTTTTCGACAAGTCTCCATGCAACAATGTTGAGGTCCCACAATATTTTCTCAGGAAGATGTGGGCTGAGTTTATGTTAGGGTTCCATGTGAACTACTTCGACATCACTGAGTTCCAGGACGTCGATTTTGGCTTAGCCAGAGATCGACCTCATGCCCACTGGAACCAACTCAGAGGACCTCCTGCACCTAGGCGAGAGCAAAACCTGCCTCCTCAACCCCATGGGTTAGCCTAGCGGGCTAGATGAGATCCATGAGTCTGTTAGATGTGCCACACGACACATTCTCAAGCATACCACATTTGTGGCTATGTCCTCACAGAGTGAGTAG
>LPNX010473193.1:0-53085 GCA_001517045.1 Pseudotsuga menziesii
GCACGGAAATCCAACTGTAGCTTAGCCTGGATAATCACTACCTCTCTCGACGCATGAGATTAATTAGGTTATATTATAATGAAATTTAGAGAGCTGGAATTGCTCAGACTTGTTAGGTTGGCTGTGGTATTTGCAGGTGGTTCATGATGTTGATTTGCAGAAACTCCCTGTGAGATTTGCCCTTGATAGAGCAGGGTTAGTGGGGGCAGATGGTCCAACACACTGTGGTGCTTTTGATTTCACCTATATGGATTGTTTACCCAACATGGTTGTAATGGCTCCTTCCGACGAGGCAGAGCTCATGCACATGGTGGCAACCTCTGCAGCAATCGATGATCGTCCAAGCTGTTTTAGATTCCCCAGAGGCAATGGAGTTGGTGTGTCTCTGCCTCCAAACAACAAAGGAACCCCTCTGAAGGTTTTTCCCTGAAGCTCACACTTTTGGGTTACTAGTCAGTGCAAGAATATAAGCCTCACTCTGCATATCCTTCTATGCCAGGAAATTTCGAAGTAATGAAATATTTGATGTAGTTAGCAAATATTTAGAGCTTATATAACTGAGAGATATATATGCATTATAGGACAGCTTGTAAAGTCTAAATGTCATTACAGGACAGCTTATGAGTTTAAGTGGAATAATCCATATGATGTGATTTCGCTCGATATTATTAGTCTCCCTCCTCCTGAATTCCGCTGACTTTTTTTGGTTTGTGTGAAACAGATTGGCAAAGGCAGGATTATTCTTGCAGAGGGTACTCATATTGCCATTCTTGGCTATGGTTCAATAGTCCAAAATTGCCTTGCAGCTAGGGAGGTGCTAGCTGAGCAGGGCATATCAGTTACTGTTGCTGATGCTCATTTCTGCAAGCCTCTGGATGGGGACCTGATTCGGAGATTGGTGAAGGAACATGAAATCCTTGTTACTGTGGAAGAAGGTTCCATTGGAGGGTTTGGATCTCATGTTTCCCACTTTCTTGCATTGCATGGGATTCTTGATGGAAAGCTCAAGGTAGGCTCTTTGCATCAATCTCCCTCTCCTTCATTAAACTTGAATTGTAAGGCTAAATCATCATGCTAATTATTGTATTATCATTTTTCTTTTGCAGTGGAGACCAATGGTGCTCCCGGATCGATATATTGATCATGGATCTCCCAAGGACCAAATTGAAGAAGCAGGTCTGTCATCAAAGCATATAGAAGCCACCGCCATGTCACTAATAGGAAAACCTCAGAATGCTCTACAGTTCCAGTGATAGAACATTCTTCCTTGATGCAAATCAAGGAACCATGAGATCTTATGTAATAATAACCATGTGTAATGATAGTCCATGATACACATACATCCACTATTTATTTATTTACAATAACTTTGAACGTTACAATGACAATTATTTCCAGCATTCTCACTATGCATTCTGTGAACTGATCTTCCCCTATCTGTCAAATCCTTCTTAAAATACACTTATTTGTATTTTAAGAAGGATTTGAGAGATAGGGGAAGACCAGTTCATAGAATGCATAGTGAGAATCTATTAATCCTGGAATGCAAATGAAACATAATTTCATGTGAAGCTATTAAGAAACCACTAATTAATTTGATGAACACCCTTGTTCAAGCATGGATAATCACTGTAAAACAACATAATTACAGGATTACCTAAAGGCAAAGCATGGGACAAGGACAATAGAGAATAAGCTTTTAAAAAGAAAAAAAAAAGTCTTCATAAACTATGAGACAATTGAAGAAGAAAAGAATGGGGTAAAACGAGAGTCACTTACTGAACCTTGAGATGAAATAGCATATTTCATCATAAACTGCGAGGAGGAAATGAGTTTAATCTATGCCTACCACTTCAGATTCTTAGACCAATTAAGAAGAAACACTGGTAAAAGCAGTAGAACAGACTTAGTATCCCTCATTTTCTGTTGGCTTCACTGATGGAGATGAGTTTTCAATTCTAGACTGGAAAAACAGAGGAATTAGCCCACCATTTCCTCATTAAAATGATTTTCAGTGGAGTCTTAAAGGATAAAATTAAGAACCTTGCTGGGTTACTTTCCTTTCATTTATTTGTGCCTTATCCCGTTAGAAACCCAAAAGCATAGGTGGGTTATATATGATATAAGCAACAGTTTACAATTTAGCAGGACGAGCAACATGTGAATTGCTCTCCTCTGATGAGTAATAAATGACTCGGTTTTTAGTAGCATGTGAGTGAACCAGCGGTGTAATGAATCCTGGTGATTGGGTAAGAAATTGGATAAGCACATAATCAGTGGGCGACGTGCTTCTTATTCTCGATGGATCGGACCGGATGGGTGGTATCAACATGGGCAGGTCCAGATTTATATAGATCCAGTTTCTCAATTTGCCGCTACGTGGATGAGCAGCCTGTAGGTAAACCCAGCAGCGGTAGTAATGGGTGAATCATGGTGATTGGATCAGTAATATACGTTGATTGTATCGAGGAATTGGTTCCAGGACATGCATGGTTCGAGGTTAAGGTAAACTGGTTTCATTTTTTTATAATTTTTTTTAAAAAAATAGTCACAAGCGTCGCTTAAGCGACGGCTCCCAAATGTTGCTTTTCCGATGCTTATTTGGGATATCCGTCGCTTAAACGACGCTTATTTTAACCTCCGTCGCTTATACGACACTTATAAATGTCTCTTTTCCGACGTTTCTTCTTAATACCGTCGCTTATCCGACGGCCATGTTGTCGCTTAACCGACGGCATGAGGTTTAATTTCTCAAAAAACTTTCACTACCGTCGAAAACAAGCTGTCGCTTAACCGACGCTTGAAATTTAACCGACGGTTAGTCAGGTGTCGCTTAACCGACGGTTATTCAGGTGTCGGATAACCGATGACAAGTTTTCGACGCTTAAAAAAAAATCACAGTGTCGTACATGCGACAGGAAAGTGTCGAAAATCCGACATGACAGCCATCGGATTTTTGGTCAAAATGTAGTAGTGATCTAGAGAACACCAATCTTCTCCCTGATGTAATCAAACTTCATCCTGGCCAATGGATTCGTCAATACATCAACTATCTATTCCTCCGTCGCAACATACTGGAGCTTCACTGCTCCCCTCTACACCATATCCCTGATATAGTGATACTTGATCTCGATATGCTTTGACTTGTCATGGAACACTGGATTCTCTAACAACTTCACACAACTCTAGTTGTCACAATGTATGCAAGTAGCATCCAACTAGAGATCAAATATATCAGACAGTACCTTTTACAGCCATACTGCCTCACAACCAGCTGAACAAGATGCAGCATACTCTGCTTCAGCTATACTGAGTGCCACACAGGATTGCTTCTTACTAAACCAAGAGATCACACCTAATCCCATACTGAAGCAACATCCTGAATTGCTTTCTTATCAATGGCACTGCCTACCCAATCTGAATCAACATAACCCTCCAGGTTAATCTTTTGATTCACATCATACTTGATCCCATAATCAACTGTACCCTTTAGGTACCTCAGAATATGCTTTGCAGCAATCAAGTGAACATGTCTCGAATCTGTCAGGAACTGGTTCAAGGTGTTCATAGCAAAGCAAATATCTGGTCTCATGTTCGTTAGGTACATCAATGACCCAATCATCTGATGGTACATCGTAGCATCAACCGACTCTGATGAAGCATCATTCAATAGCTTCAGGTTTGATGCCATAGGTGTGGCCATATCCTTAGAGTCCATCATCCCAAACCTCTTTAGGATCTCTACTGCATACTTCCTTTGTCCAAGGAAGATTTCATTTGTACTCTACCACACCTCCATACCTAGAAAGTAATGCATCATCCCCAAGTCCTTCATTTCGAGCTCAGCAACAATCTTTCTCTTTGTATCAACAATCAACCCATCCGTACCTATCACAAATAGATCATCTACATATATTAGAAGCATCACTGGGTTTCCATCTTCAGCCTTGTAGTAAAGGATGGAATCTACTTTACTCTTGGTAAAGCTCAAACTGGATAGAAAGCTATCAATTCTACCATACCAGGTCCTAGGTGCCTATTTCAAACCGTACAGGGCTTTCTTTAATCTGCATACATGCGACTCTCTATCATGTGTCTCAAAACCGAGTGGTTGTTCTACATACACTTCCTCTTGTACTAGACCATTCAAGAAAGTAGTCTTGACATCCATTTGGTGTATCTTCCATTTCATTACTGCAGCTAGAGCAAGTACTGATCTAATGGAAGTGTATCTGGCTATAGGTGCAAAGGTTTCTTCATAGTCTATTCCTTATTTCTGAGAGAAACCCCGAGCCACAAATCTTGCCTTATACTTTTCAATGCTACCATTTGCAGCATGCTTGATCTTGTAGATCCATTTGGAAGTTACAACTCACTTCCCTTCTGGTCTTGGGACAACATCCCAAACATCATTCTTCATGATCGATTGACATTCTTCGATCATAGCATCCTTCCATTCTTTCCATTCTACCGCTTCTTCATAACTAGAAGGTTCTTTATCAATGAAATCACATAGTAAAGCTACATACCCAGAGTAGGATCTGGTCCTTTTTCTTTCTTTGTGATTCTCTTCTGGAGCCCCATATCTTTTCGCAACTTGGATAAGTTCTTGTACCCAAGCAGGTTTCCTCTTACGAGGATTCTTCTCTAGAGGTGGATCTACAGGTCTTTGTGGTTCTTCAAATTCTTGATCTTCTTCTTGAATTTCTTCATTCATGGTTGTATCATGAATTTTGGGTGCTTCTACTTCTATTGGTTCTTCAGCAGGTATCTTTCTGGATTTGTTGTAAGCTATGTCTTCATCAAATGTCACATCCCTGCTGATGTCAATCTTCTTGTATCCTGCGAAATAGATTCTGTAAGCCTTCAAGCTTTCAGAGTATCCCAAAAATATACCCTTCTTTCCTAAAGGATCTAATTTTGTCCTTTTCTCCTTTGGAATGTGTATGTACACAAGACAGCTGAATATTCTGAGATGGTTGACTTCTAGTTTCTTGCCAGAGAAGACTTCTTCAAGAGTCTTGTTCTCGAGTACTCTATGTGGAGTACGATTTTCTACATACACCATTGTTCTCGAAGCTTCAGCCCAAAGATGCATAGGAAGATCTTGATCATGAAGCATGGCTCTTGTAGCTTCCATGATGGTTCTATTCTTTCATTTCGCAATCCCATTCTGTTGTGGATTATAAGGAGTGGACAACTCCCTCTTAATCCCTGATTCTTTGCATATCTCTTTGAATTCATTCGAAGTGAATTCTCTGCCATTATCTGATCGAAAAGTCTTTATCTTCCTTTCAGTGTGGTTCTCGATCAAGGCTTTGAATTCCTTGAATTTGCTGAATACTTCGCCTTTGTTCTTCATGAAGTAAACCCATGTCTTCCTATAAAAATGATCAATAAAATAAACATAATATGCATACCCACTTAGTGTGTTTGATGACATAGGACCGCATACATCGAAGTGAATGATTTCTAGGATTCCTTTGGCTTTGCTTACTTTTTCTGAAAATATGTGGAGGAAGATCCACAAACTAGGAAACCCTAGTTCCCACAGCTGCACAATGTCCTCTTCTTAGGTTATCTTTGATACCATGTTAGTTTTTCAACTTTAAGCTAGCATTATTAGGATCTTTAACTGAGAATAACATCAATCAAACACAAGAGATAATGAACGCAGCGTTTTTCCTCGGGGAAACCATAAATGGAGAAAACCCTGCAACTTCCTCAGAGATAGAATTAACACCAAAATAGTAAAAGCCCAAAACAATAAGTGATCTCCCAACAGCAGTAACCTTCTTCTTATCTAGCCCCAGTGTCTTCTCCTTCCTCAACTATGCGCTACACTTTAGTGTGTATGAGTTGTGTGATAAATAGAGACTCCAGTTCTCTATTTATACTAATCTCAACCTGACTAAAACCCTACCAAGGCCGATCTCTACCAGGAGAGTCCAATAACCCTAGTGCCCTAAAACTGCAGAGACTTTAACCCTTAGACAATTGGAGGGTTACCCACAACAACTTGACATGACTTGTTTACATTATTGATCCTCCCAATTGGAACATTGGGGCATGACAACATGAATCAATTAC
The DNA here is from genome assembly GCA_001517045.1 of Pseudotsuga menziesii. NCBI lineage: Eukaryota > Viridiplantae > Streptophyta > Pinopsida > Pinales > Pinaceae > Pseudotsuga > Pseudotsuga menziesii. The sequence goes on from LPNX010473193.1 coordinate 6,091, forward strand.
ATTATAGATACATCTCAGAATAAACATCGAGTTACAATACATAAGATACATAGATGAATACCTTTCGAAGTTACAAATACATCAACACTTAGTATCTCTAAGCTAGTTGCATGTTGGAGTCCATCTCAGGGGGATCCAGATTTAAACCAGGAATAGTTTCGGGTCATGGTTGGGTGGAACGTGGTAGTTCCCAAGTGATTTGGTCATCAAAGAGAGGTCAAATCTGCATTGAATTGTTAATGTTGGTTATTTAAGTGTGCAGGTGCAGCCATTGATAAAGCTTAAAATTCAGGTATGAAACCCTTGAAGGCCTATTCTATTTCTTTAATAAAGATTATTTACTATTTATGTTAAATAATGGCTGCAATATAATTTCTAACCCTAATGGTTAAGTTTTATGGTTAACAATCTGCTAGGGTTTGTATTTGCAATTTACTAATCATAGGGTGGACAATTTTTATTATATGTTGTTTATGTTCAGGGTTTGTATCTTTCATAAATGTTCTTGTATTAACTAGGTTTTGATCTTACTATTATGTTTATACCTTGTTATCTGTATTTAATACTCTGCTAACATATTCCATTTGTCAACAGAGGCCTGCCCTAAATCTTAAAGAAACTAGTTCAGTAGTAATTAATTAAAATATTAATTAAGTTAACTAATACAAGTATATATTATAAACTAGAAATACTAAGAACAGTTTTCATATAATAAACAAGCTAAAAAAAATATTAAAGACCTTCCAAGGTCTGCTCCACATAATCATTTAAAAACAAAATACTTTACATAACTGGAACAAACATTAAATTTAGTCAGAGGGATATCATGACCATCCATGTAGTCCTTATCAAGACTTTTCCATAAAACCTATAGTATTAACACCTATAATAAAATACCATAAATCACATGCATTATATCTGTAAGGGTCCCATATAATATTCATCATAAAACATCCACCTATAATTTTACCAAGTAAACAATTCATATAACTCTGTATTAATAAACAGAGGCCGTGGTATCGACCCTTATGGGTTACAAATATAGTTCATAAGCAGAATTAAACTCCACATTAAAAATATCTCTATAGTTCTTATTTAAGCAAGGAATCATTCCTCTTAAGAAAAAAACCCTATCTTATGGAAACACAGGTCGTGACATCGAATGCCATGGATGTCCGTGAACCAAGGCCAACATAATAATAACCATAACATAAATCATTACTGAAATCAAAGCGCATAACAAAATCCATAGCTTAATACATAGTATCCTTTCCATTATTACTTATAAAATATTTTACATTTTGGTATCTCCCATGCCCAAATCCTGAAGGTCGTATACCTACTCACACCGGCCACGGCCAAGTTTCCAAATCCAATCTAACACAGTAACAATCACACAGTCACTCTACAGTAACCAAAATGAGATCGTGGGTTTTCCATAACCCTAGTTGTTACGACGATATCATTTTAAATAAACAATTTACATATTACAATGCCAACTAAGCTATCGCAGACGTTGGGAGAGGCACATTCCATTCATGGCATGGCCTACACCCACACTGAACCATTACAAAACCAAATTACAATACACTGTATAAAACACAGTTCCCATTAACGCTGACGCAGAGCATACGGTGGCAAGCCAATGGGCTACGGAACCATGCAACAATGGTGCAGCCCATGGCGTAACGCCCCAAGCTCTAGAAGCTTTCCCAATATAAATTAAAAACAATATAATCAGAGTTCTGTGCATACTTCCAAAACCATAACTATTACAAATATACACAGAGCAAATTCTACAAGCTTAAAGCCACGATCGAACCCAGCAAGTCAACATTCTAAATGTAGCATTAAAGTATCTACACAGTCATGAATTCACACAGTTTAATCTATTAAAATTCTGAACAAAATGGTATATACCAAAACACATTACAATCTTCACATAAAATCCAACTCACAGTATAATTACATACAAGGGGACGAATCCTCTTTTACAAATAGTCAAGTATTAATAATCTTAAATGGAAAACTATGAGCTATGGCACCATTACAAGTAATGGTGCAGCCATGGCTCAAAATTCCATAACTTCCAACGAGAGCTAAAACCCAGAGCAAGCTACATTATAAGCCCAAAAGGAAGAGTCGACAAGTACCATCTAAAACCCCAACCCTGTAAAGAATCCCAACCTAGAAATGCCTAGAACGAGAGGAGGAAAGTAAGATCTTGCTAGAAGGCTTACCATGGCCATGAAGTAGCAACCCCAAATTGAAAGCATAGCTCTATGCAAACCCCACAGTGCCTTCATTTTCACCTGCAAACAAATCAATGATGGCATGAGAAGCATGACCATGCCATGGATTGAAACAATGAAACAATGTGTTTACACTGATTCTGGTCTAGCTTACCTGCAAATCGGTGGAGGTTGCCTCCCTTCTCCAACTACGCAGAGGCCACACGAAACCACAATGCCAAAACCACATAATGCATAAGCAATGAATGCCCAAATACTTTTCCAAGCATTTTCACAAAGCTCGATGGCCATTAACGCATCCATAAACCCTCACCATAAGCTTATGAACTATCATTATATTACATACCAACCAAGTCATAAGTTTAAACCATTTATCCTATAGTTTTGACACCTTCTAATGCTAGAGAAGACTTAATACTAATGACACGATATTTATACCATAGTCTCCCAACCTTATAGTATGCGCAGACCTTAACACTATTGTATAGTTTTTACAATGTTATCCCCTTAGCATCAAAGTATTGTGTTATTACACACCCCTTTACTAGTTCATATATGTAACGTTTGTGCATAGGTGTTTAGTCTAGGTTCTGTATATCTAGGAATCATGGCAAACGTAGTATGCCATGATGCCCTCGCTAGGAAGAACAAGCTTGAGTTTCCAAACTCGTAACCAAGGTAGACCTGCAAAATAGAAACAAGAGAAGTGTAATTAATTAACCAAGAGATAGATAATTAAAAATGGTAAGGACAGTAAGTTAATTGACAACATCTAGCTAATTAACTAAGAAAGATAATTAAAGAACATAGGGATTACCTGAGTCATAAAACGAAACGGTAATAAAAATGCAAGGCGAAACTAGAAGTACAACTAGGAACTGAATTGCTTCAAGTAACCAAATAATCCTGATGTCACAAAGGTAACCTGTAAGTCAATAAATAAGGTGCCTTAGATCAAATGAACTAAGTAAGCCTGCATAATGAAGAATGACCTTACCTCTCAGATTGCCAGGGGAGAACGAGTCTTGCCACTCCACCACTTTATTCCCATCAACAAAGTTAAGTTAGTTTTTATTAAATAAACAAAGTACACATGTGCACGAGAAAAATAATGATCTATACAATTCATCAATTCACCAATAGTAATAAAAAATATGTATCAATAGTTTAAATAACAAAATTAAGACATAAGAAGTAAACAAACTAGTAATCAGTGAATGGATAAGAGATTAACAAGACAGTAAGGGCAATTTCTGAAGAAATCGAAAGTATAAGTAGCACATGTATTTCCGCATGAGTAATGATGATCCCCTTTGGGTAGTTTTCACTAGCCTATAAAAAAAAAAATTCTAATTTTTTGGGACATTACAAGTGGTATCACAGTCCAGCTTCAATACTGAGAGACTTATGGGCACACCAGGAATTCACGCAGAGAGAATAAAGTATGATAAGTAATTTTGTTACTAACATAAATTTTTGCTTCTATTAAATTTTTTTGTATTTCAGGAAAAATTTTACAGCACTGTCCAGTTTATGAATGCTGAGGAAGAAAACAACTGGCCGGAAGAAATTACCACCCCCACTTTGGAAGTGAATTTGGTGGTCGAGCTAAAATCTAATGTGCTGAAAACTTTGCGCAGTCTTCAAGCTGAACTGAAAAGTTTCAGAGAATATAATCTAAATGAAAGAAAGGAACAACAAGCTATAAATGAAGCATTATTGCGTAACATGATGGGAGGGAGCCCGCAAGGTAAACCTACCCAATACACCAACATATCCAAAAGAGAACCGTACCATGAGTGGGCCAATAGCCCAAGAGAAGCAGAAAAAGAATGTACACATGAAGCAACTAAAGGAGATCAGCACAGTGCTGCTAGTGATGACTCACTTTCTCCACAGAGAAAGAGGCAAATAAGTGATGACAGTCTTCAGTGGGAGTTTCAAAAAATAAGATCCATGACCTATGAAGGTGAAGAAAATATAGGAGAGAAGGCTGAATAATGGCTACTGGGAATGACTAAATATTTCAGGTTCATAACTATTCAAGTGTGATGTAGGCTAGGCTTGCCGTCTACAACCTGAATGGTAAGGTAGCAAGATGGTGGCAAGATTCAAAGCACACCAAGAAAGAGGAGCTGCGAGAAATAAGTTGGGAAAACTTCCAAAATATTTTCCAAGAAAAATACATGTCAGAAAGGTTTTTTTACTTCAAGGTAAAATAGTTCCATGAACTGCGCATGGGCTCCATGACTATGGACGCATTTATAAATAGATTTCTAGATCTGCTGCATTATGTACCATATATCAAAGAAGATAAGGTGAAGATCCAACATTTCCTAGGATGTCTTCCTCCTAGTTTTTAGGACATGATTGAATTCGACATGCCAAAGACTCTGGATACTGCACTACACAAGGCCCGACTCTGTTATGAGCATGGGAAGCTACGGAAAGAAAACCAGAACCAAAACAGAGAAAAGCCTAGAAACGTTTCTAATAACCACAAGCCTGGGTCAAACCCACAGCCTTATAGAGAGAAAAATAACATCTTTCAAACGAACAAGAACTTCAATGAAATTGGTATGAAGCCTTATGTACCAACTCCTGATGGTAATAAGCAAGTCGTGAGTGGAGCTAATGCTACCCCTTTAGCGATCAAGTGCTTGAAGTGCAACGGGCCACATTATGCCTGAGATTGTAAGAACAATAACAATGGAGTCTTCCATAACCTGCAAGAAGAACCTACGATTGAGGATATAGCAGGAATCCCATGAATCTATGCAGCATTAGATGGCCGACAAGCAGACCACCAAGCTACAATGGTCGAGATCGAAGGTAAGATCTTGAGCACCTATGTTTCAATACTTATTAATCCCAGTGCTTGCCGTAGTTATGTTTAATATTGTTGATTTATGCAAGTTAGGCAAAGTAAATCATGTTAAACCTTGGCTGGTACATTTAGCCACCGGTACGAAATGGAAGGTTTCAAAAATTGTTAAAGAATGTGAAGTAAACCTAAATGGTTTCCTTACTAAGGTCAACCTAAACATTATACCTTTAGGATCTTACGATATTCTTATCAGCATGGACTGGTTGGAACAGCACCATGTCATGCTCAATTGTCTATAGAAGTCTATGTTATGTACTAATAGCCAAGGGAGCCAAGTGAAGGTTCAAGGCATCCCAAATAAAGTTTCTGTAAGACAAATATCTGCCTTACAAGCGAAGAAGTGTGTTATGAAGGGCTACAAGTTGTTTGTGGTGAACATCTGAGACGTAGAGTCTGATAGAGAACAATGCATAGAAGACTTCCCTGTTCTTGAAAAATTCAAGGATGTGTTTCCCAAGGAAATTCCTAGATTACCTCCGAATCGAGACCTAGACTTTTCCATCGAAGTAACCCCATGATTAGTTTTGGCCTCCAAAGCCTCTTACCGCATGAGTGCACCAGAATTGGTGGAACTCAAACTGTAGTTGCAAGAGTTAATAGAGAAAGGGTATATCCGACCCAGTGTGTCCCCTTGGGGAGCACCGATTTTGTTCGTAAATAAGAAGGGCGGTACGATGCGGATGTGCATTGATTACCATCAGTTGAACAAAATGACTATAAAGAAGCATTACCCACTCTCTAGGATCGATGATTTTTTTGACTAGGTGGGAGGAGCCAAAATATTTTTGAAGATTGACCTATGATCCAGGTACCATCAAGTATGGATCTGAGACGAAGATATTCCCAATACCTCCTTTCATATGAGGTACGGGCACTACGAGTTTGTAGTGATGTCGTTCGGGTTGAACAATGCACCCATAAACGTTATGTGTATGATGAATATCATATTCAGTAAATATCTGGATAAGTTTGTACAAGTCTTTATTGACAACATTCCGGTTTATTCCAAGAATAAAGAGGAACACGAAGAACACCTTCACATAGTACTTCGAGTGTTGAGAGAACACCAGCTCTATGTTAAATTTAGTAAATGTGATTTTTACAAACCACAAATACAGTACCTAGGTCACATCATATCCGAGGCAGGAATAGCTGTGGACCTAGAAAAGATTTGAAAGGATTAGCCTACTCCAACTAGTGTCACTGACATTACATCCTTTTTGGGTTTAGCCAGGTATTATCGAAAGTTCATTGAGAACTTCTCGAGAATCGCTTGCCCCATGATGGATTTCCAGAAGAAAATGAACAAGTTCTTATGGACTGACAAGTGTGAAGAATGTTTTCAAAAGCTTAAGCAGCTTTTGATGACTGCACCAGTGTTGTGGATTGCGGATCCCGATGGGGATTTCGTTGTATGCATGAATGCAAGCAAGGAAGGACTTGGAGGATTCCTCTTGCAAAATGATCATGCGATCTGTTATGAGTCGCAGAAATAAAAAGAGCATGAGTAGAATTATCCCATGCACTATCTTGAGCTAGTGGCCATTTTCCATGCTTTGAAGATGTGGAGGCACTACCTCATGGGGAGGAAGTTCCTTCTAAAGACTGACACTATGAGTCTATAATTTTTATTCGATCAACCTGATATGAATGCAAGGCAAGCCAGATGGTTGGCTTTCCTGAGTGAGTATCACTTTGAACTAAAGCATATTAAGGGAAAAGAGAACAAAGTTGCTGATGCTTTGGGTTGACGAACTCATATGATATAAGAGGTGACCCTGGGTCAAACTGATGCAGATTTGCATGAGAATATTAGAATGGCCAACAAGGTTGACCTGTTCTATGTGGAAACCCTCAAGAAGTTCCAAGTGGACTGGTTGTTTCAACAACAGAAGGAATACAAGGTGGATGACTCTAGACTACTATGGTCCAAGGATAGATTGCATGATCCAAATGGAGCGGACATTCGGTCCATCATCCTCACAAAATTTCATAGGGCACCCTACTTGGTGTACCTGGGATATCAAAAGCTGATATCTGCCATCAAGAGACAATTTTTTTTGGCCTATGTTAAAGGCCAAAATTGCAATGTTTATTGCGAAATGTCAGGAATACCAGCTAGTTAAATTTGAGCACCAGCATCCTTCAGGATTGTTACAGCCATTGCCCATTCGGAAATGGAAGTGGGAGGTTATCAGTATGGATTTTATTACTATATTATTGAAAAGCAAGAAGAAAAATTATTCCATCTTCGTAGTCATTGACAAGATTTCAAAGGAAGCACACTTCATCCTCATAAAATCAACCTGCAAGGCCATGAACATTGCAGATATCTTCCTAAATTAGATATTTAGATTGCATGGGATACCCAAAGCAATTATCTTAGATCGAGATGTTAAGTTTACAAGAAACTTTTGGAGATATTTATTCTCTGGATTAGAAACACAGCTGAACTTTAGCACTGCTTATCACCCGCAGACAGATGGGAAAGAGTAAACGAAATTGTTGAAGACATGCTTCAAATGTATGTCATGAACAACCCTAGCAAGTGGGAGGATTATCTGCACCTTGCATAGTTTGCATATAACAATGGGTATTAGGCTTCCACCAAGATGAGTCCTTTTGAGGTACTCTATGGATGGAAGTGTAGGATCCCAACTACTTGGGACAGTCTAGTGGATCGGCTCATGTTATGGCCTGGCCTGTTATTGAACTTGGAACAGTTAGTTACCAAGGTCTAGGGAAACCTTAAAGAGGTACAAGACTGTCAGAAAAGTTATGCGGATAAGAAAAGAAAAGATAAAGACTATCAAGTAGGTGATCATTTCTACTTGAAAGTGAAAGCAAAATGGAGCTCATTGAGCTTTGGTAGGTGTGGTAAGTTAGCACCTAGATTTTGTGGAACTTTTGAAATTCTGGCCAAGAAAGGACTAGTGGCTTATGAACTAGCATTACCTACGCACGTAAGAGTTCATAATGTTTTCCATGCATCTTTATTAAAGAAATATGTTTATGACACTAAGCATGTCATTGATTGGTCATTATTACAGGTGGAGCCTGAAGGGGAATATTCCCCTGAGCCTTTGCATATATTGGAAAAGAGAGAAGTGCAGCTTCAGAAGTGCACTCTAGTCCAATTGAAAGTGTAGTGGAAGCACTTTGAGGTAGCTGAGGCTACCTGGGAGAATGAGTCCACCATGAGAAAGGCTCACCCCGCCTTGTTTCATGATATCATTTAGAGTCCCTAGAATACCAAAGATGGTGTTGTACTATGCTGGGAAGGGTGTAATATCCTGAATTTTGGACCTACCATTTATAGGCATGAGCCTATTAATCATGATGTTTATATTGATGTTTTATTTTTATATTGGGTCAAAGACCCCACTGCATATGAACATGATGATTTGCATTGTATATTAGGCGTAAGCCAAATGTTGATGATATATGTATATATATGTTGGTTATGTTGGGTGTGGACCCTGAAGCACATGATTGATGAAATGTTTTGTGTTGGGAGTGGACCCTGAAGCACATGATCGATGAAATGTTTTGTGTTGGGCGTGGACCCTGAAGCACATGATCGATGAGATGTTTTGGGTTGAGCGAGAGGCTCTGGAGCACATAAGTACTTACATTTTTGTTGAGCATAAATCTCTGTAACACATGAAAATATAATTGGAAATGTTGGGAATAAGCTCTAGATCATTCCATGTTGATGTTGAGCATAAGATTTGGAGCATTGGATCCTTGGACATTGTATCAGGGATAATTTTAGGGGCGAATTTTAGCCCAATGGGCTATTTTTCCATGTTTTCTCCCCAAAAAGATTCACCATTTTTCATTTTTTGAAGCCCTGTTTCACCCAATTTTGATGGGGTAAAATTTTTTCACCCTAAAAATCACCAAATTATTATATAAATGATATAAAATCCTTGGAAATTAAATTAGTTTTTGAAAAATATCACCAATCATTTAATAGTTGGGGTTTTAAGAATTGGTAATATTCACCAACATTTATACACTTTTAAATAAGTATGGTTCCGTAAAATCATCTATGCATTGTATCCCTAGGTGTATCGTACAAGTACATCCTAGTATTTAGTGTTGAGCGAGAGCTTTGGAATTGCACTATGTTTGTAACTCCCTGTTATAAGCATTGCGTATGGGCTATGGTAAGCGCTAGGGGTTACTAAAAAGATTAAAATCACCTCTGAGTGAAAACGACTTGAGAATAATATTGATCTCATCATACTTATTTTTAAGTGATTAAATGAAATTTTGAATTTCTGTATTCTCATCAAGTACTAAAAAACTACCACGTTATACGAGAAAAATCCAACATGCAAGGATGTTTAGAGTTACCTACCCTAGTAGACCTGAGCCATCTATCTACTTGACCTTGATGAAGAAGTGTCATTAAGTCTAGGGACCATGATACATGATGCCCGAAGACATAGGTTAACAAGTATTTTAATACTATGTATTTTATACGTAGTATGTAAAAAGAGTTAATTATGATTAATTATATAATTGAATAAAGAAAGAAGAGAACCTCCACCAATTATTATTTATTATTAAAGGATTAATAAATATTGAAATATTTATGAAAGACTAACTAGGAACTAGTTAAAAGTTCCTAGGTTAAGAATTGAAAATTACCCCAGTAAATTAAAAAGGGTTAAATCAAGAAATCAAGGATTTNGAAAAGTCCATCTATAAAGAATAAATGCAAGCAAACGCTCGGGGTTTTGATTTTATCTAGGAGAATTATTATTCTATCTTGTAATGTCCCTCTTGCACACCCTAAGTATTTCATAATTTTGATTGTATATTGTACTTGTCTTCTGGTGAGGAGCTCAAGGCCAAGGCCCCACCAGGAAGACTTTGAAATTAATACTATCTAAATTTTCTGGGAGACTTAAGAGTTGATGATCGGAAACTAAACCCACAAGGGAAAAACACAAAAAAAATATTTAATAAAAATAAAAGAAGAATGGTCAAGGAGCCTTGAGTTCGATAAGCGTAACCCCAGCATCGTATTAACTAGGGCATCCTACACGATTCTCGTGCCGCCATATTTAGCCCCAATTAAAATACAAATATTCAGTTGTTTTCAATTGTATTTAAGGCATGATCTAAGATCCTTCAACCTAGTAACCTTGACAAGAGGGTTGAGGGGTAATAGAAAGAACCAAAAGAAAACAATCCAAAGAATTAAGAGACTATATGTTATAGCCTCCCTAAAAAAAATTAAGAAGAATAAGAATATATCGGTGAGATATATTATAGCTATCTATTATATGGAGTTATCCATATAAATATTAATGGTTATGTGTCTATCTACGAAAGGGGTGATGAAAATATTTCCTACCTGGTAGGAATAGTAAGTCTAGTAAATTATGGTGCATTCCGTTTGGTAGCAGTGATAGTAAATAGTTATAAGAAATTACCCAACAAAGAAGATGAGGTGTGATAGCAAACTGGTCATCTCATCCCAAAAACAGCCATCACTTATGGAAATTTAACGTGGAGATTTAATATCTGGATTTTTCGCAAAAGGAAAGAAATAAAATCAGAACATGCGGGACATTTGGAGATCCTCATCAAGGAGATTTTTCAGGCATGGGTGCCACGTGGGAGGTAGGTTCCTTGCTTTTGGCTCCGATTAAGGAGGGAGGCTTTGGCCTGCGATAGTTAAAAAGAGTAAGGTATGTGTTAGGAAGGGGAACTTAGGGGTTTCTTGGAAGAGGATCCAGTTATGGTTTTGGAGCAAGAGTCTTTTCGAAGGGCAACATTTTCACCTCTAGCTGGTGTCTCTCTCTACCCAAGATGGCATCTGTCGAAGTGAGGGATCATAGATCCATTCTGGGAAGTAGTGTTTTTAGTTTTATAAAACTAAGTAAGACCGTATGGATGTATGTCCTTGTGTGCATTTTTTACCACTGCTAGTTTTATTTGAAAACAGATGAACATATGTGTGTGATCTTAACTATTTTTTCTATCGAAGGGATTTAAATCCATATGTCTCAAAGCTGAACTTCTCTGACTGTAGTTTGAAACTTTTTTGTTGTCTTTGGATCCCAATCTAAAGAGTTTAGAGTGCATAGGTGACCCTTGTGTCCTTAATATGCAAGGATTGTGCCTGCGCCTCCTCTAGAAACGAGACTGTTCTCTCTCTCGAGATCTGAGTCTACCACCATTTTTTCCAGACCCAAAGTGCCTATGTTTTTATCAATAGCCAGTGATCTACCTTTTATGATGGATGGATTCTGATCTAAATCTCCTTTATATATTGCCCAACTGTCTGTGCTTTGTTTTGAATAGGGATCGGCTGGGTCACAGCCCCATCATTTTCTTTTTCCAAGCCATGGTTTTCTCTTTACATGTTATGAACCCAACTTTATCGAGCTCATTCCAGTTCTGTGAGTGCCTGTTATGGAGCGTTTAGGTATAAACTGTATTGACTTTCTCTAACCTGAAATTGAGGTGTCGGAATTCATGCAAACTACCATGAATCTCCTCGATTCATTTTCGATCTGATCATTAATAAATTTTCGAAGTCTGCAATTACTTTTGTTATAAGGTGGGATGTATTCTCCACTGCTTGCGGTTGTTTTCTTTTAGAGTGAACCTGAAGGAACCATTGACAAATTATGGCTACTTGCAATAACCAGATCTGAGGGTTCGTAGCCTCTGATACTCACTTTATCATTATAGCTCGTAATGGGTCTTGATTCGGTACTTTTCCTTTATGATAAAATTTATATATACATCAGCTTAATCTTGTGGAATATGGGTTAGTACTAAGTTGTTCTGCATACAGGATAAGTGTGATGGCTACTTCTCGACGATTCATTCCTTTATCTATATTAAATAAACTATAAGAATATTGTATAACATGAGGGTTTGGTAGATATGTTATGGGTGACGATTTATCCATAGGTGGAATTATTCATATACTCTTTTAATACTTGGAAGTTCAATGGCTTATTAAAGGGCGGATGACTAGTCTCAATAATTTTCCATTGCAAAATTATTTATGTAGTGTTAAAATCCAATACAAGGTAGTTCCATTGGGATCTAAACTGAATGAAGTATTAACCTTTGAACCAATACTCTCGATTAAAGTATGAACTTTTGATTAAATGTATTTCCATCAGAAACTAAAATATATGTAGTGTCAACCTCCAATCCAAGGTAGTTCCTTTGGGATCTAAAATGAGTGAAGTATTAACCTCCGATCCAATGCACCTCCATTGGGTTCTAAAACATATGATGTATATTGGAAAGGATGAAATCCTGGTAGTTGCTGAATGTCAAGGGTGTGGAGTATTGGATTTCTTGTCAGCCACATTTATCATTTTGTTACATTTGGATGTTCGAGCATTTTAGTAACTGAGGGTTGGATGCCTAGTTTTGTTAGTATACCTGAAAGAATTTGTTAGAATTTAGGTCATAGTTTGATCTTAGTAGTGAATAGCTTAGAAGGACTCTCGACAAGAGAGCATATGAGAAGAACAAAAATGAAAGTATGGCGACAATGATGTCGTGGATTGTAACATTTTTAAATGAAATAAATGTCACAATATGTGACGGTTTGGTGGACGTAGCCCGTGGATTGGGTGAACCACGTACTCCGGTGTCTCTCTCTCTTGTATGTGCCTCATGTTTGTTTATCTTCATGTCTTCAGATGTTGTTGGGTCTACATGTTTTACTTTCTTCCTGTTTTTTCTATACGTATGATTTCGTGTTGCAAATGGATTGTAGTAATGTAAATGATAATTTAAGAATGCTGTTGTTATCATAATGTTTTTATCAGAGCACGATGATGATGCACGATGATGATGCAATAGTGGAGGTTATGAATAATAAATTAGGGAGTTTATATTAAAGAAAATTGTCGAAAGTTTGTTTTACAATGCATGTGTTTTGACACTATCAAATTTGAGTGAACATGTTTTATATGAAATGCCATGTAAATCTGCTGCTAACAGTATTGAATCGTCATGTAGTAACATCCAAACAAACATTTCCCCCTTTTTGCACATAATGACATTGAGGTATAAGGGGCTAATTATAGAATTGTTTTTAAGGACACCTTAAAGATGAAGTGTGGGTGTACTACACCTCTTAAGTCACAAATGATAATATATCAGAATTATATTAGAATGACTAATGTATGGTTGATGGAACATTGTAAAGATGTGCGACTAATCTTAAGGGAGGGTTTCCTCCTATGTCTCCTTGGTTCAATTTAAGATAAACCTTAACCACAGGATATCTACTTAAAATGATGATAGATCTATAACTAAGAACCATTAAAATATATTTATATCTTAGATAAAAATCCATGATTGGGATGGTAAATTAAATCAGGAACCCTTATGATAGTTCGCAAGTAAATGTATGTTAAAATGTGGTTAAAGGAAGTAAGCATGTATTCATAATGATAGTTGATGAATTAAACGTATTCACAAACACATTGTAGGTCACAAAGTGTATGCTATTACTAAAATATTTGCATTAGAGGTGTATGTGTCGTAGTCACCAAATAAATCCTGCATGGGGAAACAAAAGTCTAAAAACGGGACATTGCCATGGGTTATGAAGTTTCATAAATATGTGTCTCAGGAATAATTAACAAGGCTGCATGTTTTTCTTGATAAGCAAATCTGAACCGTGGAGGAATGCTTGAAAGTAGCATTAGGGGTGTGGTTTTTCATTATCTTTTGAAAAATAGATACTCTTTTATATTGGGAGATGTTACATCTTTTGTCTTGATTTGAAATATTATTAGTTATATGAACCTCTTGAAAATTTTACCCCATTAATTCTGCAATTTTCCCTAAGGTATTATGGGTACGTTACAAATGGTATCAGAGCCGGAGTGATAGCACTCGGGCCTATTTGCATTCAACATGTAGGTAGGAAGCATGAATATGAATAGTTCTAACCAATCAAATATTTTTTTGTGTGGATGCATGACAATGATGAATGAGGGGAATAAGTTGTCCGAGTAGGCCTCCAAATATCAAATGAGGTAACAAAGAGGATCAAAGAAATTTCATGGAAAAGGTATAACAAAAGTGGGTGAGTAATTCCTTCATCAAAGCCAAAATGGCTTATGACTCATTCTTATGGTAAGGTATCAAAAATTGGACTAGAGGTATCCCAACAATGTTTGAAACTGGAATGAATTGTTTTGCAGTAGGGTTTTTTATTGGAGTCTATGTATAGTTCTACTTAAGACATCAAATACTGCGGCATGTTAGACTAAAATTGTTACAACTCCTTTTGAAACTTACAAAAAAATATTATGTAAATTTAAGGGCAATTGTAAAGTTATCTGCGAGTTTATATTTTAACTAACTGTCGAAGTTTACTTGCTCCAACTTTATCCTATCTAGTAAATGCAAGTAGAAGTTAAGTGATTGAGGAATAGGTGGTGGCTCCAATTTGAGTCATGAGTTATTCTGGCCTCTCAATTAGGTTCCCTGTCTTGGAAGAATTCTATGCAATCATAACTAGGAAGTTCAACCCACATTCCACTCGAATAAAGGTGGTTTATAAATGCAGGAAAATTATACAAATAATGTGGTCAGAAGCTCCATGTCTACCTAATTTTTGTATTTATGTTTTTCATTAAAATTGTCGGATGTTCATATTAACAATGAAATATTTCCACATTTAGGCTAACAGGATGGTTTTCTAGACTGATTTTGGGATCCTCTTGTTTCTTTATGCATTAAAGACAACTTAAAATAGGTTCACATGACATTTAGTTGTGATATCTAAATAGCAAAGTAATCTTAGGAAATCACGTAAAGGTTGTACAATTGGCTAATAGGAAACAAATTTGAAAACTTCCTTCTAGAGATTATATTCACACATTTTCCTCTGCTTGATTGAAGGAAAAATTTTGTGCTACAAACTTGCAACTGCCTCTCTAAAGATAGTCCCTTTTATGTTTATTTTGTTCTTAAGAAGATTTGACATTTTTATATATCGAATATTTGGTTTGATTTCTTCAGATCTGATGTATGAATACAATATAGATTTGTGTTGTGTAATACTCTATACTCTGCATACTATGTTCCTAGTTGACATATGACTTTAGGAGTATGATCTCCAAATGTAAATATTGTTTGTGTTTGAATTTTCTTAAGGACCAAACCGATTTGGAATCGATCAACATTATTGATGGTGCATATGTGCAAATGGTTGGCTATCCTAATTCACACTTGCATAATCAAAATTTGTAGCATTTTATACATAAATTTGTTTCATGTGTGTCGGTGTTACTCACAAGGGGAAGCTGACAGGTATAAATTAAAATGCATTACTTGCCCACTACTACAACTAGATCGGTACGATTGGTTAGTAGTTAATAATTCTTTACAATATTTCGACACACAAAATTATTTAAATGCCTTCCATCTAAGTCATATCTAGATTTGATGCCTGAAAATTCCTTTCATCGAAGTGTATGAATTTGGTACCGCATTTTAGTTATGATTTATATCCTTCGATCTGATAATGCATTGTGTTAGTTTGAATAGATCTAACAAACATTGTTGTTGAAATTGTTGGTGAAACGTTGGAATTGCCTTAAGTCTGATAACCTGTCAAGGTGTCGAAATTCTGTAAATGCTTTGATTTGGGGTTGGGATATAACTAACAAAAAAAAATTGGCATTTATATGACGCATGTGTGTAACATGTGATTTAGTTGAATGAATCTAAGGGGAAAATATCGTCTCTGATTTATTTTCTTAGCCGAGTCATTTTGAATGCCATAGGATAGAGTAAGATCTTTACTTTAAAATCATTATAGTTTGGATATTTATAGTCTCTGCCTTAATGGTCGAGTTGAATATCTAAGGTCTGAGTGTTGGGAAACTGCTATTGACATTTTGAAAATGATAAGTGAATGATGATGTATAACGTTATGGACTAACTTTGCAGGTTATGCATGAGACACCACCAACTGAAATGGACTGATTGTCTTAAAAAATTCACTACCTTAAATAAGGAAGCTAAACCACTCAAGAATGAGTATTGTTTTATTTTATTATCTTATTATAAATTTCATATTTCAAGGTTTCTGTGAACCAAGGTTTAACTGCAGATTGTGCTGTTATGTACTAACATTGCAGGCGTTACAATGAATCTGACCATCTCATGATCAATGTTAGACATGGATTCTAAATTCCACTTGTAAATAAGTGGTGGTTTATTCTGGATAAGTTATGAGACGGTATGAACCATGAATGATGGTAAAGGTACAATCACTACAACTTAGGTGATGTTGATTAAATGAATGAAAATCATGTTTATCGATAGATGTTATTTAACCATGAGGCCAATGTCATTAATCGAGACAATGACACTAGAGTCATGCGAATCACCAAGGAGTGTGCATTACGAATAGTCCAAGTGAAATTTATACTAAATACAAGCAAGAAAATTTGAATGCCGCAGGAACACCATGGTGTTAGGCAAGTGATTGCCATGAGAGCACATTGGTGTTAGGAATATATGCTGCAAGAGCAAAATGGTGTTAGGAAAGCGATTGCCATGTGAGCACATTGGTTTTAGGCATATGGTGTGGCAAAAAGACCTAGGAAAAACTGGAAATCTGGAAGATAGGACACTCTTTGATGTCACTAAGGAGAAAACTTTTAACTAGTGGTTAAAAGGGAGAGTAACCTCAGAAACTGTCGTAAGTCCACACTAGAATGGAAAAAGGAACTCAAGGGAGTTCAGAAAACATAACGAATGAAAAACATGTTAACGAATTTCTAAGTAAATGGGTTGTCACATGCTTAATGTGAAGAAATGATTTTTCTCAGGTCAAGGATGACATAACTATCAAGGGGTTGGAGATAAAAAAAACCAACACCCAAAGGGTAGTAATTATGTTTTATTGATGGACAAATTACATTATGAATAAAATTGGGTATTATGATACCAATGAAAACTAGAAAATTGCAGATTGTTACAATACAAAGGGATCTATGCCTTTTATTTAAGTTGAATTACAATTTTTGACATAAATTTACGGAATAAAAATTTGGGCTAGACCCAAACCTTGTGGCTGGAAAACTACAGGAATTGAATGAAAACGGCTCGAGAAGATGCAGGAAGATCTCAGGGGATCAGAATGAAAAAGAAGAAGGAAAGAAAAGATGACAAAAAAGAGGAAGGAATTTTTGAAAATACGAACACCGAGGATGGTGTCACTTTAAGGGGGAGAGGATGTAATGTCCCTCTTGCGCACCCTAAGTATTTCATAATTTTGATTGTATATTGTACTTGTCTTCTGGTGAGGAGCTCAAAGCCAAGGCCACACCAAGAAGACTTTGAAATTAATACTATCTAAATTTCCTGGGAGACTTAAGAGTTGATGACAGGAAACTAAACCCATGAGGGAAAAACACAAAAAATATATATATAATAAAAAGAAAAGAAGAATGGTCAGGGAGCCTTGAGTTCAATAAGCATAACCCCGACATCATATTAACTAGGGCATCCTACATGATTGTTGTGTCGCCATATTTAGCCCCAATTGAAATACAAATAGCCAGTTGTTTTCAATTGTATTTAAGCCATGATTTAAGAGCCTTCAACCTAGTAACCATGACAAGAGGGTCGAAGGGTTATAGAAAGAACCAAAAGAAAACAATCCAAATAATTAAGAGACTATATGTTATAGCCTCCCTAAAACAAAATTAAGAAGAACAAGAATATATCGGTGAGATATATTGTACCCATCTATTATATGGAGTTATCCATATAAAGATTAATGGTTATGTGTCTATCTACAAAAGGGGTGATGAAAAGATTTCCTACTTGGTAGGAATAGTAAGTGTAGTAAATTATGGTGCATTCCCTTTAGTAGCAGTGATAGTAAATAGTTATAAGAAATTACCCAACAAAGAAGATGAGATGTGATAGAAAACTGGTCATCACATCCAAAAAATAGCCATCACTTATGGAAATTTAACATGGAGATTTGATATCTGGATTTTTTGCAAAAGGAAAGAAATAAAATCAGAACATGCGGGACATTTGGAGATCCTCATCGAGGAGATTTTTCAGGCATGGGTGCCACATGGGAGGTAGGTTCCCTGCTTTTAGCTCCGATTAAGGAGGGAGGCTCTGGCCTGCGATAGTTAAAAAGAGTAAGGTATGCGTTAGGAAGGGGAACTCAGGGATTTCTTGGAAGAGGATCTAGTTAGGGTTTTGGAGCAAGAGTCTTTTCGAAGGGCAACGTTTTCACCTCTGGCTGGTGTCTCTCTCTACTCAGGATGGGATCCATCGAAGTGAGGGATCATAGATCCATTCTGGTATGCATTCTAGCAATTAATATTTTTAGTTTTATAAAACTAAGTAAGACCGTATGGATGTATGTCCTTGTCTGCATCTTTTACCACTGCTAGTTTTATTTGAAAATAGATAAGCATATGTGTGTGATCTTAAATATTTTGCATATCGAAGGGATTTAAATCCATATGTCTCAGAGCTGAACTTCTACGACTGTAGTTTGAAACTTTTGTGTTGTGTTTGGAGCCTGATCTAAAGAGTTTAGAGTGCATAGGTGACCCTTATCTCCTTCAAATGTAAGGATTGTGCCTGCGCCTCTTCTAGAAATGAGACTATGCTCTCTCTCGAGATCTGAGTCTGCCACCATTTTTTTCAGACCCAAAGTGCCTGCATTTTTATGAATAGCTGGCGATCTGTCTTTTATGATGGATGGATTTTGATCTGAATCCCCTTTATATATTTCCCAGCTATCTGTGCTTTGTTTTGATTAGGGATCGGCTTGGTCACGACCCCATCATTTTATTTTTCCAAGCCACGGTTTTCTCTTTACATGTTATGAACCCAACTCTATTGAGCTCATTCCAGTTTTGCGAGTGCGTGTTATGGAGCATTTAGGTCTAAACTCTATTGATTTTCTCTAACCTAAAATTGCAGTGTGGGAATTCATGCAAACTACCATGAAGCTCCTTGGTTCATTTTTTATCTGAGCATTAATAAATTTTTGAAATGTGCGATTACTTTTGTTATAAGGCAGGATGTATTCTCCACTTCCTGCAATTGTTTTCTTTTAGAGTGAACCTAAAGGAACCGTTGAAGAATTTTTGCCGCTTTCAATAACTGGATCTAAGGGTTTATAGCCTCTGATACTCGCTTTATCATTATAACTCGTAATGGGTCTTGATTCGGTACTTTTCCTTTATGATAATATATATATATATATATAAGCTTAATCTTGTGGAATATGGGTTATTAGTAAGTTGTTTTGCATACATGATAAGTGTGATGGCTACTTCTTGGTGATTCATTCCTTTGTCTATAGTAAATAAACTATAAGAGTATTGTATAACATGAGGGTTTGGTAGATATGTTATGAGTGACGATTTATCCATAGCTGGAATTATTCATATACTCTTTTAATACTTGGAAGTTCAATTGCTTAGTAAAGGGCGAATGAGTAGTCTTAATAATTTTCCATTGCAAAATTATTTATGTAGTGTTAAACTCCAATCCAAGGTAGTTCCATTGGGATCTAAAATGAATGAAGTATTAACCTTTGAACCAATACTTTCGATTAAAGTATGAACTTCTGATTAAATGTATTTCCATCAGAAACTAAAATATATGTAGTGTCAACCTCCAATCCAAGGTAGTTCCTTTGGGATCTAAAATGAATGAAGTATTAACCTTCGATCCAATGCACCTCCATTGGGTTCTAAAACATATGATGTCTATTGGAAAGGATGAAATCTTGGCATTTGTTGAATGTCAAGGGCATGGAGTATTGGGTTTCTTGTCAACCTCATTTATCATTTTGTTACATTTGGATGTTCGAGACTTTTAGTAACTAAGGGTTGGATGCCTAGTTTTGTTAGTATACCTGAAAGAATTTTTTAGAATTCAGGTCATAGTTTGATCTTAGTAGTGAATAGCTTAGAAGGACTCTCGATAAGAGAACATATGAGAAGAATAGAGATGAAAGTATGGCGACAATGATGTCATGGATTGTAACACTTTTAAATGAAATAAATGTCAGAGGATGTGACGGTTTGGTGGACGTAGCCCATGGATTGGGTGAACCACATACTCTAGTGTCTCTCTCTCTCTTGTCTATGCCTCATGTTTGTTTATCTTCGTGTCTTCGGGTGTTGTTGGGTCTACATGTTTTACTTTCTTCCTGTTTTTTCTATATGTATGATTCCATGTTGCAAATGGACTGTAGTAATGTAAATGATAATTCAAGAATGTTGTTGTTATCATAATGTTTTTATCAGAACACGATGATCATGCACGATGATGATGCAATACTGGTGGTTATGAATAATAACTTGGGGAGTTTATATTAAAGAAAATTGTCAAAAGTTTGTTTTACAATGCATGTGTTTTGACACTATAAAATTTGAGTGAACATGTTTTATATGAAATTCCATGTAAATCTGATGTTGACAGAATTGAATCGTTTTGTAATAATAGCCAAACAGACATTTCCCCCTTTTCACACATAACGACATTGAGGTATAAGGGGATAATTATAGAATTGTTTTTAAGGACACCTTAAGGATGAAGTGTGAGTGTACTACACCTCTTAAGTCACAAATGATAATATATCAGAATTATATTAGAATGACTAATGTATGGTTGAGGGAACATTGTAAAGATGTGCGACTAATCTTAAGGGAGGGTTGCCTCCTATGTCTCCTTAGCTAAATTTAAGATAAACCTTAACCACAGCATCTCTACTTAAAATGTTGATAGATCTATAACTCAGCACCATTAAAATGCATTTATATCTTAGATAAAAACCCATGATTGGGATGGTAAATTAAATCAGGAACCCTTATGATAGTTCGCAAGTAAATGTATGTTAAAATGTGGTTAAAGGAAGTAAGCATGTATTCAGAATGATAGTTGATGAATTAAACGTATTCACAAACACATTGTAGGTCACAAAGTGTATGCTATTATTAAAATATTTGCATTAGAGGTGTATGTGTCGTAGTCACCAGATAAATCCTGCATGGGGAAACAAAAGTCTAAAAAGGGGACCTTGCCATGGGTTATGAAGTTTCATAAATATGTGTGTCAAGAATAATTAACAAGGCTGCATGTTTTTCTTGATAAGCAAATCTGAACCATGGTGGAACGCTTGAAAGTAGCATTAGGGTTGTGGTTGTTCATTATCTTTTTAAAAATAGATACTCTTTTATATTGGGAGATGTTACATCTTCTGTCTTGATTTGAAATATTATTAATTATATGAACCTCTTGAAAATTTTACTCCATTAATTCTGCAATTTTCCCTAAGGAATTATGGGTACATTACATACCTGTTTTTGCTCTCAATTGTTTTCTTGGAGAACTTTTCCTGCAAGGAGAAGAGGTTTGATTCAGAACTGATTACCAGTTAGGAAACCATACCTTAGGAGCTCTAAGCTACTTGCATGCTGGAGTCCAGCTCGGGGGGATCTGGATATAAACCAGGAATGATTCCAGGTCATGGTTAGGTGGAACGTGGTAGTTCCCAAGTGATTTGGTCATCAAACAGAGGTTAGATCTATGTTGAATTGTTAATGCTAGTTATTTAAGTGTGCAGGTGTAGCCATTAACAAAGCTTAAGATTTAGGTATGAAACCCTTGAAGGCCTATTCTTTTTCTTTCCTAAAGATTCTTTACTGTTTATGTTAAGTAATGGATGCAATGTAATTTCTAACCCTAATGATTAAGTTTTATGGTTAACAATCTACTAGGGTTTGTATTTGCAATTTACTAATCATAGGCTAGAGAATTTTTATTATATGTTGTTTATGTTCAGGGTTTGTATCTTTCATAAATGTTCTTGTATTAAGTAGGTTTTGATCTTCGTATTATGTTTATATCTTGTTCTCTGTATTTAATACTCTGCTGACATATTCCATTTGTCAACAGAGACTTGTCGTAAATCTTAAAGGAACTAGTTTAGTAGTAATTAATTAAAATATTAATTAAGCTAAGTAATACAAGTATATATTATAAACTAGATCTACTAAGAAAAATTTTCATATAATGAACAAGCTAAACAAATTATTAAATACCTTCCAAGGTCTGCTCCACATAATAATTTAAAAACAAAATACTTTACATAACTGGAATAAACATTAAATTTAATCAGAGGGATATCGTGACCATCCATGTGGTCCTAATCAAGACTTTGCCATAAAACCTACAGTCTTAACACCTATAATAAAATACCATAAATCACATGCATTATATCTTTAAGGGTCCCGTATAATATTCATCATAAAACATCCACCTATAATTTTACCAAGTAAACAATGCATAGAACTCTGTATTAATAAACAAAAGTCATGGTATCGACCCTTATGGGTTGCAAATATAGTTCATAAGCAAAATTAAACTCCACATTAAAAACATCTCTATAGTTCTTATTTAAGCAAGGAATCATTCCTTCTTAAGAACAAAACCCTATCTTATGCCAACACAGGTTGCGACATCGAATCCCACTGATGTCAATGACCCAAGGCCAACATAATAATAACCATAACATAAATCATTACTGAAATAAAAATGCATAACAAAATCCATAGCTTAATACGTAGTATCATTTCCATTATTACTTATAAAATGTTTTACATTTTGGTATCGCCCAGGCCCAAATCCTAAAGGTCATATGCCTAGTCACACCGGCCATGGCCAAGTTTCCAAATCCAATCACACAATAATAATCACACAGTCATGCTACAGTAACCAAAATGATATCATGGGTTTTCCATAACCCTGGCTGTTATGGCCATATCCTTTTAAATAAACAATTTACATATTACAATGCCAACTAAGCTATCATAGACGTTGGGAGAGGCACATGCCATTCATGGCATGGTCTACACCCATGCTAAACCATTACAAAACCAAATTACAATACTCTATCTAAAACACAGTTCCCATTAATGCTAACGCAGAGCATACGGTGGCAAGCCAATGGGATACGACACCATTGCAACAATGGTGTACCCCATGGAATAACTCCTGAAGCTCTAGAATCTTTCCCAACATAAATTACAAAGAATATAATTAGAGCGTCGTGCATACTTCCACAACCTAAACTGTTACAAATATACACAGAGTAAACTCTATAGGCTTAAAGCCACGATCGAACCCAGCAAGTCAACATTCTAAATGCAGCATTAAAATAACTAGACAGTCACGAATTCACATAGTTTAATCTATTAAAATGCTAAACGAAATTGCATATACCAAAACACATTACAGTCTTCACATAAAAGCCAATGAGCAGTGCAATTACATAGAAGGGCACAAATCCTCTTTTACAAACAGTTAAGTATTAATAATGTTAAATGGCAAGCTGTGAGCTATGGCACCATTACAAGTAATGGTGCAGCCACGATTCACAACGCCAAACCTCCGAAAAAGAGCCAAAACCCAGAGAAAGCTACATTATAAACCTCGAAGGAAGAGTCAACAAGTGTCATCTAAAACCCCAACCCTGTAAAGAATCCCAACCTAGAAATGCCCAGAAGGAGAGGACGCAAGTAAGATCTTGCTAGTAGGCTTACCATGGCTGTGAAGTAGCAACCCCAAATCGAAAGCATAGCTCTGTGCAAACCCCAGAGTGTCTTTGTTTTCACCTGCAAACAAATCAACGATGGCATGAGGAGCATGACCATGCCATGGATTGAAACAAAGAAACAATGCATTTACACTGATTTTGGTCCATCTTACCTGCAAATCAATGGAGGTAATCTCCCTTCTCCAATTGTGCAGAGGCCACAGAAAATCCCAATGCCAAAACCACAAAATGCACAAACAAGGAATGCGCAAATCCTTTTCCATGTGTTTTCACAAAGCCCGATGGCCATTAACACATCCATAAACCCTCACCATAAGCTTATGAACCATCATTATATTACATACCAACCAAGTCATAAGTTTATACCCTTTATCCTATAGTTTTGCCACCTTATAATGTTAGTGCAAACTTAATACTAATGACATGGTATTTATAGCATAGTCTCCCAACTTTATTGTATGTGTAGACCTTAACACTATTGTATAGTGTTTACAATGTTATCCCCTTAGCATCAAAGTATTGTGTTATTATATGCCCCTTTTCCAGTTCATATAGGTAGTGTTAGTGCATAGGTATTTAGTCTAGGTTTGTAGTATTTAAGAATCATGGAAAACGTAGTATGCCATGATGCCCTCACTAGGAAGAACAAGCTTATGTTTCCAAACTCGTAACCAAGGCAAACCTGCAAAATAGAAACAATAGAAGTGTAATTAATTAACCAAGATATAGATAATTAAAAATGGAAAGGACAATAAGTTAATTCATAGCATCTAGTTAACTAACTAAGAAAAATAATTAACGAACATAGGTCTTACTTGAGTTGTAAAATGAAACAGAAATAAAAGTGCAAGGCAGTACTGGAAGTACAACTAGGAATTGAATTGCTTCAAATAACCAAATAATCATGATGTCACAAAGGTAACCTGTAAGTCAATAAATAAGGTGCCTTAGTTCGAATGAACTAAGTAAGCCTGCATAACGAAGAATGACCTTACCTCTCAGATCGTCATGGGAGAATGAGTCCCGCCACTCCACCACTTTGTTCCCATCAGCAAAGTTAAGTTATTTTTTATTAAATAAACAAAGTACACATGTGCAATAGAAAAATAATGATCTATTCAATTCATTAATTCAGCAACAGTAATAACTAAGATGTATCAATAGTTTAAATAACAGAATTAAGACATAAGAAGTAAACGAACTAGTAATCACTGAATGGATAAGAGATTAACAAGACAGTATGGTCAGTTTTTGAAGAGATCGAAGTATAAGTAGCACATGTAATTCCGCATGAGTAATAACGATCCCCTTTGGGTAGTTTTCACTAGCCTATAATAAAAAAAATGTATTTCCAATTTTTGGGGACATTACACATAATCTAATTCAATACATTATAGGGTTCAAACTAGGGGTATTACAAACCACATGGTATTAAATTGCTCAAAATATAAATTTATGAATAACATGCAACTAACTAAATATGATCTAGCGAACAAAGAAAATTCTCAACTTTGATAGATAATCCATGGGGCCTTCAATAATTGAAACTATGATATAGTTCCTTTTTTACATGGGATATTAAAGAATACCCCTAAAGTCAATAATCTTCACTCTCGACTCCATTGGCAATGTACAAGGGCAAATAAGGGTCATGGATCATTGTTATTGGGTGAAGTGTTAGGAAAATGCATCAATGAAGCTAGGGTATTTAGTCTCCTACTAGGTAATTCAATATTTATAGTTATTAGAAACCATATACACTCCATTAATGGCACTTCAAAGTATTGAACATCAGACAAAATAGTAGTAAACAAAATAAGTGAAAGAAAAGGAATATTGTACAAATCAAAGTGCATGAATTGAAGGAAATAAACAACAAGCAATTGAAGGGATATATAGAGAGAAAAATAAATCCATAACAAAAATAATACATCCATTTGATCTATATTTAAAGTGGTTTCAACCTTCATTGCACCTTTAAAATGGGCTCAAATTCTCACCAAATTCTAAAGGAACTAATAAGGTAAATTCCTTAGAGAAAATTACAATTTACATCAAGAAATTCAACTTTTACAATTATAATAAAAGGCTATTCAAATTTATATAAGTGTGATCCAAAAAATAAATAAATTATAATACTAACTTTTAAGCCTTTAATTTATGAGCTTTGCCCGTATTTATCTTTGAAAAAAAATCATAATTAAATTAAGCCCCTTAGAAGTTACCTATAAAATTTTACATTTTCAAATTCTTTAAAAACGAAATCTCATCTCCAAATAAAATGAGACGTTTCTTATTTTAATGAAAACAAAAAAATAGTTAAATCCCTCTCAATTTGACATTATTGATTTAACTCATTGAAAATAACTCAGAGTAATAGCAATACCAGATGGTTTTTTTTTTAATAATGTTTTATCCACATAATAACCCTCCAAAATGTGAATGAAATACCGAAAAGCATTTTATCCCCTTAAATGTTTTTTGGATAAACCAATTATATGTGAAATTCATTATTAAGTATTATTATATGCATGGAAATACTCAAAGGTAAAATTCACCATCAAGTCTTCTTACATTCAAGGAAATACTTTATTTAGCTGCAGGGATAATGTTTAAACCATGCAAAATCCATGGTTCAACAACATGCATTATACATACTACTTGTTAGTTTATGAACCATTCGACTCGTATATGTACCAGTAATAACAAGTGGGGCTGCTAAAGGGAACAAGTCCTTTCCTTTAGCATGAGATATAATCAGTTAAATGCTTTAGATATAATCAGTTGGATGCTGGATGCATGTTAAGCTTGCAATTAATTATTATTTGTCCAATCATCAGACGTCTGTGTTTTATGTCCTTTATATTCACCTCAGTTTTCATATACTCGGCATGCTTGCAGATTGATTGGCAATAACACAAATGGGTTTTTAAAAATCGATTCAGGGGATTCAAGAGATCAATTGAAGTCGGAAATTCTTAGCTATAGGTCTATCGAAATTAACTTAAAAATCACAATATATCAGTGTTAAATTACTAAAATTATTGTTTTTAAAGTCACACTATATCAGTGCTCAAATTAAGGATTTCAAACCAAATTTTGATTGAATTAAAAAAACCCAAAATATTATAATTTACTACCATATGATGGCTTTATCCAAGGCCGTGGATTTATGTCAAAGTTGAAGTTGTGTGTTGTTTCAATAGTTTCTTGGTTGAAATAAAACACATGCTGCCAATATCAATTAGAGATATTAAGAATTATTGTTCCATTTTCACAGTTTAAATCAGAAGATCATGGTTTTGACAAATCACTGAAACTAGATTCATTTTATTTCCACTTCCGGGCTGGTTCCTTTGAATATAGTAAAGAACTCTAAAGTTATAAAGATTTTCATACCAATAAAATATATGTATAATGCAATGGCTCCATTAGATGTGTCAGAATGAGATTTTGACTAACCTCCTTTAGATATAAATACCCATGAGCTTCAAAGTAATCATGGAATTCATTATCCTGAAGAAGTGAACCCATTGTTTCTTATATTTAATAAGCGCATTCATGCTCAAGTAGTTTGTTGAGGGCCGTGTTCAACTGCTTCGAAGTACTCAGCCATACTTTACCTTTGATTGGGAGAGGGGGAGACTTGGCCTGTCATTAGATGTGACAACTCACTTACAATGATAAATTATAAAGAAGATTGTCTTATCAATAACAAAGAACTAATAACTATAGAGATGGTGTTATCAATAACATATTGTCAATTAAGAAAATATTGTTTATTACAAGCTGGATCTTATAGTGAGACGAGGAATGGCGGAAATAGCCTCCACGCGAAGAATTCGAGCAACTGGTCTAGAGAGAATGGGTGATCAAGTAAGAGGTGGAACTATATATTCCTACTGGTGATGGCTAAGCTGCTTACTCAGATGCCTCCCATGCTTTTGTTGTTGGTGGTCAAGCTTTTTATTTAATGTAGTCAAATTTACCTAATGCCCTTGCTTATGCTTCTCTTGCCTTTGTGCTGGATCAACTGGGACTTTTTATTTAACATAAGTGTTAAGTGATTATGTTCTTTATATAGATTATCGATTTTTTAATTCATCATCATTGTCCAAAAATTAATAACTAATAACACTTAAACAAAGTATAATTCTTTTGTATATATCGAGGGTGAGATCGAGGTCTAATTCGAAGACTATGTTTTCATCTAAGGTCAATGGTTAGGTTTATATCTGCCTCAATCTAGATATTTAGAGTATAGATCTAAATTTCTCATTAGTAGAGGTAGAATATTATGGATTCAAACATCACATAAGTATGGATCTCATGGATTTAAAAGAACGTGTATATTTAATTGTGTCCATTTTTCTATATAAATAGACTTACTAATAAAAGTACAATCTTAGAATCCTAATACAATCTTAGAATAATACAATCTTAGAATTATAATATGTGACCCATTATTTTAAAGAAAGAGTAGTCACTTTTCAGCGACAACAAATAAGATAGTGCTTAGCTCTCTCCAATGAGGATATTGTCGAACGACTACCCAAGAAGGCACAAACACATTCTATAAATAAAATTTCAATCGAGATAGTTTCATCTTAGGTAGCTATTAAAATAGAAAATAACATCATTGCATATTTGGTAGATATTTAAAACCATAAATAAAAAATAGATAATTTTATTAATTATATCTCGGTAAAAAAATATTATTATTGTTTTCCAACTTTGTATTAACTATATTTTATGTTTAGAATGCTTGTTATAAGGGATAATTATTATAGAATATATTGTTATAAGGGATAACTATATTACTAAATGACTTCTAAACCATATCCCAATTAACACTAGAGATGCCTTTGAGGATTCTAAGCATATAAAGTCAAGTGTACAAGGCTTCATTTGGGAGTATCTTATATTCATGTAAAACTATCTAAAACTAAATCAAATATTAAAAATACTGTTGTTCAATTTAAATATTGGTTTGGGTTGTCCTAGACCTCTCCTAAAGAACAATCATTGAATCTTAGACGTGTTAAGTGTCAATGGAGCCCATCTTGACTTAAAGTTGGATAAAACTAAATATTGTAGGATTATTATTACAAACTTTTCTCCAACATTTTACAAACTATTCTTCTACCATATTTTAGAAATGGCTGGATATTTTTCTGCACTAATTTAAAAGAACACCTTAGTTATCCTACATGATACAGAGAGATGAGTTTCCAGGTATGAAGATGTTCAATACACGTTGCTGAAAGATAGCATGACATTTTTTAATGAGGATAAAGTAAGATATTGCATGCTTTGCCATTTGTGCGTTTCCTGGTTTCCTTACTCCATCCACTACTACTGAGCGTCCTGACTCTGTCTTTGACGTGTTGAACTCTTAGCATTATGCAATATTGTAATCAGTGCAAGTTAGTTCTGAACATGGAGCCAGTGGGACGGTGGCTGAGGACAAGGAAACAAGGCACAGTAACTGCAACAACACTGGATTTAGTTTTCCTGGAGACCCCAAGGTCAAATC
Source organism: Pseudotsuga menziesii (assembly GCA_001517045.1). NCBI lineage: Eukaryota > Viridiplantae > Streptophyta > Pinopsida > Pinales > Pinaceae > Pseudotsuga > Pseudotsuga menziesii. Next base: position 35,394 of record LPNX010473193.1, read on the forward strand.
TAGTAGGTTAAATTTTGTTGAATCTCCCTCTAGTTCTGATAATAATAATAATAATAATAGTATTGAAATTGGTCATTGTAATTCAACGACCTGGGTCTGAGTCACGGGCCATAGCTTCACCATCTTGTTCCGCAACAATCTACTTTTAATTGCTACGAAGCTATGAAAATGCAGAAGGAAGACTTTGCTTCTATTTCTGTTTCCGGGTCAACTGGTGCTTTTGATATTCATACTTCCTTAAGGCTATGGCTTCCTGTAATTGTTTCTTCTAGTGAGAATAACATCAGTGATGAATGTAGTCTCATAGAACACATCTCTGAGATGAAATCTTCAAAGATTCAGGCTTTTCAACAGCCGACTTGTTATTCGTTTGCAAATCTGTTTCTAGTCAGCGGCAACTTAAAGACAGAGGAAGCCATGGCTGTGATGTTTGTTGTTGTAAAAATAGTGATGATATCCATGTAATCCTATGTTTATTATTTTCCTCAAATCTGAACAAAAAGTAAAGATATGATCAATTATGCCTTTTTGCTTCTGTGTTGTAATTGAATTGAGTCATGTTAATGTAAGATATGAATAACAAACCGCATGGTAATGTGGCAGATTAGAGGGAATAACAAGTTGCACGACAAAAGTGGCTATGGAAAATGACAAGAGGCATGAAGGAAGGCCAAAGCCAACGATAGATGCAAAAAATCCGATTCTATTTTTCCAAATGCAAACACCCGCCCGAGTCGAATGACAAATGTAAAGACATTGGTCATATGACTCTGTAGCTATCGCGAAATGCAGAAGAATGAGATTGTATTTGATGCCATTATTTGGCCTTTTTCATGTTCCCTTCTTGAACTTCTAAGCGATCGCAAAATCAAAGTAATACCTTGACAAGGCCAACTGTGCTTTGATATCATTAATAATGTATTGCTGGATTTTGAGATCATAGATAGAAATGATCAAGTTCCATAGTTATAGACAGTAGAAAAGAAGACGAGATGAACACCGCTTTTCCTCAACATAAGCCATTCAGAGTGATCGAAGCTCATCTCTATCATCTTCCCAATAGAAACATTTTAATCATAGTTAAACTGCATCCTGTCGCAGCAGACCATGTTTTTGCATTGGTGTCTCTTCTCAGCTCTTGAAGCATTTATAGGACTTTGTTGTGGCTGAGGAGAATGGTGAAGATCTATAGGAATTGACAGACAAAAGTTTGTGTCTTGAGCTAGACATTCATGAAAAGGTTCCTGCATGTGTGGAATATGTCATTCCTCCTGGAATAGCCAAGAAACCATTGTGGGCTCGTGGCTTTGACGTTTTGACATATGGGTTTTTAGCATTCCGCCATATTATCCTTCACTTGGAGAATGTGGTTGACAACAACGGGAAGTCTTGTATCATTCTAGCTAACTTCGGTGACTCTGTTACACTCAAAATGCTTTGAGTAATTCCAAGGCCTAAATCACTTTTTTCTTTGAGTATTGTTTTCTTGTTTGTTCTTTAAGCAAAACTATTTGGTTGAATGTTGGGAAATTTTATTTTAGGATTTCTTATAAGGGTTCTGTGATTCCTGTAATGAATTTTTCTCACACCAGTATCCCTAAATGTGATTGGTCTTTCTCTGATTAGATCCACAGCCACTTACCATGGCTTCAACGACGATCCACCCTATGATAGCCATCACAATCTTTGCGTTGATGCCATTCTAATTCGAACTCCATCCTAGATATGAATTATTGGCCTACACATTTTGATCTGAATCACTAGCCAGCAAAGTTTTGTGGTTCAATAATCAAGAAAGGATTCACAGCTTCTCAATATATTCTAAATTCATAGACCACTGATTTGGGCTTGAAGCCGTAGAGCATGGATCATAAACTATTGTTCATTTTACTGGGTTTTTTGGTCCCATTCATATTACCAGGTACCTTTCAAATAAAATTCAAGCATTTAGGCATTAAAAGATCGGACTGAGAATGAATTGATAATGCTATGCTAATTTCATATAAATATCTAATCGATGTTAAATAGTTTGTTTCATGGGAATTACTGATATAGACATCCCATTCTAATTGAATTTGTAAGACCATTTCACGTTTGTGTTGGCATTTTTTGAATTTAATGTTATTGGTTTTAAAGTTTAAAACATTAGACCAACTTAGAAAAAACCTTTAAATACTTGAAACAAGTCTTTTGAATTGAAGTATGAGGAAACCATCAAAATATAAACATGTTTACATTGTGCATTTGTCAACCATCATTCGCTTCAGTGCATACAAACATATGGCAACTCTCTGCAACCACTATTGTTTCTCCTGCTAAAGTAAAACCCATATTTTTTTTTTTCTGCAATTGAAGAAGAGAGGTAAAAATATGTTTTATTCATGATTAAATGAATTTAGTATGTTACCACTATTTTTTGAGAAGTAATTACCATTGTTTTCTTAGCTAAATATATTGTCGCACCAAAAATGTTATCAAATGCTATCAATAATCATTCGAACTCCACAATTGGAGGCAGCTACCACTGCGACAAGTAGCAGACTAACTGGTTAGTCCTGAGCTTGGAGTTGGTGGCTGAGGACAACGAAACTATTAGTTTTCCCAACGGCTACAGACAACCACAGGAAAGGAAACACCAGTAGTTCCATCCCTAATGACAATCTTAGATATATTGAGGTCGAATCCAATGGGCTTAGGAGGACAAATTTTGTTGAATCTCCTTCCTTCTAGTTCTGAGAATAATAATAAAAGGTATTAACACTGGTCACCTGGCCACAGCTTCACGGTCCATCCCGTTCCATGAAAATGTGCTTTTAATTGCTATGAAAAATGATGATTCTTTGTTACAACCCAGTTTCGATGTTGATGACAAGAAATGGGAGAAGAGATGGTAAGGAAATTCAGCATCTTAAAATTGGTAAAGGAAGGCTGCTTCAGCATCACATGTAAGGAACGGTTCATGTGTCCATGTGCATGCTACACAATTGGTTAAGGATTTCAAGTGGTGTCTAAAGATGGATTCTTTAATAACATCAAGAAATCATGTATTGTATTATAACATTGTATTATAACATTAAATATTAGAGCTAATGCTAGGACAAATTCCTAGCATTACTTGCTTTTCTTAAATATTGATTGAAGAACCTTATTTTCAGCTAAGAATTAGAGCAAGAATGCACAGTCCGCCTCGAGATGAGGCCAAATAAGAAGGATAATTGTTTGGTTGGTGAAACAGATAGGTGGTGCATATTAATTGGTCGAATAAAAAACTTTAATTCATAATTTGCAACACAATTTAGACAACTTAGGATAAATGCCTATACATTGTTTCGGTTTTCGTGAATACTAATCAAGACGGCAGCAGGCCGTTTCATAGAGTCCCTGCTATGCCGGGGGGTAGGGACTAATTAATTTTATTGGTTTTAAAGTTTAAAACATTAGACCTAAGTTGTTTTAGAAAAAAACTTTAAATACTTGAAACAAGTCTTTTGAATAGAATTTTAAAGCAACCATCAAAATATAAACTTGTTTACATTGTGTATTTGTCAACCGTCATTAGCCTCAATGCATACAAACATAAGGTAACTCTCTGCAACCACTATTTTTTCTTCTACCATAGTAAAACCCATATCTTTTTTTCTGCAATTGAAGATGAGAGGTAAAATAAAAATTTGGATGAAATATGTGTAAGTAAAAATATTCATATGATAAATGAAAGTTAGTATGTTACCACTATTTTTTTGACAAGTAATTACCATTGTTTTCTTAGCTAAAGATCTGGCTACAACAAAAATGCTATCAAACGCTATCAAGAATCATTGGAACTCCACAATTGGAGGCGGCTACCACTGCGGCAAGTAGCAGACCAACTGGTTAGTTGTGAGCTTGGAGTCGGTGGCTGAGGGCAAGGAAACTATTAGTTTTCCCAACAGTTAGAGACAACTGCAGGAAAGGAAGCACTGATAGTTGCATCCCTAATGCCAATCCTAGAGATGTTGAGGTCGAATTTGTTGAATCTCCTTCCTTCTAGTTCTGATAATAATAATAAAAATAGTATTAAAACTGGTCATCTGGCCATAGCTTCATGGTCCGTCCCGTTCCACGGAAATCTTCTTTTAATTGCTATGAAAAATGATGATTGTTTGTTACAACCCAGTTTCTATGCCGACGAGAAGAAATGGGAGAATGAATGGTAAGGAAAATCAGTAGCTTAAAATTGGAAAAGGAAGATTGCTTCAGCATGACATGTAAGGAATGGTACATGTGTCCACGTGCATGCTACACAATTTGCTAAGGATTTCAAGCGATGTCTAAGGATAGATTCTTTAATAAGATCATGAAATCATGTATTGTATTATAACATTGTATTATAACATTAAATGTTAGAGCTAATGGTAGGACAAATTCCTAGCATTACTTGCTTTTCTTAAAAATTGATTGAAGAACCTTATTTTCATCTAAGAATTAGAGAAAGAATGCACAGTCCACCTCGAGATGAGGCCAAATACAAAGGAGAATTGTTTGATTGGTGAAACAAATAGGAGGTGCATGCTAATTGGTGGAATAAAAAACTTTAATTCATAATTTGCAAAACAATTTAGACAACTTAGGATAAATGCCTATACATTGTTTTGGTTTTCGTGAATATTAATCAAAACGACAGCAAGCAGTTTCGTAGATTCCCTGCTATGCTGGGGGTGGGGACTAATTATTGTTATTGGTTTTAAAGTTTAAAACATTAGACCTAAGTTGTTTTAGAAAAAACCTTTAAATACTTGAAACAAGTCTTTTGAATAGAAGTCTGAGGCAACCATCAAAATATAAACCTGTTTACATTGTGTATTTGTCAACCTTCATTGGCCTCAGTGCATACAAACATATGGTAACTCATTACAACCACTATTCTTTCTTTTGCTACAGTAAAACCCATATTTTTTTTTTCTGCAATTGAAGATAAGAGGTAAAATAAAAATTTGGATGAAATATGTGTAAGTAAAAATTTTCATATGATAAATGAATTTAGTATGTTAGCACTATTTTTTTGAGAAGTAATTACCATTGTTTTCTTAGCTAAAGATCTGGCCGCACCAAAAATGCTATCAAACGCTATCAACAATCATTAGAACTCCAGAATTGGAGGCGGCTACCACTGCGACAAGTAGCTGACCAAGTGGTTAGTCGTGAGCTTGGAGTCGGTGGCTCAGGACAAGGAAACTATTAGTTTTCCCAATAGATAGAGACAATCGCAGGGAAGGAAACACCAGTAGTTGCAGCCCTAGTGACAATCCTAGAGATGTTGGGGTCGAATCGAGTGGGCTTAAGAGGCTAAATTTTGTTGAATCTCCTTCCTTCTAGTTCTGATAATAATAATAAAAATAGTATTAAAACTGGTCACCTGGCCACAGCTTCACGGTTAGTCCCGTTCCACGGAAATATGCTTTTAATTGCTATGAAAAATGATGATTATTTCTTACAAACCAGTTTCAATGCTGAGGAGAAGAAATGGTAAGGAAAATCAGCATCTTAAAATTGGTAAAGGAAGGTTGCTTCAGCATGACATGTAAGGAATGGTACATTTGTCCATGTGAATGCTACACAATTGGCTAAGGATTTCAAATGGTGTCTAAGGATGGATTCTTTAATTACATCAAGAAATCATGTATTGTACTATAACATTCTATTATAACATTAAATGTTAGAGCTAATGCTAGGACAAATTCCTAGAATTACTTGTTTTTCTTAAAGATTGATTGAAGAACCTTATTTTCAGCTAAGAATTAGAGCAAGAATGCACAATTCACCTAGAGATGAGGCAAAATAAGAAGGAGAATTGTTTGATTGGTGAAACAAATAGGTGGTGCATATTAATTGGTGGAATAAAAAACTTTAGTTCATAATTTGGAAAACAATTTAGACAACTTAGGATAAATGCCTATACATTGTTTTGGTTTTCATGAATATTAATCAAAACAGCGGCAAGCCGTTATGATAGAGTCTGTGCTATGCCGGGGGCAGGGACTAATTAATGTTATTGGTTTTAAAGTTTAAAACATTAGACCTAAGTTGTTTTAGAAAAAACCTTTAAATAGTTGAAACAAGTCTTTTGAATAGAAGTATGAGGCAACCATCAAAATATAAACCTGTTTACATTGTGTATTTGTCAACTGTCATTGGCATCAATGCATACAAACATATGGTAACTCTCTGCAACCACTATTCTTTCTTTTGCTACAGTAAAACCCATAGTTTTTTTTTTCTGCAATTGAAGATGAGAGGTAAAATAAAAATTTGGATGAAATATGTGTAATTAAAAATATTCATATGATAAATGAATTTGGTATGTTACCATTATTTTTTTTACAAGTAACTACCATTGTTTTCTTAGCTAAAGATATGGCCGCACCAAACACGTTATCAAATGCTATCAAGAATCATTGGAACTCCACAATTGGAGGTGGCTAGCACTGCGACAAGCAGCAAACCAACTGGTTAGTCCTGAGCTTGGAGTTGGTGGCTGAGGACAAGGAAACTATTAGTTTTCCTAATGGCTACAGACAACCGCAGGAAAGGAAGCATCAATAGTTGCAACCCTAATGACAATCCTAGAGATGTTGAGGTCGAATCCAGTGGGCTTAAGAGGCTAAATTTTGTTGAATCTCCTTCTTTCTAGTTCTCATAATAATAATAAAAATAGTATTAAAACTGGTCACTTGGCCACAACTTCACAGTCCATCCTGTTCCATGGAAATCTGCTTTTAATTGCTATGAAAAATGATAATTCTTTGTTACAACCCAATTTCTATGCCGAGGAGAGGAAATGGGAGAATAAATGGTAAGGAAAATCAGTATCTTAAAATTGGTAAAGGAAGGTTGCTTCAGCATGACATGTAAGGAACGGTACATGTGTTCGTGTGCATGCTACACAATTGGCTAAGGATTTCAAGCGGTGTCTAAGGATGGATTCTTTAATAACATCAAGAAATTATGTATTGTATTACAACATTGTATTATAATATTAAAATTTTAGAGCTAGTGCTAAGACAAATTCCTAGCATTACTTGTTTTTCTTAAAAATTGATTGAAGAACCTTATTTTCAGCTAAGAATTAGAGCAAGAATGCACACTCCTCCTAGAGATGAGGCCAAATAAGAAGGAGAAATGTTTGATTAGTGAAACAAATAAGAGGTGCATATTAATTGGTGGAATAAAAATTTTAATTCATAATTTGCAAAACAATTTAGACAACTTAGGATAAATTCCTATACATTGTTTCGGTTTAGTGAATATTGATCAAAACTGAGGCAAGCCGTTTCATAGAGTCTCTACTATACCGGGACAGAGACTGAAAAGATGAACCATAATACAATATGTACTATGCATTATTGCAAGCTTTTGTGATTTGTGAAAAGATGAAATGAACATGGGACAAGGGTTAATATTTTGTACAAATGCTAAAAACAACTTTCCTTTTCGATGAGGCCAAAACAAGTAGTTAAATAGGTCGTGACTATGGAAATTGCTGATTTAACTCTTCAAAATAAACTTGTTCTTTTGATAATGTTTTGACTTTATAATAAGATTATATTCTACATTATTAAAAGTAGATTATGTTCTACATTACTAAACCTCCATGTTATATAATAACCCTTCATAATGGCGAATGGAATACCAAAAGCATTTTATCGTTTCAAAATAATTTTTCCAGAAACAAAACAAAAGTAGAATTGATCAATTATCTTCCCTCCATAATGGCGAGTGGAATACCAAAAGCATTTTAGGGTTTGAAAATAAATTTTCCAGAAATAAAACAAAAGTAGAATTGACCAATTATCTTCCCTCGATAGTGGCGAGTGGAATACGAAAGCATTTTATCGTCTGAAAATATTTTTTCCGAAAACGAAACAAAAGTAGAATTGACCAATTATCTTCATGAAAAGACTTTATTTATAATAATATTTATTTATGCTGCAGCGATAATGTTTTAAACATGAAAAATCAATGGTTCAACTATATACATAATACATGGTACAGACATAGCAGACGTTATCAATAGAGTGATCCATGGATCACGGGAATGTCTGGCAGGTCTTCGGAGCGAAGCCCAAACGATTCTTCTCTCGATCATATAATAGATAAAAGTTCTGCTGGTGATAGTTCCCTAGCAGCACAGCAGGTCCAACCTCAACTTCCAAAAAACTGCTGGTGCTAAACATTGCTAAGCAGTAGATATCTGAATTCGGGAAGAAGGTAAGCGCATTGTTTGGCTTTCCATTGCCCTGCACATCTTTTGTTTTTTCAATTTCATGTGCGCTGTCTGGTTTTGTTGGATTTACATGCCCATTCTCTGTAATTCCATCTTCTTGCACAGTGTTTGCATTTTCATTTCCATGCACATTTGTCTGCAAATGCTGACGATCTGAAACCATTTTACATTTGCATTTGTTCAACTCATTCTTTAGAGACTCGTTTTCCTTATGCAGGAAGTTTTTTGCTTGGGCAAGGTCTGAAAGTTGATATTGTGAATCAGCTAATAGGCAGGCTTTTCCCACTGCCATGGCCCTGCAGGATTCAAGATCTTTCCCGGCAAAATCCAAAGCCCCTTCCAACTCTCCTATTCTTCGCTTAATATGCACCTGTTCTTCTTCTGAAACCCTTCTTCTCTTTTATATTTCAGAATTTTTCTCTTGAAGTAACATTTTTTTGTCCGCACTGGACGAAAGTTTATCTTGTAAATCAACTAACTGGATGACCATGGCAGAAAGTTCACACTGCAGATCAAAGATTCGGTCGTCTTTTTCATGAAGAGAATGAAATGCTACATAAAGAGGTAGACGATACAAGCTGTATGCTTGGAATATTGCAGAATCAGAGAATTGAAGATTTTATTGTAGAAAATGTTATACTTGAAAAGCAGATAGAGGGAGAGGAAAAATACAGGAGTAAATTTGAATCACTCCATGAAGAGTTTGCCCATAAATATACAGAGTTGGAGGAGAAGCACTTGGACTTGTTGAAAAACAATGGAGAAAATAAAAAAATGATTTTAACATATGATAACATTTAAAAATGATTTTATCATATGTTAAAATCATTTTTTTATTTTCTCCATTGTTTTTCAACAAGTCCAAGTGCTTCTCCTCCAACTCTGTATATTTAATGGCAAACTCTTCATGGAGTGATTCAAATTTACTCCTGTATTTTTCCTCTCCCTCTATCTGCTTCTTAAGTTTATCATTTTCTACAATAAAATCTTCAATTCTCTGATTCTGCAATATTCCAAGCAAACAGCTTGTATTGTCTACCTCTTTATGTAGCATTTCATTCTCTTCATGAAAAAGACTACCGAATCTTTGATCTGCAGTGTGAACTTTCTGCCATGGTCATCCAGTTAGCTGATTTACAAGATAAACTTTCGTCCACTGCGGACAAAAAAATGTTACTTCAAGAGAAAAATTCTGAAATAGAAAAGAGAAGAAGGGTTTCAGAAGAACAACAGGTGCATATTAAGGGAAGAATAGGGGAGTTGGAAAGGGCTTTGGATTTTGCAAGGAAAGATCTTGAATCCTGCAGGGCCATGGCAGTGGGAAAAGCTTGTCTGTTAGCTGATTCACAATATCAACTTTCAAACCTTGGCCAAGCAAAAAGGTTCCTGCAGGAGGAAAACGAGTCTCTAAAGAATGAGTTGAACAAATACAAATGTAAAATGGTTTCAGATCGTCAGCATTTGCAGACACATGTGCATGGAAATGAAAATGCAAACACTGTGCAAGAAGATGGAATTACAGAGAATGGGCATGTAAATCCAACAAAACCAGACAGCGCACATGAAATTGAAAAAACAAAAGATGTGCTGGGCAATGGAAAGCCAAACAATGCGCTTAAAGAGCAACAACCAAAGCGGAGGCGACGAAAGAAAAACTCCAAAAAGTGAAAACCTCTAAATTTTCTCAAAGTAAGATCTGAAAGCGTTTTTTCATCTCTATATTTCAATGCAGCGATTCGTATTTTGCCATGTAATAGTCATGATACCTTACAGTAGGATATTCAATGTAATAGTCATGATATGTTATGTTCAGTATTTTGTCAAACAGATACAAATAACTATGCAGAACTTGTTGTGTTAAGAGATTCTTGTAAAATGGGCTGTATTTAAATGTTTGAGATTTTGGGTAGTAGTTAATTAATTGGTTCAAGGTGAAATTTAGAACCAGAATCTTGGTCCTGAGAAATATATTTTACGAGCTGAAAAGTTATTTATCTTTCTCTAACTCAGTTTATTTTCCTCATGTTTACAGCGAATTGGGGTTGACTCACAACCGATGCAGAAGGGAACATTCTTTTTAGACTTTATTGACGAGCAGTTCCGTTTTAGACTTCTACGTATTGCTATCACATCTTATATCTAATATTTTATGTTGGCTTGGATTATGGTGATTTATCACTTTCATATGTGATTTATCAAGGAAAAGTTGAAAATATGTCAATTTATATTTTATTGGGTTTATTCAAAAATTTTATCAACTTTGTAAGAAGTGGGTGAAGGTATGTTGCATGTGCTTCGATGTTTGTATTTGTTGTGATAATAATGAAAATGTATGGTGCGTTGTATACAATACACTAATCTATTGTTTATTGAAAGATTGAATATATGGGAAGCATTCATTCAAGAGTTAGTAAATCATATGCTTGGTCCAAACGGACACATATTGGTTCATGGTCGTCATTTATGAGCGGCATGAATTCAAATTTGGCAATTTCTTTTCTTTGAAAATATAGGATCACTAGATAATGTTTTTAATTGTTGAATATTTATTTCTTTTATTGTTTTGATATTTTTTTTATTTTTTCTAGTATTTTGAAAAATATAAAAATTGTTGGAATTGAGGTGTATGGTCTTTTAAGAATTAGATATTGTAAGAATTAGATGTTTAGTTTCAACAATTGTAAAAAGTTAGCCAAATTTTTCTGCTCATACAAGAAAATTATCTTGTGCATATTTCCTAATCAAACTATATTTCCATAATCGTAGTTGACCAAATTTTAAATTTTTCTGAAAAATATTCCATTTGTTACGAGGAATCTGTTCAAAATACAAAATCCATTCATTGTATGGCCATTCTCCATTTTTGCTACTAAATGAATTTTTGGTGCACTCTTGTCCAAAATTCATGGTGTAATAATTTGCGTGAATCTTACCTGGATTTTGATTAAGACATGGAAAAACCATTACTCTTTGAGTAATATCTATTTCTTTGTTCACTTTTGAGGGGTTTTCTCCCTTCTAGAGTCATGTTCTTGCGTTCGAGCCTCGATGGCTTGACTTTGTCAAGGCTCAAGAACCCAAGAAATAGTTAGAAAATATCTTGGTTGGTGTTGCTTGGACCAACTATTGTATTCTATTGGTGGCATTGTTTTTGTCAAGTTTCTAGTTGTCTTAACTCATATTTTTGTAGTTCAAAGTCATGTCCTTTCATTTTGATCTCCATGAGTCATTTATGGAGCCCATGTCTGCCCAACAGTAGCATTTTCATTCTATTTCATTTTGACTATTTTTCATATTCATCCATATTCATCCCTAGATTCACCATTCTTTATAACATTTTCATGAATAAATATGGGTTTATCTTGTTATTTTTCAACTTTTTATTTTTAAATCTTTTAAGGGAATTTGTGATTAAATATTAGAAATTTGGCATATTTTCATGTATATCTCAAAGTTGTGTGAGCTTTGTAATGTGTAGGAATATTTAAAGATTTTAAACAAAATGATTATTCAAAAGCTTATCAAATATTTACTCCACCTTTTCAAGATCTCAAGGAGATAATTATTCAAGTTTATTCCAAGGAGAAGATCATGGACATATGGATAGAATATCTTATCCAATATTTAAGAGGCAATTTGAAGGGACAATATTTTGTGATAATTGGAAATTGGTTGAAAGAAAAGTGAATCTACATTTATGAGTTGCTTATCCTCTTTTCAAAGCAACTCATGTATAAATAAGAGTACTCTCTCTTCATTTGGGATTGAGGAAGCTAATATAAAGTGAGTAGTTAGTAGAATATTCTTTAGTCCTAAGTTAATGTAGAGTCTTTTAGTCATGGAGTGGATTTTGATTACTATGTAATGGAGATGGTAATGTAATGTAAACATCTTGATTTTTCCATAATTAATTTGAATTTCCTTTCTTATGAATTGTTAGTGTGAGCTCACATGTGTTTGGTGTAGATGATTTTTTCCTTGTTTAATTTCACTCTTTATTAACCAGGTTTAATTTATGCAATTTCATGCTTTCCTAGTTAATTTTATTTTCACATAACTTCATGCTTCCATAGATTGGATTTCTTTTCATGCAATTTCTTGCTTTCGTAAACTAGATTCAATTTTAGCTATGTGTTTCATTACTAAGCATTAGATTAGTTTCTTTTCATGCAATTTCACACTTTCCAAGATTTAAATTCCATTTCAGTTGCATGTGTTTTCTTTTCAAATATTAGATTAGGTTAGTGTTACTTTGATCCTACATATATTTTTCTTCTACCTCACAAGTTTACACTCTCCTCGGGTTCACAATTTAAATCGTTGGATAAGTTTATTAATCGTTTAATACTTTTCACCAACATTTTGGCATCGTTTCCAGGAAGGTGCTAAACGGGGGTTGGAGTTTAAGTAGGTAGATAGGTTTATTTTATATTACACATCAAGGGGAAGGGAAAATAATAAGATGCAAAGACAACTTATCTATGACATTTCCGAGGTCTAAGATCCCGATGGATGCACTTTGGTGGGTCACCCAAAGCCTTGTTATCTCTGTTTCATGAAAATAAGTTTCTTATTTGCAAGCGTGTTTATTTTTCCGCAAAGTGTGATTTACTTTTCCTACAATAGTGTTTAATTTCCACAAAGAGTTCTTTCATTTTCTGCAAGAGTATTTCTTTTATGTGAGTTCGTTTTTATGCAACTATGCCTTTAGCTAGTTTATTATTCTGCATTTACATTTTTGTAGTGTAAGTTTGGATTTCTTTCATTATTCCTTAGCATTGATTTGTACCAGTTTTCCTTTGATTTTGTATATGTTTATCTTTGATTTCGTACTATTTTCTACTATTTTATACAATTTTTATTTTGTAGCATTTAATTTTATTACCAGTAAAATTATTTTATGATGAATATAAGTTTGGAACCACTCACTCAATAAGAGGAGACCTTGACAACAATCAAGGACTTAACCAATCCTCCAGAAGGAAATGAAGAACCATTATTTGAAGAATCATATACATCTGATGGGGAACAACTATTCAAGCATGAGATTGGGGAGGAAAAAAAAGATATTTCAGGTGATTTAAGTTAGAATAGACATCAATCCTATGAAAGTTTCATTGAAAGGTGGTTCCAAGAAAGTACCAGGTTAGTTCAAAGTTTTCCTTTTTTGATCCAACCAATAGTTGGATTGTTGTCAAACTTCGACAAAGTTTGGAACTTCCACTACTTTGACCACTTCGATAGCTTTGACGGGCTCAGTATCAGCTTCGGCAAGTCTAAACCTCGACACAACCAACTTTGACAACCTCAATAGGTGTCACATTTGACATACAAGATCCTAACATGCATTATCAATACCGACGACTGACATCAACATATTGGCTCTCTTCGTTCTAGTCATGTGCAATGGTTGAACTTATGAACCATTATAACTTCTTTTGTCACTACACATAACGGGGAGTCACCCAAGAGTCTCGGCATTCTATATAAACATGTATACTATTGTAATATAATTCAATTCTGATTCTTCCATCTTTAATGGAAAATAATTTTTAATAGAAATTGGTTCAAATTATTGCATATTGTCTATGTGCATACTTTATGTCGAGCTAGTGTATTTCTTTCTTTACTTTCTCTTCTTTTTATGATTCCTCCATAACAATGCTCAACTCATTCAATTGATTGTTGTCCTCAGCATGCACTTGGGCATGATATGGATCATTGATATCAGAGCTTGATCAAAGCTTAAGTTACATAAGAACTTCCATCGAAGTTATTTAACTTATTCCTATTCAAACACGCTTGGAAACTCAGCAACACAAGAAGACACTTCCTTCGAATTCATAATAGGTGGTTGAAGAGGAAGAAAATAGACATGCAAATGACGATACATAGAAACTTATAGAAAAAACACTGGCTTTCCAACAAACCGAAATGTTCTCCCAGTTCAGTGAGATTCTCATGCAATTTTCTTCGAACTCCAGGGAATCCTCGATGTGACTTCACTCCGATAAAATCATCCCCTTTAAAGTGTAGATGAATCTGGATATACCGAATCTTGAAGGTAAGATTGACATGAAATCTATCAATAATTGGGTACAATAATTGGAATCTTAATACCTTGTGAATAAACCTTCCGAAGCGGAAAACATCACCATTGCATCCTTGAAGATGTCATCCTCCATACATTGCTGGTGGGAGAATCTATCGACAAAGATGGAAAACAAAGCTAACCCATAGAAACATGGGTAAAATTTGTTGAATATGTATGAAATGAGTTATACCCTCCCAAGTATATTGAAAAATGATACAAGAAGTGGCCACAACTGAGGAAATGGAAAAACCAGTATGTACAGAGTTACACCAACTAGTTCTATGCACTCATGGCTAAAATTGGTGTCTAAGATGAAGAGAGATTACTTGTCCTAAAGTACATCATTGGTTTATCCCCATACATTCAACAATAAATGGAGTTTCTTACTGTTATTATGCTTGCAGATGCATTTCATTATGCCAGCAAGATTGAATCTAAAAAAAGGGAAAAGCATGTCTTGCAAACAAGCCAACAGGTCGAACTTACAATAAGAAGTCACCATCCAACTCTACCACTTTTAATCCACTTTCTCAGCAGACTCCACCAAAGCCAAATCATCAGAAAAATAATTTTACAAAATATAAGAAGAATCGTAGCAAACAAGCTCCTACAGAGAAATGGTGTGATTATCACAATTCAACATTGCATGATACGTCAGAATGCAAAGCTTGGAAGACATTTTTGGAAAACATTTCGACATCCGACTTGACCGAAAAATCCTTGGTAAAATCAAATCCATAGGCATCAACCCTCTTGGATTTGACATCGACTACTCTGACTTCCTCGACTACCATAGATGAGGAGGAACAAGAGAGGTTGTTCCATACACGGATATGGCTTCAGAAAAATCCATTACATCTAATTGTGGATAATGGTAGAAAGAAGAACTTTGTTTTTGAATAACTTGTGTATAAATTAGGTCTTATCACCACTCCACATCCTCAGACTTACAATATCGATTGGATGAATAATGGACAGGAACTAAGGATCACATGCCAATGCAGACTCAGCTACTTCATTAATCCTTTTGAAGATGAAGTACTATGTGATGTGGCACTGCTTTCCGTTGCTGGTGCCTTTTTTGGAAAACCTTACTTGTGTGATCAAAATAGTATATATCAGTCACAGTCTTAGAAGGTGATTGTCAAACTTTGGAATCAATGGTATGACATACCTGAGTTACAACCCACATCAACAGTTTCTATGATATCTTCCAAATAAACAAAGAAGCTTATCAATCATGCTCAAAATTTCGCATTAATTATGATAAAGCCTCAACATTCCAAGAAGACTACAACACCGATTTAACTCATCAACCATCGGAGCTCCCAAGAAAAACAAAAGATCAACCACATTCTTGAGGAGTATCGAAACATATTTCAATATCCAAATGAAGTACCTCTATAGTGGCAAGTAAAACACTCCATTGAATTTGCTCCTGGTTCTTCATTACCCAATGCATCTATTTATAGAAGATCTACTCTAAAAAATGAATAGATTCATAGGAAAATCTAGGATTTGATCAACAAAGTTCACATCCTCGCCAACTCCTCTCCTTGTGGAAGTCTAGTCATCCTAGTTGCAAACAAAAATGGTACTTAGCGCATGTGCATCGACTATCATGCTCTCTAAAAATTTCAGTAAAGAACATTTATCCTCTTCCATGGATAGATGAACTCATCAACTGTCTAAAAGGTACTAAGTTCTTTACGAAGCTCGACCTCAATTCATGATAGCACCAAATTCTGATTGAGTCCATCGATGTATTGAAAACAACTTTCAAGACCAAGGAAGGATTATTTGAATGGTTAGTCATTCATGTCAGCTTAACCAATGCACTTGCAACCTTCATGAGATATATGGATGACCTTCTATGACCTTTTATTGAAAAATTTGTCATTGTCTATCTCGACGATATCTTGATTTTCATTCAATCATAGGAAGAACATGTCGGACAACTTTGACAAGTCTTCAAGACTCTCCAAAAACATCGATTATATCTGAACATGGACAAATTATCCTTTGTGATAACCAACATCAAATATTTGGGGTATGTAATTGACTGTGCAGGCATTCATGTCGACCCATAAAAAGTACAAATCCTCAAATATTGGCCCATTCCTCAAAAAATTCATGAACTAAGAAGTTTTCTTGGTTTGGAGAATTTATATCGATGGTTCATACTTGGCTTTAGTCACATCACATGGCCTTTGAATCAGCTGATGAAAGGAAATGGGAAAATTGTATTCAAATTAAAACCAAAACAACAACAAGATTTTGTATAAGTAAAAAACAAGCTTTGTACTACACCAGTACTTGTGTTACCTAATTTGCATCAACATTTTGAGATTGAGATGGACACATCATACTATGCCCTCAACGTAGTGATCACTCAGTCAAGTCACCCAGTCGTGTTTCATTCTAATTCTTTCAACGACATTGTTAGAAGGTATTCTACATATGAAAAAGAACTGTACACCATTTTCAAATCTCTTAAGAAATGGAGACACTACATTCTTGGTAAGGAAACAGTCATTTTTTACTGACCATAAGAGTTTATAGCTCGCCCCATCCTAGTCGAAACTACAGGCATCTCGACAACTCAAGTGGATTAATTTCCTACAAGAATTCTAGTTTGTAATTAAGTATCGAAAATTCTAACCCAATGCCAGAACCAATTGTCTTGAAGCTGACCACCCTTTACTCTACTTTGTACAGTGATGAGTATACAAGGTTACGACACCACTACTTGGCCACAATTGTATTTGGTAGATTGCAATTTCTCTGTAGTTTATCGACAAATTCAAACTGACACATTGTCTACTACTGACTACTTCCTAAAGGACACCTTGTTATACAAGCTTGGACAACTTTGTGAACCGACCGGTGAACATCGATAGAAGCTCATTCGGGACGTGCACTACAACAAGACTGCAGGAAATTTTGAAGTTGCAAAAAAACTTGTTATCCTCCAAAAGTATTTTTATTGGCCTTCACTTAATTATTATTTCAACAAGTACATTTAATCGTGGGGTGAGTACAAGAAGATGATGGACCTTTTTGGCGCGTTAGATGCAATAGAAACCTGAAAAATCAGGCATCCCTCAACTTACTTGGATTTTTTGAGATACTTATGCAAAATATCTTGCATTGAGTAAAAAACATGAAATGTAGGAATTTGAATCACCTTTCCGAATATATAACTTTTATGTATCGAAAATTTGCATAGCTACGTCAAATTTCATTTTTTCTAACAGGCACTTTTTATTTTTCAGGGAAATTATAAGGTATATGTTTTTGTGGGTGCAGCCTTTGAGGGCCTAAATGATCGAATC